>CAOKZL010000411.1:1347500-1853366 GCA_948472985.1 Iguana delicatissima | reverse complement strand
TGCAGAAACATCCAGAGAGAGAACCCGCAGTTTTACCCAGTCAGTCCCCATGGGAGGGGGTGTTATGTCTCCAAATTTCTCACAGTTATTTGAAACACAACAAAAATATGGCCGTTTGATATCCCAGAACCAATTATTGTGAAACTAAAAGTTAGATTCCTGAATTTCAATTCATATTCAGGTCTGAATGAGGCTAGATCAGTTCCAAATAGGGCTAGGAAGAATCTGGGCTGACCAGGCCCTAAAAATGAATTGTGCTTACAACATAGGTTTTTTAGACTTCTTTAACAGACAAAAGCACTGTATTAAGACTGCATAAATAAAGTTGTATTGGATTTGTCCAAACTTTATGTATAATTTATAACAATGCTTTCACTAGTTCTATGATACCTGTACTAGGGGAATGAGATTGTGGTACCAGTCAGGAATACTAACAAATCTCAGTTCAGAAGCAATTCCATGCTAATAAGTGTTAATTAATAGAGATCATGACCTGGTTTAGAAGCCAGGTTGAGAGCACCTGGGTAAAAATTAAGGGCGGGGGGGGGAAACAATAGTGATCTCATTATGGGGGTCTACTGCAGACCTCCAAGCCAGACTGAGTACTTGGATGATGCCTTTCTGGAACAGATGACCAAACATTCAGAAAGGGAAGATGTAGTACTAATGGAAGGTTTCAACTATCGTGATATTTGTTGGAAGTCAAACTCTGCCAACAGTATAAAGTCCAATAAATTCCTCACCTGCCTTTCAGACAATTTCACTGTTCAGAAAGTGTAAGAAGCAACAAGGAAATTGTTTTAGATCTGATCCTAACCAATAATGATGACCTGGTTAATGGAGTGGAAGTGGTGGGATCCTTAGGTGGGAGTGACCATGTGCTCCTAGAGTTTGTTTTAAAGCAGAAAGGTGAAGCCAAACATAGTCAAACATGTATTCAGAATTTAACAGAGCTGATTTCAGTAAACTTAGGGAAATATTCAGTGTGACCCCATGGGCAAGAACACTAAAAAAGACTGGAGTTCATGATGGATAGGAGTTTCAAAGTTAAGAACCTGAGGGCACAATTTTAAACAATTCCAAGGAGAAGTAAAAATTGGCGGTTTCTAAAGAATCCAGGGTGGATGTCTAAGGAACTCTCAATGGAGCTAAGATTTAAAAGGGACATGTACAATGGCTTCAAGCTACAGGAAAAGAGATTTCACCTGAACATTGCGGGGGCGGGGGCAACCTTCCTGACAGTGAGAACAGTTCAGTAATGGATTATACTGCATCAGAATGTGGTGGAGTTTACTACTTTGGAAATTTTTAAGCAGAGGGTAGATGGCCATTTGTTGGAAGTTCTTGATTATGTATTCCTGCGTGGCAGAGGGTTGGCCAGATTGGCACTTGTGGTCTCTTCCAACCCTATGATTTTAGGGAGATGGGAGTTTCAAGACACACACAGATATATCTCCATCTCCACTGGATTCTTGGTCAGGTATTTTTCAGCCAAACCTCCAGCAAAGAGCATTCACCCTCACTCAGTGCTTTCATGCACGCTAGGTGATTTCCCAAGTTTAGTCTGATTGCCTTCAGGAGATGGGCAGCAATTTATCCATGTTATATTAGCACAGGAATTTTAATTGATTTTTTTTTTTTTTTTTTTTTTGGCCTTCTCTGGAGTTTCTCCCACTTTATTGGGGGCCTTTAGTATTCTATCCAGATCAGGAGAGCCTTTGGGACTCTATACACATTGCATTCACTTTTTCTATTGCACATTGTATAGTTTTAGGGGCTGCTGTGTCATATCTGGTGGGTATGGAGGGAAGTAAGAGAAAGTATGCTGAGCAGTGTGTGTGTGTGTGTGAGAGAGAGAGAGAGACAGAGAGAGTGAGTGAGAGAGAGAGAGAGAGAGAGAGAGCACGCAAGCTCATATACATGTGCAATTACACAAATAAACACACACACACATGCACACATGTCCATATATCCAGAGCCCTGGGGCCTGGTACAGCTGATTGAAAGGGGCTAACCTGGGATTGGGCATCTGCAGTTTAGTACATCTGTTGTCTGTTCTGATTCCTCGTCAGATTGGCAAATTTTGGCAATCATTAGCTAACATTTACCAGATACCTATGTGCTTTCCACCTTGTTTGGACAGGCATTGGGACAGGTGACCTGATGTAGTTTATTCTCCATCCTTGTCATAACTCTCCCCCTCCCCACCACAATGTGAACAATCTGACACATAGGAGTCAGATTGCCAGGAATTTATGGCTCCAGATAAGGACAACCTCTCTGAGTCTGAGAAGCTAGAGGCTGAAACATTTGAGGGTCAACATAACATGCATCTCCTTCCTTTGAAGACCACAGAAGAGATAAAAAGAGGCTTCATAAGTCCCAGCATCTGTTAAAGAGGAAACATCAACTCATTACAAACCTGATGTTGAGAAACAGTTGTCTATAAATCTCCCAACAGCCTCTTGGTTCTTTGTTGCTTGCAACTGTTCTGTCTTTATGGCAATGCTCATGAATGTGCCCTTGACCTTGGACTGGTTATGATTCATGACTCTGATTTACTCCTTGTTGACTGAATTTATCCAGATTACTGGCTTGGTGTAATGACTTTAGGGCTGACTGACAACTTTGTTCCTGATCCTCCCTTCATCTTGCCTATGAATGATTTGGACTTCATTGACTTATAGCTTTTTGCTCTACAACCACTTGACTCTCAGGTTACCTGCTGACTCTAGCACAGGACAACCCCTTTCTTTCACTGGTTGAAAAAAACATTTTGATATAAGTTAATCTACTGTATAGCAAAGCTATGGCCATCCACATTTACCCAGTTACCTTTACTCTGTCTTGGTGCAATGACTTTTTTAAAAAAATCTTCCCTTCCTACTGTCCCCTCCTATGTAATCCTCTTCCCACAACCCAGCGGTCCTCCTCCTCCTCCTCCTCTATCCTCCCTGCTGGCCTCAAGATATATGTGGATATGTGTTGACAGAGTGGAATGCTATTCTTAAATAAGAAACATATGCAATATTCTAATAAAGTAGGAAATATGTCATTTTGTAAATAATCCTTGGGGAAACATCTAGCCTCATATATGTATTTACGAACCTGGTTGCTTCAGTTATGTCCATGGACAATAGAGCATCTGTTCAGAGAGTAGTGAAAAATTTCAGCTACAGAGTATTTCAGAGCAAAATGCTGTATCTCCTTAGCCATAGACGCATCAGAGAATATGACATGTAATCATTTCAACTGCATCTAAGGGATAGCCCTGAACTTCTACTACTCAGATCATTTTGATATTTATTCCATATGTTCAATAGTGAAAATAAGCAGGGATTTTTTTAGTGTATAATGCTTATCCATGTCAGCATTCCTCTGCACCATGCTGTAATATAAATATTTAAAATATTTAAAAGGACTTTTAAAACTCAAGTGGCTCCAGCTCACATCAAAGTCTGGTATGATTTTGCAGGTAAGAATACCACAGGGCACATTAACAAGTCACTGGAATGTTACAAAACACTATCTACTTTCACTTAAAAAATTAAGCAGAAAACTAGATGCTTTCTCCATACAAATTCCATACAAATTGTGTGTGTGTATGTGTGTGTGTGTGTGTATAAAACATGCTGTCATTATTTCTGCTGACACCATATTGATACTGTTTCTGCTTTGTTGTCCATTGATCATACACTATAAAAAAACCCAGAAATTTCTTAGGATCATGGGATCTGTCTGAAGCCGCTCAAGTGAACTGGATACAATTAAACTCCCCTTCCCTTCCCTGTCCACTCCCCCCCCCAATGATTCCCCAAATCTCCTCCAGAGCATCTCTTGGTTATCTGTCCCACAGTAGCAGATGGATATCATTGGATAAAAGCCTTTAGCTTTATTGTAAATATTTTCCCTATCCTGAAATGACTCTGTAGAATCATTAAAGGTCCTATATAATATTGTAAAGAGAGCCGGTGTGGTGTGGTGTGATGGTTTAAGTGTTGGCCTACAACCCTGGAGACCAGAGGTTGATTCCCCACTCAGCCAAGGAAACCCACTGGGTGACCTTAAGTGTGCCACACACTCTCAGCCTCAGAAAACCCTGTGCCAGGTTTGCCTTAGGGTCACCATAAGTCAGAAACAACATGAAGGCACACAACAAGAACAGATAATTTTGTAAAGGGCATTGCTAAAGTTCATTCAATTTTGACTGAGATCCTGCATCACTCACTTAGTTATGACTGTGTAACTTAATAGCATCTCGTAACCCAACCCCTGAAACCTATCTTAATAGTCAGTAGCTGCACCAAGCAATGGAGGCCTGTTCAGCTGCCAATTGGGGCACAGAAGGATGATGTTTTCTGCCCTCTTCTACCATTGAGTGAGGCTGCAACAATCAGAAGCAAGATCCTTGCCACAATTCCTCATCACAGCCCCACTTATTAATGGAAAGATGCCGGGAGCATCATTCTGCTGAGCCCCAAGTAGAAACTGAACAGACCTTCTTCACTTAGTATGGCAACTGGCTGCTAAAGTAAGTTTGGGAGGACCTGCAGTTATGCCAACAATGCCATGATTGTGGATACACAGTATTAGTGAATATGGAGCAGTTACAGAGTCATAACTCTTATTACTCAGTAGCTACAATACCTGATACCTGTCCATCTATCCCCTAATAAGTGAAAGTGAAAATCTTTTTTTCCCCTAGTTTAGTATTCCCCCGCCCCATCCCATGGATTTTATTTCATTCTTTTTTATCTGGTGCAGAGTTTCTTTTTTTAAAGCCAAAAACTGTTAAGGTACTTAAGCTTATGCTGTTTTTTTCCGCCCCAGAGTGCTATGTATTGGACAACAGAAAACATGAGGCATAGTCATGCAATTAAAATTCTCTGTTCCAGAGAAAGAAATCTGTGTGTGGAAGGAGATGCTTGAATATATAATGTTTGCTGGATCAGAAAACCTGGGTATAAATAAGATATGCATTTGAATGTGCATTCGAATGCACAACTACACAAGGATGCTCAGATAACTATCAGCACTGTGTTGCATTTGGTGGATAAATACTTGGACACATTTTCTGAAGGTATTTGCATCATAGGCAACTAATCTAGTGCAAATACCATTTTTATACACAAGACCATTCCAAAATTTTAAGAAGAGTATTTCTTTTTAGGATTATAAAGGGAAGTATAGAAGTGGGCATATGCCTAAAACAAACTGCATATATAGATCTAAATGCAAAATTCATCAACTCACACTATCTTTATAGAAGAACAAGAATCCATAACAGTGAGGGTTTTTTAAAATTATTATTATTTCTATGTATTTATTGGTAGAGATGGGTGAATCAGTCTACTTTTTCTTCATGTTACTGTTAGGGCATTTGACGTTTAATTCAGGATTGTCCTTGAAAATATTTTGAAGGACCTGGCAAAAATCACCTCGGAGTATTTCTTGCCTAAGAAAAGCCTTTGAAATCCATGTGGTTGCCATAAGTCAACAGGTGACTTGAAAGCACAAACACACACACACAGAAATAGATAGGAATACATAAAGAGGACATAGGCTCATAATGCTACATGGACCTGGACGAGGAAGAACTTGGTGCCTCAGGAAAAAAAACCTTAATAAGCCTGAGACCAGCCCACTCACACATCAGATCTGAGTTTCCAGCATGTTTGACTCATAAATCCATTTCACATCATTTCCATTTTTGAAGGAAAAAACAGCATTAAAATGCTTTTAACTATGCATTTTAATTTAAAAAATGCATCTTCTGCCAAAATAGAAGTTTCTTCATTTATTTTCTTAAAAGATGTAATTTTGAGTATAGAGTTACACCGGAATATTCAAGATAACTGAAGTGAATTGATAATACAGTTCTGATTCAGGGACTGATGGCTGGATGAGTTCATGTTGGAACTCAGGCCGTTTCTGCACTATACTGTTATAGTGCTATAATCCCACTGTTCCATAGTGTAGTGTGGAAATGGCCTCAGTAAAATCATGTTCCTCAAGTAACCCTTCTTGTCACTTCTAGCCATATAAAACAATCAACTCAATTAATCTTTAGGGAATCAAGTGTTCTGTCACAACCACAATTGCTTGAGTGGGCACATTTTCTGATTCAAATGTGTTGCATGCTAGTATGATGCATAATCCAAATATTTTTTTACCAGATCATCTTGCTATAGAGTTCAGTAGATAGATTTCTAAAGTAGAAAGCTAACATTGGAACACAATGACCATGGACACTATGATAAACATTAAACGCAAGCATAAAAACCGTACGAAAATGCACTTGCATATGTGCAATGTATCCTGTCTATTCTAGGTCTATGCTAAAATTATTAGAACTGGTTTTTTTATACAGCCACAAGAAAGTGTAGTACTTGCCATTGTAATTTTGTTACTGCAAAAATATAAGCCAAACTCCAGATGAGTCTGATTACTTTTCCTAAATTTTCCACTGATTTTGATGACAAGTAATACAATATCATGTCACACCACAGTAGCCAAGAAAATGGTGCGTTATCTCAGTGGATATTACATTTTTACAGGCAGAGAGATAGGCCAAGAAATCATAGATCTGATGATATTCTGCAGGAGTGGAGGAGATGAACTGGGGAGGGGAAGCAGCAATAGCACCAAGCCTTTGGGGCAACCAGGGAGAAGCACATTCATTTAACAATATATGCATCCTGATGCATCCATCTGCGGTTAGTATGAAAAAGGTAAAGATGGAAATTTGACATTCTCTGGCTCTGTAAAATTAATAGATGGAAATCCCAACAAATAGATAATACCTGCTTGAGACATAGCCCTTCCAGTTCACATATGCTGCCAAAAAAGGGTGTTTTTTTTTTTGGCTTCTGCTAATATTGGTTGTGAAACATTAATATTTATAGCTTAGAAGCCAGCGTAGCGATAACAATTATTTATGGTGCAGGAACCACACACAATGGAGCAAAAGAAATCCAGTTTTCCTGATCAAGAATTGTATTCACAAGCACAGTCTCAAATAAGTCTGTTCAGGCTGAAGCGGAACATATTCATTATGAAAGCCTGTATTACATTTTATTTTTCCCCTTATGCCTTTGCCCAAAATCTGCTATCGGTGGTTATTTTTTTCCCTCCCTGTCTCTTTTTAATCCCCTGAAAGTACAAACAAACTCATATTATCTCTGATAAATGACCCCTCACTGCTCATTTCCTAACATATTGTGTCATAACTCTCATGACATCAATGTTGTTCTCATTTAAAAAAAAAATCCAACCACTAGCAACAAGCAAGAAAATGCTACTGTGGTTGGTCTAGTACAAATCAAACTTCTTCATTTCATAAACCATTATTTTATGCAAATGTAATGAAAAAGTAATTATTGTCTCCCACCAAGAAATGCAAACAATGTATTAAAACAAACAATAATTGTATTGGCCTGTCAGCTCATCTAATATTACTCTGAAACTTGTGTCCCTCAAATGAATAATTACCTACAAAATAATTAAATGTTGCTGATATGGCAAGCTCATCCCACTTGTACATAGAACAGCAAAGCTTGTCTTCTCTGAAATCCATCTCCGTCATGTTGGATAAGCTTACTGTCCATCACACAGTTGGCATCGATCCCTGCTCAATTACGGAAGAAACATAGCACCATATTAAATGACAAATAAGGCTTAATTTTAATCACAGGCAGCCTGTAAGTCCATGTTCCATTATAGATTAAAAAGAACCAATTATTTTTAAAAGAAGATTTAATGAAAGGCCCTTAGTAATATATGGACATGTTGCCCTCTCTGCATTCACAAGTCTAACTCTCCAGTAATGGTTGAGAGACTCTGCAAACAACCTCCACATGCAGTGTGAGGATGTTCCCTAAGGATTAATAGTTCTTCTTTAAAAACCACTAAACCACACAACTTTAGAACATTCTGCCTGTAATTATACCAGAAAAGTGTCACCTTTAAGAACAATATGAGATAACGAAATGAAAGCCTTTGTAGTTTTGTCAGCTGTAGCAATGTAACTCCAACTTCAGCTTAGAGGAGTGTCACAGTAGATTTATTTAAGTGCAGCTCCTAAATTAATACAGCACAGGACAATATAGACTCATTGACTAAAAGAATAAGACGGAGTAAAATTGTCACACCATTGATGGAAGCAGTATAATCACCCCAGCAGCCTGCAGGACACATCTGAAGAAAGTTGTGTAGGCATATCTCTCCCCAAAAATTTTTTTTTTTTTGTCCCATCAGCTGTAAGCCCCAACAAGGCATTCCAGAGGTAGATTAGAAGTTACTGTTAGATTCAAAACCACTCCATTGCCTGTAGAAACCCCCAGAGTGGGCCTTGATTATGAAACCCCCTGGAGTACAATTCCATAATAAAACCAATAGTAGGGATTTAAAAGAATTAAAGAGTTGTCTTGGAAATCACTGGAGGAAAATTCCCTCCCCTGGTTGACATGAGCTGTCAGAGTTTTCAAAATGGCACAGGGCCCATTACTTCACTCTCCATCCCCTTAAGACTGATTTGCTTTCCCCTTCCTTTGAAGTCAGTGTAAACATCTTCCCACCCACTGGACATGTCTGTAACATTGCATGTAATATCCATACAAATGCTTTGAACATACTTTGATACATGTAATAGTCGGATTGTGTGGTGGTCTCATTCCCTTTGAAGAAAGTAAATCTGCAAATCATGTCATCATATGTGGTGCCATGCAAAGTGATTGTGTGCCAGAGATATGGCTGTGCACCAAAAGAAGTGTATGAAATGAGACCTGATATTTAATCTCTGTGTGTTGGGATCTCTTAGTGAGTCAGTGATTAAACATGTCAATATTTTACTCTAAAATCATTCTGGTGTAATATTGAATCAAATCACTGGGTAATGAATATCATACTTTCTTGGCTTTATTAAGAAATCTGAAGCTCTAAATTATGGTGAATTCAAGAAGCCCCATAGCACTACTACCTCAATATTTTTTAAAATGGTTTTTCATAACCTGAGGCTCAAAGTTTAAGTTTTCATAGTTTATTCGTAATTTCAGAACTAAATGTCTACACCAACTGGAAGCAGCTCTCCAAGTTTTCAGACAGTAGCCATTCCCAGGCCTAGCTTGAGATGCCAAGCATCGAAGACAAAACCTTCAGCATGCACAGTCAAGCACTGAGACGTGAACGCCTCCCGCTTCATACCATAGTCACACCACCAAAATAGGTGAGAAAGGCCTGCAACTGAGAGAACTGAGATAATTCTGCATGCAAAACAGCTTTCTGGGTAGAAAACATTATTTTCCCAATACAAGTAATTTGTCCAAGAAGCTCAAGAAAGAAAAATCTAATAGCATCCAAATATTTCATTCCAGATACTCTGGCTGTTTTCCCTTGCATGCTCTACATTGCACAATTTCTTGTTCAGAGTCTTGCACATTCATGCACTGCAATGTTTGAATAATTTATTGTTTTGCCCATAGAGCCCTCTGGCCATCATCACGTGCAGCATTAGTTTATGATACAATGTTTCTTGCTGGGTTTCCTGTTGCTCTGCCTCCTGCAGTGTTATTTTATTTGCAGGGTTCTGACCCTGGATCTGCTGAAAGGTTTCGGCACTACAAGTAACAGATTGACAAGCATTTCTCAGACCTGAATTGTATGATGAATTCCTAGGTATGGATGGACATACTCACATCCTCCTTGGCAACACAATCAATAACAACACAAATTTCACAGAGCTGAAGTGTGCACATGAACTATTTGGACAAAATATTTGCTCATATATTTGTTTATCTACAGGACTAGAGCTATATCTGGAGATTAGGCTGTACAAAATGTGCCGCAGGTTGGTATAATGCTACAGATCAGTTCTGTACTAGAAAGCTTTTCATGCATAGGTGATGGTAGCTGTGCAGAGTTCTTCAGAATAACCAACAGGACTATAATATAGCACAAATAATGACAGTTGTTACCATGGTTTCCAAAACTATTCGGAGTTTCCTGAGGTCCACAGCTAGGCAATACATCCATAGATGAAAGCAGCAGTTGCTGTTGTTTTACTTGATCACCTTTAGAATTCTAAAGGCTTGGAAACATAGCTTCTTCTTCATAAATAAGTCAAAACACAGTTATTGGAACAATGTCTGACCAAACAACAGTGAGTGTCTATATAAAAAGTATGTTAACATTATGTACTGAACATGGATTCAAGAACTATCTCAGATGTGTCTGACTTAATGTATGGAATTCTCTCTGAACTCTTAATCTTTATTAGCATTACTATTTAGTTACCCATAATTAACTAATTATGTTAAAAACTTGGAAAGTTTTAAATAAGTTTTTTTTTCTTTGACAGTTTTCATGCCTTGAAGGGACTAATTTAGGTTGTGAGACTGCATTTACTTTTGGGAGCTAAAAATTGAATCCAGTTCTTACCTTCCATAGGAGATGATCTGTCACTGAAAACAATTTATCTGGGATAATGCCTATGAAAACCCACTTCTTTGATTACAATTTAACCAAGTTAGAAACAAGCATGTCATGCCTTTATTTGATTACAGCAATTCAATAAATGCAATATCCTGTGTTCAACTATATTGGCAATGATATATATCATGATTGGATTTGAATGTGAAAAGCTAGCCTCATTCCCAAATAACTAACTCTTCGGGCATTTCTGCACGTGCATCTAACATAGGCTTTTTCGGCAGGACGGCAGTGTCCCAACATGGGGATGCAAGTGGAGTTGGAACCACAACAACGCTTTCACATGATGTCATCATGGTCTTGCCCTTCTTGCATTGCCAGCCAGAGCAATCGTGGGGTACCTCATTGATGGAGAAACTCCATCAATGACCCCTAATCACTCAAGCCTTCTGTTGCAGCCAGCCATGCAGAAGGGCCGGAAGCATGATCATGCACTTCCTTCCCCACTGCAGCATGGGAAGAAGGCTGGCCACAGTGAGGAAGGAAGGGGCATATCCCTCGCTCTCCCTTCTGCAGGCAGCTCATTGCATTGGGGACATGCTCCCATCCTGGCAGAGGCACTGCCAGGGTGATGTCCAGACAATGACAGGACAAGGTAAGGTATGGAAACGACCACAATCGCCTCCTTTCCGGCTGCTTCATTCCTAACACCAAAAAGAAGACTGAAACTTTGAATCTACTAATTTATACATTGGGTTATAAAATACTTTTTATCTCACTTTCTGTCCTGCATTAACAGCGTTAACATGCAGAATGCACTCAGATAATATTTGGTAAACATTCATTTTAAACATTTAAGAAGTTTGTCCCATCCAACCACCTACCAGAGGACATGAACTCACTGTCACACATATAATACATACGTATTTAAGTGTTATGGACTGTTCTTCTCCCTAAAGTATCTGTTTAATAATGGAGAAACAGAAACTTAAGTTGGAGATACTACCATATGACGAAGACAAAGCCTTAGATCTGAGGCCAAAAATAATTGTTAGATTCACTTTTACCTTGTACAAAGAGGCACCAGAGAGAAAAGTGGCTCTGCTACTTGTATGTTTGTAGCTCTACTACTGTCCATAAAACTTTCCAGAAAATAATATTAAATACTTATTTTTCTTTTTGTCAATATTCAGACAGAGCAAAGTTTAGAAAACATAAATCTTACATCAATTGTACATATAGAAAACAGACAATGTTTCTATAATATTAAGGATTACTGTCAAAAATTTTATATAGAAAGCTGAAACTAATTTAGTGCTTTTATTACAAAATTTTGTAATATTTTGAAGTTAAGTAGTCATTTTGACTTCATATTAACATTTTTGAAGGCAATTAATAACATATAAATACATTCAAACATTTTTCTAGAAGAAGCATTAAGGAACTATATTCACAGTTTCTGACTAAATACCATAAATATCAAAAACTTTCATTATAATTTAATTTTTCATCAACAAAATGATTATAATGTAACTGATGTAATTACCTGTTAAAAGTATCAAGCCAAAAGGTTGTTGTTTCTATGAAGTGCAGATAAAGTCTTTCCTATGCATTGCCATTTTTTTCCAGGAATGTTTGTCCTCTATGATGATATCTACAGAAAAAAAAATACAGATAAATGTTAGAATACGTGGGGAAAATCAATTCTTACTCTGTTGAATCAAACTGATTTCTTTTTCAAGTAATGGAAAAAGTTACTTCTTACTTGGAAGTTATAATCATGTCAAAACCCACTTCACTTCAGAATAAGCAAATTATTTCAGGCTTAAACTAACACATCCTGGGGATATACATGACCTGAGCAAGGTGAATATTTTACTATTGTTCTCATTGGGAAATAGGGGAATGAATTCTAAGATGCTCCATAGTACACACAAGGTTTTGCTACCCACTAGCCTCACTTTCAGCCCCCATTCCATAAGGAATGCAAACCCTTTGGAGAAAATTTTCAGGACCTGCGGGGGAGAAGGAAGAACTGGCAAAACCACCTCTCCACTTCCACATAGGGTAATGGAAATGTCCTTTGCATGAGCTCAACAGCTTTATGGTCACCTTTCTTCAAACCTATTTGAAGGAATGTGGTAATATAACTTCTTTTGTCTGGTTAGGTCTTCGTTCCCATTTCTGAAGCGATTCTCTTCCTACAAGGATGTTGTAATGGTGCAATGGCTTTCCATAGCTAATTAGATTTGGTCATATTATTAAACCACTAAAGGCAAATAAAACTAACTGATAGTAGCAACACTGCTTCTTGAACTGCTAATATGAAGCTGACTGGATCATTGACCACCCTCTAGGGAAGAAATATTGTTGTCATTGGTCAAGACCAGTCTTACTGTTAGGCCAGTAGTTTCCAAGCCTTTTGGGCCATAGGCCCCTTTGGAAATCTGATGAAACCCATGGACTCCCTCCCCCAAAAAACACATTTTAAACACAACTGTCAAAGTGATAGTAAGGTCACTGAGGAAAAAAAAAATCAATTTTTTTACTCCCCCAGCAGGGAAGCTGAGTGGTAATGAGCTTGCCAACATCTCCTCAATGACTCACCACCAGAAATGATAGTACCTGAAAGTACCCTCACAGAGTGACTGATGTCACTAGCCCATTATCTTTCCCTGATGAATTTTTTGCTTATTCTTCACCTGTCCAGCTAAGGAGCTATCACAATGCCATCAGTCCTTTTTCACCTAAGCTAAGACCATTCGTCGGTTCTGAACCCCATTGTTTGTGTTGCTGGAGAGCTATTAACACCTTTGCCTTCAGGACAGAAAAAGAGTATTTATCTTCCAGCTCTGAGCCAACCAATTTGTAGTACATCAGCATACTGGCTATCACTCTGCTGTATCAATTCTTGTTTTGTACTATCCTTAGACTCTTAGTCTAAATCATATCACTTCCTCTCTTCTCGCCAGATAGGTAAATATTACCCACTTTGCCCTAAATTTTCACTAGCCAATTATTCCTCTCTCACACAGGCCCTTTTTGCATGCAGTTTCTTTTGCGAGAGGGCCCCTTGAGCGTTGCGTAAATGGGAGCACCAGTCCATACGACGCACTCCCATTTACGCAACGCCCACAAGCCTAATGCGAACTGAGCATACATTTTTTTATTTTCGGCTTCAAGCCAAAAATGCTGCGTGGTCGCGCAAGGCTCCCAAGTCCCTCGCGCACTTACCTGCTCTGCAGTGCGTCGGACGAGTGGGCCGGTCACGTTTCCTGCCTCAGCGCTAGCCTGCAATTCCCAGGTTGCGCTGCGGTAGGAAGGAGTGGGGCGCTCGCGTGACTGGCAAGCCAGCTGCGGGACGACGGAGCCCCAAAGAGAGCGCCTCGTGCAAGAGGCTGCTCACGCGAACACCACCCCCCACCTCCGTGAAAAAGACAGATGCAGAAAAGGCCACAGTTAGCCTTGTGTGATTGCAAGACTGCTTGGATCTTATGTGTGTGATTGTTAATTCCCCCAATAAAACAAACATTGTTTGAATCTCTGCCTGGTATCCTTGCATTAGTACAAGTATACACAGGTGTAAAAGAACTTAATAGGTTATCCCCCTCTCTCAGGCCTTCCCTTTGAGCTAATATTCCCCATTGTTTTACAGAGGCATTGGCATCAGAGGTGGACCTCTGAGTCACCCATGTTTTCAGGTAACAGTACAGTTGTGGTTATTTGCCATAAAGACAATCTTGACTTATGGCAGCCATATTAGTAAGAGACCTCTAAGAGTTCCAATCATCAACTACTATGATCAGATCTTAAAACTCAGGGCCTTGATTGAATTGATTCACTTGTTCTTTGGTCTTCCTGTTTCCCCATTGCCTAACACTTTAACAGCATTATGGCCATTTCCAAGAAGTCATGTCATCTCATGATATGTCCGAACATGGTTGTCATATATGTTTGATGACCTAATTTTGGTCATCTTGGATTCTAGTGCAGGTTTTTTTCTGTTTTTTTGTTTGTTTTACAAAATGGTTTTCATAATTTGTACAAATTATAATCCATGCAAAACTTTTGTTTAGAAAAAAATCTGCTTTTGTGAAGGTAAGCAGAACACACACACACACAAATACCTGCACAAAAAAGCAAGCACAAATGGACAGGGTGATTGATCAGCATCATACAAACAGCAAATCTAATGTTGGATCCAGTACTGGTTGCCCTGAATCTTATGTTGGGGAAAAGGTGGAATGTAAATTAAATTGATCAATCAATCAGTCAGTCAATCAATCCACTTGCAAGGCCATGATCCTGGTATTTTTCAGTTCTGGGTATTTTATTGAAATATTTTATTGAAATACCCAGACATCACATTCAAAAATACTCAAATTTTCTCTGAGACCACCAGCAGTAACCACATGCCCTCTGTCTTACAGCAGACAAAAATTCTGAAGTTTTCCCATTTACCTCTTGATGACAAATCATGGCAGGATTTCTGTTCCTATTGCTATCATTTTGTATAAATGAACACGCATATCCTCTTTGATACGCCTCTCCAGAATGCTTTTCAGCCCTGACACACAACTATAACGATAGCCTGACAACTACTCCAGGGTAGGTATTGTAGCGATAGGAAGCATATAGATTATCAAAGGTAAAATCTGATTGTTGATAGCATCAGTCATGCAGAAAACACTTTCATCTGTTTATATTTTGTACTTTAAATGTTTTGTATCTCTTGTATATCACCTCAGGGGCCCTTGCAGGCTGAGAAGCAACAGATAAATAAATGCTTTAAACAAATAAAATAAATTTTAAAATGAAATTCTCTTTCTGATGTTCTGGTGAGGTTAGTTTGGGCTTTTTTTAAGATGCAGACTGTGCTACAACATTCTGGAAAAAAAACCCTCTTTGAAGCCCTGTCAGTAATATAACACACACAAACAAAAATAAAAGCAAGAACCATGGATAATGATGAATGTATGTAATGCCTCCCTCCAAGCTTTTCAAAAGTTATCATCTGCACATAACAAAAGAGAAATGCACAGGTGTACAGTTTATTGACAGGAAGTCAGTACTTAAAGCTCTTTTATTGGACTTCCATTACTACCATTGGCATGTGTGGTTGTCTGCTGAATTTAAGGTTAGTGTTAATCTCAGCTGTTCCACTCTGTAAAACATTCATTTGAATCACATTAGTAATCTCTTATTCAGCAATGATGTGCAGGTGCATGCTGAACTATGCAGCAGAGGACAGTTGGCTTCACTGAGTGCTTTTTCAGCTGCAGTACTGTTCCTCAGTACTGGACACAGAAGCATGGAGTCCTAATGGGATAATTAAACCAATCTTTGTATCTTTTTAGTCATGCAAATGTAATTTAGCATGTAAAGGAAATTCACATGTCTGGCACTTAAATAAAAAGATTATTTTTTGGTACCATATATTAATGAATTTCAAAAGTATTTTTCTTCCAGTGCA
This sequence comes from Iguana delicatissima, assembly GCA_948472985.1. Taxonomy (NCBI): domain Eukaryota; kingdom Metazoa; phylum Chordata; class Lepidosauria; order Squamata; family Iguanidae; genus Iguana; species Iguana delicatissima. Next base: position 1,837,468 of record CAOKZL010000411.1, on the reverse strand, counting down.
TCTGCAAAGATGGAGGTTCAGTCTTTTAGCAAACTGTGGGATTTAAGTAAGATCTTAGACATATCAAGACTATTTAGGCCATTTCCACTCTACGTTGTTTTAGTGCTATTATTCCACTTTCTACATCCTGTGGAATTCTGGGGACTGTAATTTACTGAAGCCAAAGAGCCCTCTGGCTGAGAATTCTAAAGGCTCCTCCTTAAACAGCAGACCCCAGGATTCCAGAGGAAAGTGGAATAATAGCACTATAACAGTGTAGTGTAGAAATGGCCTTAGAGACTTCAGAAAACAAACAAATAAAAACCAAAAAAACCCCCACAAAAACAAACCAACCAACCAACCCCACTTACTTAGAGCATCAGGAGTCTGGAATTTTCATATATATGGACCTGTATCTGATAAAGTATAATCTTGCAATAGATCTGCTACTCCTAAAGGTGTAATGGAACATTTTGCTACAATAGGCTAGGAGTGGAATGATAGGTCCAATTGATTTGGCCCCTGTTTGCGTGTAGCAAATGAGGGTACAGTGGTTTTGAACTTTTTTTTCTGATGTCCCTGCAAGCAAGGCACTCCCTCTACTTCCTGGCACAAAAATCATGTTACCAGCTGCTTCAAAATCCCTGTCTAATCTCACCATTTAAAAATGAAAATACATTAACATTGAAGGCAGAAAAATGATGCCAAAATTTGTTGTTGTTTTTGGTCAGGAAGTCAGACCCATTTTATATGAATCATAAAAAAACAAACAAAAAGCCTTGGGATTTTATGACACAAGCTACGTTAATTGCAATTACAGAAGGATAACAGTGTCTTTTGCTGGGATTTATCACATTACCTAATTCCTCTTTTGTTGCTCTCCCAGTGGGAGATCATTTGGAAAGTTTTGTGTTACAAAGGGGGATCATTAATGGGTATTTTGAGTTTTTTTTAAAGCAGTTTTTAAATAGTCTCTGATCAGAAGAACAACAGATGAGAAACAATATCATGGGGTAAGTCCCAGTCAAAAACATTATTATCCTTCTGCAACTGAAATTTAACTGCCTCGTATGATAAAGTCCTTGGTCATTAGCAGCTCTGTTCAAGTCCTGTAGACTCAGACTGGTTGACTGAATTGATTGAATAAATCTAACTATGTTGCGGTCTACTTACATCCCTGTTCCTTCCAGTTTTCCAAGCATTAGCATCTTTTCTGATGAGTCAAGTCTAATGATGAGTCAAGTCCAAAATGTGATAAGCTCAGTTTACCTGTTTTTTTGTTCTAGTGGGAGTTCAGGCATGATTTGCTCTCATGCCAATATATCTGGCTTGTTGGCAGTCCATCATACCCATAGAATTCTTCTTCATCACCACATTTAAAAATGATGGTTCCTCTTTCTATATAATTATCATCCATTATATGAAGAGGATATCTTCTTTGAAGCAGATTTTTCAGGAACCATAAATGTGTAATGCTAATCAGGAAGCTGGAGCAACCAGTGGCCGAATATTTCAACTTATCACAGCCTCTTTGATTTGTCCCTGATTGGTTTCGAGGTACCATCTCCTTCAAGGATTTTGGACAAAAGGGAGAATTTCTAGGTTCGTAGCCTTAAGACCTTAATGCCATGTGGCCTCAGCAAAGAAGCCACTACATAACACCATCCTCACTGAAGAATGTTAGAGCTTCCTAAACTGCCACGTTGGATGCAGCTCATTTTTATCTTTAGCAGCTGAGGAAGCTGAAATGTTTGAAGTGTTCATTGGCTTGTAATGATATTACAAGAACACGTAGGTTTCTGCCATGCTTCACTGAAAGATGTGTAATGAACAGAGCTTAATAAAAATAAATAGATACATAAATAAAATGACATATATGTACATCTGAGAAAAATATACAAAATTCAGTTGAGCAAAGAACCACTGGCAACTAATTATTTGTTTTTACCTCAAGACCAGCACAGAAGCAAAAACCAGCCACCTAAAATTTACAGGTTGACAGACAGGGCTAAGATTCTTAACCTGGCTGAAGTGTTGATTGATAATGACCCACATTTGGATACAGCATATTAATAAATGATGGTGGTGATGATGTTGCTGCTGGCAATGATAACAATTATAGGTGAAGGACATTTGGTGCACTGTCCAGGTAGTCCTATCACTCTGATATCTAAGGAAAGCAAAACATGAAAGAAACACAAACCTTTTACTGAATAACAGGCAAATGGTAAAATATCACAACACTCTACACAGTTAAATAAATTTGTAATTTCAAATCTGTGATTTGAAAGAAGCGTGTTGATTTGTGTGATGTGTGTGCACCTAATTACAGCTCTCCTCCTGCAAAGACCTGTATGGATTCCTGACTCAAGGCACTGTCTGTTCCCATTGTAGTTCAAAAGGAATACTTGACATATAAATTCAAGGACAAGCATAAATCTTCACAGAAGAAGGTCCTACAGTACAGAGGGAAGAATAGATACAATTTTCTGCTTTATTCTTTGGTATCATTTGCTTAGAAGTTTTCTAAATCCCTAAATTGAGATTTTTAAGAAAACAGCAGTGGAAAGGTTAAAACAGGGTATTTTTAAAACACATGGCAGAGCCATAAATCACATAATAAAAAGAATAGCCTTGCTGGATCAAGCCAAACCACAGGCTAGGGTAGTATTCTGTGCCCACAGTGGCCATCCAGATGGCTCTTGGAAGCACACCAGCAGGGTATGAGTGCAAGGTCATCCCTCACATACTTTGTGGTCTGTTCGAACTGATATTGAGATTATCTTACAAAAATAAGGAGGGAGGGAGGATATTTGTATGTTTCTTTCTATCTCAGCCATGGCTCCAAGTATGTGAAATCTCAGCCAACTGGGACTTGGTGTGGATGGGGATATTGGAGCTTCCTGGAAAGACTTTTAATGCAAATATATAATGGCAATCTCTTTTACTAGGTCAAGGGAAGAAAAGGAGAGTATGAGACTGCTGGCTGGGCTACACATAATGAGAAGAGTGTCCAATTAATAAATGGCAGAAACACCTCAGCTATAGAAAGTGATCACTGGCTGAAGAGAGGGAGCCTAGCTTGGGACACACCTCTTCAAAAATCTGCTTTAAAGTACAGCTGCCATTCAGTGTTATGGCTAGAGGACGCAGCACAAATTATGTGGAATTCAGTATATTCAGTATCTAGTGGAGTAGTCATTTTTGGGATTTTCACTACAAATTGCCTTCCAGATGACATCCAAGGGTGAGGGCAACCAGAAAAGCTTTAGTGTGTTAAAACTAAGTGTCAGGGTCTGAGGCATGGGAGGCAAGGGCCCACCGGTACGGGCACCGGAGCTGGGCCAAGGGACGGCCGCTAGGTCAAGAAGCCAAGAGTCAGGGAACAACAAGAGTCCAAGGCAGCAGTCCTCCAGAGAGCAAGAGTCCATGAAGCCAGGAGCAAGAAGCAGGTCCAGGAGACAGATAGGCGGTCAGAGCACAACAAGAGTCCTAGGCAAGAAGGGCCTTCCAGGCAACAGGTGTAAACAAGGCCAGAGGCAAGAAGCAGGTCCAAGAGACAGGCAGAAGGTCCAGGCACAACAAGGGTTCAAGGCAGTAGAAGCCTACCAGGTAACAAGAGTCCACAGAGCCAGAGGCATGAGGCACATCCAGAAAACAGGCAGAGGTCCAACTCCGGGACAGCAGCCAGCAGAATCAAGAACACTGGAAGTTACAGGCAGCACTAGAGACCGTGTTGCTGTGGCAAAGACCACAAAGAAACCCCAGCCCTTATGTAGCTGGCTGCTTTGTCTGAGGTACTAGGCAGGATTCTGCAAAGAACATGGCCGAGGCCAGGATCCTTGCAGGCAGAATTCTGCAAAGACTTAGTCACAGACCAGAACCTTTACACTAAGGATGAAGAATGTTCATATGAGAAACACTGGTTGCTCTAATAACATAATACAAAGCTATTTAGTATTCCATAGTTAACACCATAATCATCGCTTGTATCTAGAAACAAATGGATAGTCAACTCAGAGTTATTTTAAAACTGACCAGATACAATCAAAGTAGCATATCCAAGCTAATCACATAACTTCCCAGTTCTGAGACCTTTCAGTAGGGCTGTTGTGGAGATAAAATGAGATAGTAGGTACATCATTCTTAACTTCTTGAATTAAAAATGGAATAAAATTTTGACTGAGAAACTCATAATTACTGGACTTGGAAGATGCTAGACATTTTTGACCCACCTAAGAGTAAGAGCATCTCAAGCTGGTGGCTACAGTGTTTGTGGGACAGCGAATCTGTTATGAATTTTAGTCTGAATTTTAAAGGAGCAATCAAAAGCACTGAATCCTGTCCTTCAAATGGGTCTAGCACCATAGATAGCAACTTCAAAGTTAAAAATAAAACCTGGAGCAGATCCTCTGAAAATGGAGTCGGCAGTTTCTACTTCCAGCTGCCCTATTTTCTGCAGGGATGTCCTGCTGGCTCTTTAGTTGCCTTGCCATTTCAGGTCTGCCATACTCATCTCAATTTTCCTCACTTTCCAGTTGTGCATTCAACTTCTTACAAACTGCATATTGCAGATTTATAAATTGCTCCTTGAGGAAAGGCAACATATGAATTAGAATGCTGCTTATTGCTTCCTCCCATTCACTCCTCCCTCAGCAGTGCTAGGCATGGAGAGATTTCAGCTAACCATGTCAGTTGAGAAAGCTGCTTGTCTTTCATTTGTCCAACAGGATGATGGATTGAGCCTGAAATAGTTCAGATAGGTGGTTGTGGGGGAGACTTTCATGTGTTGTATGTGCTTTTATTTATTAATGAACTTATTTTTTGAAGATATATCCATGTATGATGCAAAAAGAAAAAGAAAAGGAGCAAGTTCCTACATATGCATAGATCTCTCTCTCTCTCGATCTCTCTTTCTCTTTTGTTGGAGAATTCCAGCATTCTCTCTCCCCACATCTTGTTCTTTGAGCAATTGGGCATAGCTAGCATAGGGCTTCCTTTCTCTTTTGCATGCCAAAGCTCCATCATTTGCATTTCTGTCATTTAATTGCATGATCATAAATACCTTTGGTGTTCAGGTGATCAGATCATGTGACCCAGGACAGTTGCTTGGATCATTGGTCTTATAAAAGAAAGAGACCCCTCTTATCTCTCTCTTCTCCATTTTTTTTTTGCTTCCTCCTCCACCTCTACGACCATGCTCCGCATCTCCATCAGAAGATGGTGAGTTAAGAACAAAGCTACTACTATTCATTAGCTAGTTAGGATGTAGGCTCCCCAATACGTATGTAAATGTAGACGCCATTAGTAAACTTTTCTAAGTTTGTAACCTGAAGCTGCCTGCATTTGTTTTGTTTCTTCAGTCAGTTTGAGATCAGAAAAGCCATATACAAATTTAGACATGCTTTTTCTGCTACTCTGCTAAAAAGGAGGCTGAATCCTTACAGTTTTAGCTTCCACAGAATTTCCCAATAGAGCTAACACCCTTGGAAACTCTTATTCCCAACAAAGTGACTTGAACAGAGGACATCTGCAATGTGTTACGCTACTGTATCCTGGACTGAAGTCTTGTTTTAATCTGAAACTGATATTTTTTTCTACAGGGAAGGAAGGGTGAGGTATAGTGTGCAGACAGGTTGTGTGTTCCTTCTCATTCTCCTCCTTTCTCTCTTTTTTTCCCCTTGTATCCATCCCTGGCATAGTAGTTCCCATAAAGTTTCCTGGAGAAAGCTAGCAGTCTTTGCAGGCAGATGGGACCAACAGATCATTCCATCTGTGCTGTAACAGTAGGAGCACAGGGACTTGCTTTACTTCCTTGTTTTAGCTAGCTCCTGCTATAGTCTTCAGTTTGCTTAGTTTTGCACAATGCTTTGGTTTTGTGCAGTTGTTCAAACAAACAATTTTGTTTCCCTTGGAAAGTGATAAAGGGAGGAAAGTGTCATAATTCATCTTCACTAGTCAGAAGATTCAGACACAGAACCAAAGCGTCAGAAATACCAAGAATTTACAACTCCTGATATCAGTGGTCTCTGAGTCAAAGTTCCTGGGGGCTGAAGCGGGGGAGGGGGGCTCAGATGGAGGTCAGAGATGCAGTGCAGCTATTTGCCAAGTGTAGGAGGAATAAGGAGAAGTTATGTTGGGGCTCTGAGGCTCTTATGTAAGAAGAGCTAACTAATCAAGTATTTGGATATAAATTAAGACACCTGGCTATAAATATTCCAGCAGTTCACCAATAGCTTTCTTGCTTACAACCATCTATCATGGTGACTGGCAGTACTCTTTTACATTTCATGGTCTCTGGACCTTGGTCTGGCTGCTATTTATGATTCTGTGTTACTCTTGTCAGTTACTCCCCTAATCAATCCTATGATGTTGTGATTATGTGCTTTCAAGTCATTTCCAAATTTTGGTTGAACCTAAAGCAAACCTATCACAGGGTTTTCTGGGGCTGAGAGTGCGTGATGCACCCAACGTCATTGGTAGGTTTCCATGGTTGAGTGTGGATCAAATTCTTACCTCCAGGGTCATAGTCCAATGTTCAAACCACTATAACACTCTTGCTCTCAGTCCTATGGTAACCACGGCTTTGTATAAAAGCCTTTGGACCCTAATAACTTCATCTAAAACTGTAAATGTACAAATTTTTGTGTGGTTTTTAACTTTTTAAAAATTATTCAATGATTTAATATGTTCGTAAAACATTGTTTTTTGCTTTAAATTGTTACTGTTTTAATTGTAATTTTTTTAAGACTGATTTTATTGTGAGCTGTTCAGCAATTCTTATGATGCAGGGCATGGTAGAATTTTTTTAAAATAAATATATTGTATCTAAATATATTTGTAAATCTGTACTTCAATCTCTTTTTAAAAATCACTTTTGCCTCAGTCAAAATGTTAGATATTACTGAGAGTAATAGAGAAGCTTCTATTTAAAAACCATTTGAATAAGGAAGTTGACATCCAGTAACAGCATTTTTAACAATGTCTTCACATTACTTATTTTTGTGTTGGTGTTGGACCACTTTTGATAAACAGATTTATCACCATCCTTCCAATCTGGGAGCCAAAATCCTTAATGGCACTTCACTATCCTTTTGGTGTTGCTCTTGACTGTGGAGGATTACTTATTTGTGGGCATCAGCAAAAAGGATACAGTCAGTCAATCAATCAATTAATATCCCTGCCTCCCTCACCTGTACTTTGGGCTGTTATTTTCTCCTTTCTTCCTCACCAGAAAAGGTTAATAACCTTATGCCAAGGGAGCTGAGAAAGAGGCTGCTGATAGGACATTTATAGATGCTGGGCAAAGCAGTTCCCTTTCAATTAGTAGTCTTTAGCGTGCGTATTTGGAAGTAAGACATTCAAAATGTAATAGGACTCAATGGTGAGTGTGTTTAGGACTACAGACTTTGGCCCTTTCCGCATGTGGAGGGGGAAACGGGGGAAAACGCTCTAAAACAGAGCTTACTGGCAGCCAGGTAAGTCCATCGCCATGCAGAGCAGCGCGATCTCGCTGTTCCGCAGTCCTCTGGCATCCAAAATGGCGGCCTTGGTGTCCAAAATGGTGGCTTCCAGCTGGCGGAGGCTCTCCACCAACCGGAAAGCTCGCCAGCCTAAAGCCTGCCCCCGGCAGATCTGCAGGCATGCACTAGTGTGTGTCTGAAAATCTGCACCGGAGCGTGGCGACAAAGCTGCACGGAGCTGTGTGCTCCATGCTTTTTAAAAACCTCTGAAAAGAGGTTTTTAAAAAACATGCCACAACACCAGTTCTGGTCACTTCAGAGCAGATTGAGGTGCGGAACTACGAAAAATAGTCCGCCCCAATCCACTCCACGGTGCAGAAGATCTCCATCGGAGGTCGCTCTGCACCGTTTTAATACCCCCGCGCAGAAAGGGCCTTTGTGCTTGTGTGTTCCTGAATGTGTGTGTGTGCAAGCATGCACATGTGTGTATTTGCATACTCTACCTCTTTTATTCTTTTAAAACCTAATTGAAAGTAGGAAGGTAGGGCACTTAGATCACACTGTTTGTTGATCTTTCCCATAAACGCATATTGTAGTGATGCTAATAGGATCCAGAATAAACTTGTCAGTAGTGATTGTTGTTGTAGTTGTTATTAATTTCATATATGTGTGCATATAATCCTATTATCTATTTTTATTAATTGATTGATCTGAGCTTTTCTTTTCTTTCTTTTCTCCTTCAGCTTCCCTAAATGCAAGGTATGCATATAAATGTTTCTGTGCTTAAAATACTGCAGTTTTGTGTGTTCTTTCTCATTAAAAACGCTTTTACTTGGTCATGCCCTTGGGTTGGTTGGTCACACCCTTGCCATGCCCTCATGTTCCTTAGCCGTGACCCTTACAAGTTCACATGTGCCTCTATTTTCATCTCTGTAGTGTTGGAGGATATGCTTTGGTGAACAAAAGAATGTACTTTGGTCAATGTGTGAACTGAGCTTAATGCTAATCCTGAAACCTATATTGTATTCTAATTGATTTGTTTTTAATTCAATTTATTGTGACTAATATTTTAATTATACTTTTAAGTGACTTCATGAGCTGCCTTGTAATGCTCTTGAAGTGTAAGGAAGAGATAACTTAAAGAAAAAAAAATAAACTGGTGCAGTATATGACCATCTTCAAAAGAGGTTAATGTGACTACAAGAAACATCATAACGAAACAGCTCTTCACTCTAAGATGAGTGAATGATCACTGATGACATTGATATGGATTGGGTAGAGGTCATATGTCAGCCCTTTAAAGTCTATAAAGGTAAAAGCAGACTGAAGGATGATAGAATGCCTTTATACTCTGATCCACAATCCAGTTAAACCAAAGTGCTTGTATTGAAGCTGATTTAATCCAATTTCAGTCAAATAGTTTAACTTATTTGTGTTGTGGCAATTGATTTGCTGGTAAATAGTTCAAATATAAGTTAAGGGTATGTAACAGAGCTCTGCAGGGGACCATTCATCTAGAAAGCTCCAGGGGCTAATTCCATAAACTATGTGCAACCTAAGCCAATGGATTTCCAGAAGTAGGCTCACTGAATCAGCAAACAATTGGCAGATTCCAGTTAGGTTATGAGGAGGCCACTACATCATGCAAAATGGAACATTAACCTATAGGGTTTCCTGGAATATATTTTTTTAAAGCAAATAAATAAATCTATTACAAGTTGTGTTTATTGAAGGCTGTCTATCATACATTTATTACAGCTAAAATACTGAACAAGATTATCTGATGTTGCCAATATCTCTTAAAGAGGTGTACTGATAAAAATAATGTAAGAGATGTACAGAAAACGGGAACAGCAAGTTTTTATATTATATGAGACCACATTTGAATACTCTGTGTTGCTTTTAGGTAAAAGAAACAGAGAAAAAATGGCAATGTGTTGTTAAAGGCAGCTGTCACCAGGAGTGTGAACAGGAAACAATGTGTTTCAGCTTTGTTTTCATTAAATGGGTACAAATGAAGGCAACAGTTGTATTTCCTTATCTTTTAAGAATTTGTAAGAATGCTTATTAATAGTACAATGAAGGTTTTAAGAGAACGTGGTCCAAGTTAGTTTTCATGTACACTGAGATCTTTGAACATTACTGTTAAAAAGTAATTAGTTGTATCACATTTCTAAGCCTTTATCTAGTTAGTTGGCTGGCATTATAGTTACATTTAATACTTTACTTCTCCCTTTCTTACCTGTAATCAATATTCTTTTTAGTCACTTTCTGAAAACTCTGAATGCTACAGGCCACTATGTTACAAAACATGGACTCTTCCTATTTACCTCACCACTATCTTCTTACCCACCATAGAGCAAAAGGCACAATGCAAGGTGGTACCTGAATTGTGTGATATTCCTCCTGTCTTATTTAGTGAGGCCACACATTATAATTACAAAGGTAACAACATATTTACAAGTATACAAAAAAGAAAGAAAGAAAAGGAATAAAATTATTCATCATTAAGTTGCCACATAATGTAAGTCCAATTGCCATCTCTCCCAGATCTGTTGACAGAAGTTTTGTTATTGGACCTATTTTAGAAGTAGTAGTGGAAATAATATTTCAAAATATTCGAAAATGGTCAAAAATGTGTTTCCAGAACATTGTGAAACCCTGACAAGAAGAATCCTGGACTGATGAGAATTTTCACAGTTTGGAATTTATTCTATACAAAATTCACACAGGGTTATTTTTGTGCAGAAAACAGAATTTTCTCTTCAGGAAAGAGCTTTTACTGTAAGAAAAAAAACAATATGTATCCCTAGGAACATTATTTTCTGCACAAAAAATGCTGTTTCCTTTGCAGAAATGATGTAGTTGAGATCTTTGCAAAATCCACATATGGTTGATTTGCATAGAAAATACCATTTTCTATGCAGGATGTGTGATTCTTTTTTCATGGAGAGAAAAGATGTTTCCTGCACAGAACATGCTATTTTGTTTTTTGTTTTTTGTTTTTTTAAAAAACAAATTTCCCACAAAATAAGTCCCAAATATCAAGTAATATTTGAAAAGTGCGCATTTTTGAAGACTTTCTCCTAGTGTGTGCATGTGTGCAGGGGGGTGAGGGTAGGATTATTTTCCCCTTCGTTTCAAAAGAAAATGTGCAAATAATTACATCCTCACACAAGAACCAAAAAATGAAAATATGCCCAATTATGTCTGTAATGAGAGTCAGTGTAGTGTAGTGGTTTGAGTGTTGGACTATGATCCCAAGGACCAGAATCAGATCCACACTTTAGGTGACCTTGGGCACATCACATGCTCTCAACCCCATGATAGGTTCACCTTGGGGTCTCCATAAGTCAGAGACAACTTGAAAGCACCCAACGATGTCTGTAATACAAAGTTCTTTAGGCAGACTTCATACATTTAAATACCTATGCAACAAAATCTTCTGGATGCTTATTCAGAAGTTATCTTTTGTTAATGGTTTCTGTAATTGCTGTGTTAGCTTGTTAAATAGCAGTATAAAGTTAACAAATGTGTGATTTTACAAAATAATCATACACAATTAAATTTCTGCTTCTTTAAAAAAAGGTCCAAAAAAATAGACAGAGGCATCTATTTACTATTGATTCCAAACCCATCTGTTGTACTACCTATATTCAAGAAGAAGAGTGGGGAGAGAGAGAAACTGAGAGAGAGGTAAAACCTCCTAAGTAATGTTGAAAGAATGTTTGAACTGGTATAAATTTCAAACATAAACATCAACTGGAATCACCTTTGCACACATGGATTTGTAATTAAATGGAAGTTCTCAGATAGCGAAAAACAATTGTATTATAAGGACATAGCATACATTATTAAGGACAGCTATACAAAAAACCAATTGTGTATCATGCAGTAGAACATATTTTGCAAGAACAAAATGCAATCAATCAAGAGTTCAGAATCTTCTTGGAAAGTTCAAGGAAAGGGAAAAGGTGATGCTTTATATTTTTAAAACTTGTATTCATACATATTCATTTATTTATATAAACCATCCGTTTCTTGCAATCATTTCAAACTGCAAACCTGCAAAATTATGCTTGTTCCTGCTTTGCATTGTTTTGTTTTAGTAAAGCAAAGTAGTCCTGTGGTATATAAAGTGTTCAAGTCAGCTCACCCAGTTATAAAACAATTATGTTGGTTACATGATTAATTGTATTCGTAATTTATTTGGAGAAATTATTGGAGTGTTAAGAATAAGAATTTTGAAAGGAACAGAACAGAATTAGAATATTAACAGTGTCTTTGGTGCTCTCTTTTTTTTCATAGAGAAACAGCACTCAAAGTAATTTTAAATGCTTTGCTAAGGAGCAAGATCACTGGTTGGTCCTCATTGTATTGATTGGTTATATCCATTCTGGATAACCACCAAAGGCATATCTAGTCCAGAATCCTAATTCTTACAATAGGCAGCCAGAAATCCAAAATCCTCTGGATCTTCAAAGTAAATAGAAGCATACCCCAGTAAACAAAGACTCTGATACAGAAGAGGACTGGAGAAACGCAAACTTGCAGTGTTGGGATGCAGCAGCATGTCTGCAGTAAGCAGTGCAATAAACAAAGCTTGAGCTGCGAATGAGCAGACTTCTCTTTAGCTAAATCTACTGTAGTTGTGTGTGTCTCCCTACAACAAGGAAGGTAAAAAACAGCTGCCCCTGGAATCCTTCAATGAGCATGCAAGGACAAGCAAAATTTAGGCCATTTCTGCCCTACACTGTTATAGTGCTATTATTGCACTTTCAACATTCAATGGAATCTTGGGGTTTGTAGTTTAGGGAGAAACATTTAGAACTCTCAACCAGAGGGATCTTTGGCCTCAGTAAACTACAACCCCCAGAATTCCGCAGGATGTTAAAAGTGGAATAATATCACTATCACAATGTAGAGTGGAAATAGCCTGAGAAAAGGAGAGAGAGCAAATAAGATTCCATCTCCAGCTATCCCTCAAATGTTAAAAAAAAGATAGATCAGTTTGGTGACCAAAATGAAAATGAGATATTTTGGAAGAAACTTTTGTGTGCCGTCCAGAAGGTTCAAAATGTTTTTTTGTTTTGTTTTGTTTTTGGTCTGTTTGTTTATTTATGCAAGGCTTATATCACCTGGTTGTTTCATTTCACATGTGTACATCACTAGTTTTATATAAAAGGTTTGCCAAGACATTATTTTTTTGTGTGTGGGATGCACAAACCTTTCCCTATTCTTACCCTTTTTTCCTACCTTTTCTACCACATTTTCCATTTAAGCCCAAGAACACATCTGATTTGTTTACTGAAGTATACCTGTACTATGAATCTCCATCATTTAGAAGACATTGTCTGTTGTCTGGGAATATAACGAGGAGGGATTATCTGCTGACCCTCACTGTATTTCAAGACAACACGAAGACCAGGTGAATTAAAGAGCAAATTTCATTCTTCTGATGTTTTTAGTACTACTTTGTTTGATAAAGAGAAGTGAAGATTTCAAAAGAGTGCAAACGTATTTGTGCATTTTTATTTGCCCTAAGAATTAGGAATTTGATCATTTTTTATATGGCAGATAAGATTAGATTTACATTTTGTATGTTCCGTAGACTGGCTACCAAAATATGCAGCAATGTTTGTGTATGAATGACAATGTCACCCAAACTTTGTCTTCAAGATAGAAAAACCTATTGATTTTGAATGCCCCCCCCCACAAATCTTCATGGAAAAGAATATTATTATTGCTGGTATTGTAGATCAGCTATTTAGCTACATAACTATCAAGACTGAAATTACACCAGTGCTATGCTTGAGCATTCATGATCCCAACATACTCCCTAAACTATTTGTGATCCCTACATATTCCCTACACTGTTGAATATTTAGTGATTGTGAATATAAATCAGTTATGAAGGTTTATCATGGGGTTACACATAAATAACACTGATTGTGAAACCCAGTCTCTGTATTTTGTATTTGTTTAAGTGGAAATTTTCTGGAGTTGGGCGCTGTCTCTTACATTGCTCATCACTGAAGTGGACTATGCTCATGAAAGTTTATGTAAGAAATTTCTTTTTCCCAGCAAGTCTCAAAGGTGCTACTGGATTCCTTTATGTCTTTTTATTGCTCATCACTGTAAGTTTTAAGAAGAAATACAATCTATCAATAAAATAATAGAAATGTTCTTCATGGAGAAGAGAATGAAATTTACAGTAATTTCAACCAATGAATTGTACTATAAGATCATGTGGAGTGGAAACATTTTTTTGCAGCCCTTTGTACCTTAAAAAAAAAATCCCCTGTTGTGATTGAAACAATATATCCTGTGGGTTCCTTCATCCCATTGACACTATTAAGTCTATTCCCAGAGGAATATGCTTACCAAGTGATTCAGCTGGTGTCAGTCTCTTCATCTCAGTTTCATATATTCACTTCAAAAATGGAAAACTTATAAAGAGACACCACAAACTTATCTGAGAATGTTATCCATTCCATGGTGACAGCATGAGTTTAAAAAGAAATTGGGAAACTTTCAATTATAGAAGCAGGAGAACACATCACATTCGGAGGCACTTGTCACAATAGCAGAACACCTATCAAGTTGGTGTTTTTCTTCTAGATGAGGTAAAGGGGGATTCTCCACACAATAACTGAATACATGCCTCTGTGTACCAAACTGATAGGTACAAAGCATGTAAATGAAAATATGTCCAAAGAGATATTTCTTATAGCAGAGTTTGTTTGCATCTCACGGTTGAAAACTAAACGGAACTGGATACAGTGGCAATGGAAAACACTGAGATCACATATCATCTATTCTAGTACATCGATCAATCATGTCAGGAGTGACAAGGCTCGAAAGGGGATACCTGCATATACAGTTAACCCATGGGTTCAATCTCTAGGGTAGAGGGTGGGCACAGTGCAACCCAAGAAATGCTTGCAACTCCCTTTTGTGGCCCTGAAGTCCCCACCAGCCCCCCACATCCCCCAACCCCCTTTAAAAAAAAGCCATTATGAGCAGCAGCTTTTACTCTGAAAACTCATGAAATAATTTGTAAAATGGATAAAAACACATGAAGATACATACCGACCCTGGCAAGCCCCACAGAACCCAATACTACCTACAAATATGTTCAATTCCTCCTGCTATTTTTCTTTCTTGTTGCCATTTTTAGAAAGACTACAGAGGGGAAAAGGAGGCATTGGACCCTGCTATCGAGGGACGGCAAAGCCCATGAGGAATGGGGGGGTATTGGTTGCATCTCACAGTTGCTTATATCTGCTCTGGGACTGCAGATTTGAGCATATCCTTCCCATTGGAGGGCCCAAGTATCAGACCGGCCACCTACACAGAATTCTAAACAGCATGCAATAAAAAGTGGGCATGAGGAATGCTCAGGCCCCAGGCCTTTGCCATTTTGTCATTTCCTATTTTAAAATGCTGAAATGCAACCTAAGGCTTAGTAAATGCCAGTGACAGCTTTAAGTTAAAATATGCTAGTAATTTTTGTCTCACTTTTTTTCATCCTTTACCTCCACTTATCTATGAAATAAATTGTACGGTAGCAATGAGGAAGGCTCAGAGCACAAGGTATGGCCACAGCAAAATAGATGGGGCTGTATAAGAATCTTGCTAAGGTGTCCAACAGCTCTAAGACATGGCAAAAATTTCCAGTCCCTGAAAACACCTCGGAAGCTTAATTTGGGCTGGAGGACAGTCTTTATTGACTTTGGCCTGATCCTTATTCCCATAGCTGTAAAAAAAAGAAAAAAAGAAAAACAAAGACAAAGACAATTAAGTGAAGTACATTGTGAACCCATGCATAGAACTGACATGTGCATGACACTAAGATATGTAATTTTAATATAGCATATTGTTCAGCTTTGACATCAGTTTTTGCTTCAGGTAAAATTCAGATAGAAGAAGAAGGAGAAGGAGAAGGAGTAGTAGTGGTGGTGGTGGTGATGGTGATGGCAGCAGTCGCAGGTGCAGCTGAATCACACCTAGGCCCAGAAGCAGGTGAAAGGCCCTTCTTCCATCCCAACTCCCAATGCTCTTGCCATGAAGGGAGAGAAGAAGAAGCAGGCACAGCTAGATTGTACCTAGGCCCAGAAACAGATGAAAGGCCCTCCTTCTATCCCATCTGCCACTGCCCTGGTCATGGAGGGAGAAAGAAGAGGCATTATCTGTGGGATTTAATCCCTTCCTCCACTGCCATTCCTTTTCCTTGTGTGTGATGTCTTATCTAGATTGCAAGAAAGGGCAAGGAAGCGTCAAATTAACAATCCGTAAGCTGCTTTGAGACCCTAAGAAAAGCTGAAGGGTAAAAGTACTCAAAAAGGAAAAGTACTCAAAATAAGGAAATGAATGACAGAATTGCAAGACAATTGAGGAGGTGTCTCTTCAAGTGAAACTTGTGAAGAAAGCAAGAAAGTCATGTCATTTCAAACAATGATGACTGATGTGGACACACTACCCCTCTCTAGTTTCTGGTGGTTAAGCATCAATGCCTTGCCTTAAGAAGAGATTTGCTTGCATGAAATCCTGTGCTTTTGCAAGAAGGTTATAATAATGGTATTAACCTAATACAGAGTCTGGATTTTGTTTTGTGACCAACACTACTGGTTCTATATTTTAGAATATCTGGATGTTGCATTTTTCTCATGTGTTGTTTTCGTTATATGGAAGAGTTGGAGAGATTTAAAAACAAAAACAGAAACACACATTTTCTTCCTCTGAATCTGAATCCCTACATGGACATGGGTTTGAGTGAGGGCCACCTCATTGCTTTGATTCAGAAATTTCCCACTCTTCTCTGACTCAACCGAATGCATTTTGGGATTTGTTCAAATCTGAAGCATACCCCTATGGTCAATTATTGATCTGCCAGCTGCCCTCAGTAAAAAAAAGAATAAAATGAAGTGAGCCTGCAAACAGGAAGCTTTCAGTTTAAAAGAATAACCACCCATGAAAGCCTCAATGGCACTTTGCCTTGCCATAGTGAATAGGACACTATCCTGACATATTTCTGGCAAATAAAATGGCCACAGATCAGGTCTGATTAATAAAATTGAACAGAAAAACAACACAGGAAACCCTGGAATGCAGCACTTCAGCACCAACGCCACACAGATGCTCTGAATGAACAAACTAGAACAATTTGAGAGAAAAATATCAGTTTAGGAGCAACCAAAGTCTTCACTGCTTGTTCATTTGAAAGAAAACTGATGTATGATGCCTGCTTTAGAATGTTCAGTATTCAGAGAAGGGTTGAAAATCAGTTATATTGTCACAGAGCTCATTTTTCTTACCCTGGATATCTCCCTGCCCACTTTATCCTTTTTCCACATCCTTGATATTTGGTGGGCTCAGTAGTCTCAGTTCACTGTTACATCTATAACCTTCCTAACTTTTCCTGAATTCCAAGACACTCCCACTCCTACTTTCCTTCTCCTGTCCAACTGTGGCATCAGCTTTCCACTCCTTTGCCTTTATTCCAGCTTCCTTCACAACATTCTGAGGGCTATGATTTGGTGAATCCCAGGCAGGATAAACAGCAACTCTGTCTATTGCATATGTCCATTTCCAGGAAGTACATTGACAAGCTATAATGAAATGTATCCAGGCAAACAAAATGGAATGGAAATGGAAATGGAAATGGAAATGGAAATAAAACCCTGTGATTAATGGTTTATGGTACTGAATATGTTTAACTTGGAGAAGAGAAGACTGAAATGTGTGATAGCCAACTTTAAATACCAGAAGGGAGGTCAAGTAGAGGATGGAGCAACTTTGTTTTACCGTTGCTCCAGATACCAGATACAGATTAATGGATTTAGATTACAAGAAAGAGGATTCCACCTAAACATTAGAAAGAACTTCTTCTGGTAAGAGCTGTAGAATACAGTGCTTCAGAGAATGGTAGTCTCTCCTTATTTAGCGATTCTTAAAAGAGGTTGCACGGCTATCTCTTGGGAGAACTTTAGGGAGCTGGATATGTTTTCCCTGGATAAAGGACTATTGAAAGATCATATGATAGCCAGTTTCAATTGCCTGAAGGGTTGTCATACAGAAGATGGAGGACAGGACCTGAAGCCATAGATTCAAACAACAAGAAAGGAAATTCTGATTAAATATTAGGGAGGATTTTCTGATGGTAACAGCTATATCAGTAGTGCAATGGACTACAATGTAAGACTATGACTTCTTCTTCACTGGAGGGTTTTAAAAAGATGTTAGGTGGCCCATTTTCAGGCATACTTTAGTGCTGGACTCCACTAGGTGGCCTTTGAGTTCCTCCCAGCTCCCTGATTTTGTAAGACTCTAATGTGAACCTGTGTTCCATCTGTGCCACCTGAGCAGAAAATGGCATGCATCTTATCTCTCTCCTTAGATAAAGCAGGATATGTACAATAGAACAAAAATCAAATATACAGTTGTATACATCATCCTCACTATGATAAGTATCTAACATTTTTGAAATCCATATATTACATGGAAAATGGAAGTATGCCAGTGGCGAAAGCGTACGATGAACAGGAATAAATGTTGATCTGAATGGAAATCATAAAGCTACAAATGATGTGCACCATTTGGAATTACAGTCCCTGAGAAAATGCTTGTTTTCAGCACCCAAACCAATTGCAAGGAGGTGTTTTTTAAAATTATCCAGCAGATGGTTCAGACATAAGGACAGCTTGCTAGAAGCAGGACAGGGCTAATTAGCCCATCTTGACTTCCCTTCTCCTCCTCAGCATTAATTCCCTGATCATTTCTCTCCTGTAACAGATCAGCCTCTCTGTGGTTAGGAAATAATCTACACCCCTGCAATGATCTTTTCCAGCAACATGCAGAGCAGAAATATGAAGTGGGGAGGGGGGAATAAGCAAGACATTCTAAGCAAGACGGAAGCTAGAAGAAAATATTTGCTTGCTTGCCAGTATGGTCATTACCTCACACCCTCCTTTGCATCCCAGGACAAGGCTTTGGGGCTTCTGATAACAGCATGACAAACACAAATCCTACAGGTAAAGGACCTGCAATATGGCATTTAATTGGTAGGAAACACATTTTAGCATTGAATTTCTGCATGTTTGCAGCTGCTAAAGGCACCCTTCACTTGTCAGAGCCTTTCCTAGCTTATAGGTATATTACATTTCCAACTAATAGCTGTGTGGTAATTTTTTCCCCCTTCAGTTACTTTTTGTATCAAAGACAGGTACCATCACCAGGAAACCACACCATGAATATTTAAGCCAAGTGACTCTTTCAATTTGTACAGACTGTTATGCAGGATCAACATATGCCAGTATAACAGTTGAAATCAATGTACTCCATTGACTTGGTGATGCACTAGATGGTACTAGTGTTTCAAACACAAATTTAAAATTGAGTTCTCATTTTAACTCCTACTTGTCCTGCAGAAAGAACTCTTTCTCTTATAGTCACTTTCAAATTGAGAAGCTTGTAAATCTATGGGACACAAGGTTTACCTTCTTTCTGTGTTTCCATTACCCTTGGCATTACCATCTAAATGGGAATTTCAGATTTCTTTCTTTCTTTTTTTCAAGTCAGCAGACTGGTAGTAAGATCACTTGAAGTTTAGTGGAAAGGACTTGTGACTACTTCTAAAATTCTGCCATTTCAAATCATCATTTTTAGAATCCTCAATACTGCATTCTTGAATTTGATGCAGAGCTAAATCAGAGCCTGGATAAGTTTGGGTTTTTTTTTGGATTACAACTCCCAGAAACCTCCAGCCAACATGGCCATTGACCATCCTGGTTGAAAGATGACCTCTTGAAGAAAGAAGCTTCCAGGTAAGCACTACTCAGAGAGAAGCTTCCTCCCTATGTGACCAGAGGCATCTATGATGTTGAGGTGGTAACTGGCAGCAAGGCATGACCTCCCCTCCTCCTCTGATCATGGCTTGGAATTCTTTTCACCCAATTAAAACACATGAATTCTCATGAAACTCTCTAGCTGGTCAGGACAAGGGCAGAGCTCCCAATCTTTCTGTCTTCCCATCTACCATGATCCTCTCAGTAATGTTGTCTACAGGTGTTTTCGACACAGAGAGCATTTTTTCCCCCAATAACTTATTGTCTCTTGACTCTGTGAAATCATTTGTCAAGGTATCTAAAATAGAAAACAGGTATTTATAATTTGTGTAAGAACTCCCATCTGTTGATTTAATTAGAACGATTGGATGAGTGTGCACTTGTATGAATTGACATGGTATTTGCACAGATGCATCAGTGTTACAACTAAAAATGAAACATCTGGGATCTCCTCCTGGGTGTTTGGCCTGGGCCCTCCTGATGGGAAAAATATATTCTTGAGCAATGCATAATTGAAGTAGTTTTGTCAATATTGTGGAAGGTACAGGATAATAATTTCCTCTGGTCTTCATTGGCATCTCCTCTTTGGTTCTCAGCTGAATCAATATGCTTTCATCATATGTGACTTTATAGTGATCTCTTTCTCTGTCTCTCTCTCTCTCTCTCATACACACACACACACACACACAAGGTTTTTGTTATATCTAATGAAGGGGAACACTGTCATTTAGTACATTTATATATAACCTTTCATGGGATTCTAAGGCATTATATTTGATTTTCTGAGGCAGTCTCTACAAACCTGAGTCAGTGTGGTGTGATGTTTGAGACCTGGACTAGGACTCTGGGAGTAAATTCTCATTTATAGTGACTTTATCATAGGCTTTTATTGGCAAGCTTTGTTCAGAGGAGGTTTACCACTGGATTCCTTTAAAGTGACTTGCCCAAGGCCACCCAGTGACTCTTTCATGGCTGAGCAGGGTTTGAACCCTTGTCTCCCAGAGTCCTAGCCTAGCACTCAAACAACTATGCCATGTTGGCTTTTAGATTAATTTGATCCTAGAAAAATGGGTGGTCATTTTGGTCTATAATTCATATATTTGATGTTGGAAATATGTCCAGTTGAACTAAATTATAGATAAGTTGAGTTGTTTGATTCTTTTTTTTTAAGTTTCAGAATGTTTGTATGAGATTGTAGATCATCAGAATTCTAACTCCCTCTTCCTCATGTGTTCTATGACTATAGAAATCAAGGTGGCAGCTGAAAAGATAGCATGCCTGATAATTAAGGAAGGAGTACATACTGAAAGTACAAACTGAAAAAGTGTGATGTAGGCACTTGGTGCACATGTCCATTTTAAGGCACTTCTGCATGTATCAGAATTTTATATTTAAGTTTTTTATGCATGCTGTGCCCACATGATACGTCATGTTGGGGAATGACTATGCTATCTCCTCCACTATGACATGTTATATCCTCACATGGGAGAAAAATCAATGTAATCCTATCTATGTTAGTTCAGACTAAAGCCCCACTATGCTGACCAGATATTCTTCTTTGGCTAGGGGGATGAATGAATAAGCCCACTGTAAATCAACCATGTCTAAATCAATCTTCTGTATCCTTGGCTACCCAGGGAAATTTCCAGTTTCTTAAAAATTCATAATAAATCAGCTCCAAACTTGCAAAGTTCTTAAAAAAAAAAAAGACTAAATGAGTTGCATACTGATGAAGTAGCCTTAAGTCTTTGAAAGCTTATGCTAACAACTGCTTTCTCTCAGTCTTGAAGGTGTTACAAAATCCCTTTGCATACTAGAATAAATGCTAGTTTGCTTTAAACTAGTACTGTTCTCAACTCATACTCTTCCACAGGGAAGAGTGCCAATTTTCCTCTCTGAGGCAGCCTCTAGGTTTAGCCAGAGGTATGCACTCTAATAGTCTCCTAAAATATTCCTACACCCATTCCAATTATTGAAGAAACTGGTATTTTTCTTCCTTTTACTCATTTTAAAAATGTTGTATGCAAGACTCCACAAGTTTACAGAAAAATAGCAGGGTCCTGCAGAGGGCTGGAGCTGCTAAAATTGCTTCAATTTTTTTCTTGAGATGTCTCTGGATTGTTGCTGCTATTGTTGTTGTACTTATTCGTATTAGACAAGTATATGCATTTGTATGGCATGCCTATGTATATATAATGCTTTACAAAAAGTGAGAGGACAGATTCCTGATCCACATGGCTTCCAATATAAAAAAAATAAAGACACAGGAGACGTAATATAAATGAGAGGGGAAGGGAGAAAGAAACAGAAAGATAGACAAGGGGAAAAGATGTTATTATTGCAACCACTATATTTGGGCAAAGTCAATCCTTCCTTAAAGATTTTATAGTTGTAAGGGTTTAAGTTCAGGAAAAAGATTTTTCTTCTGGTAGCAATCTACTTTCTTCTAGAAGAAATACTTTTCTGCCAGCAGAATGCTCTTCTATTGACTGGCCTCATACATCTGCTGAATGAATAATCTGTGCTAGTTTGCAGAATACTGCCTGAGATGTGCTGCAAGAAGAATCAAAGAAGAAGCAGAGATGAGATGAGGGAGGAGCCATGTAATGCAATATCCACACCTTTTCAGCCAAGAGACACAGTCACAGTTCTCACAAAAAAATTAGCCCTTTCTGCAGTGTAGGCCTCTCCTGGGAGGGGAGTGCTTCTGTCACACTCCCCTCCACATCGGCTGCCTGCTGGACAGGAGGAAGCTTGATGGTTCTGCCCCTCCCTTCCACAGCACAGCCTGGAAGCTTCCCAGGCTGTGTGGGGAAGAAGTGCAGCCATTGTGCTTCCTGCCATTCTGCATGACAGGTAAGTGCAGGAAAGAGGAAGGAGGACTGTGTAATTGCTGTCCTTGACAGAGGAAACCCCTCAATGATTTAATTTGAGATTGTGATGGGTGGCCACAGGATCATAATGGGATTGTGATGATGTCATGCAGAACCATTGCGTCAATCCTGTCATGATCCCATGGCCATAGCTGGTTGGGGGCAGTGTGTGAAAAGAGCCTTAGGCTAGGAAGGGTCTGGATTCAGCACAGCTTCACCTGGCTCAGTGTCAGCTTAGCTCATCCTTTGCTATCTTCATCAGATATGATCATGTTCAAACCTAGAATGCAATCCAACCTGGCCAATAGGTCTGAGCTGAATCTTTGGTTGGTATACAGTCCTAATGGAGTAAGAGAGTATATGCATTCTAGAGCAGAGAAGTGTAGATTGGAATGTCATCAGCATATATGTAGTACGGAAGACAATGGAGTGCATAGTTTTCTATGAAAGCACCCCATGCCAGTATATGTAGAGAGAATGGAAGCCTATAAAAGCCTAACAAAATCTGTTCAAAGTCCCTGTGCCATTACTGTAGTCTTCCCAAAAGCATCTGGCTGTCAACTATGGATCAGAAGGTGCTGGATTAGGTAGAGCTTAAGTCTTATAGAGGAGGCTCCTTCTAAACTCTGTGAATCAAAATGAATCAGAACATTTTAAGCAGATTGTAAGCATCTGCTCAATAACAAGGGAAATATATCCAAGAGAACAACACAGGAACACAGATAACATTAGATGCACTATGGTGTACGTGTGTGTGTATGCATATATATGTGCTCTGTGGTTGTGTGTGTTATGTGGATGTATCTGAGCAGAGTCTGGAATATTGAATTATGAGTAACCCAATTTCATGTAAGTTATTCTTAACCCAATTATTCTGTTTTGGGTGTTGAGGGCATAAATGCTATAACTTTAACCTGATAAGAAGGAATAACATGGGCTGTCTTGGTCTCACAATTACCATTTTGTAGTTTAAGGCATTTTGAACAGAATTTTTCAACTTTTATGCTATTCTCTTATCAGTCCTAAGAGGTTTATTTATTTAAACACAGAAAGAAACACAGAAAGAAAAAAGTAATTACAAGTGCAATGATATGCTTCCAGGAGGGTGTCTTTAACACTAACTAACAAATTACTTCTGAACTTTGAAAAGAATTAAATAACAAATCATTTTTTTTAATTTTATATTTTTTGAAAAAGTAACATTATTAGCTGAGAGATACACAGTAGGTCATAGTTCCTTTAGCTAAAAAATGCAATACAACTCTTGTTTGTTATAAAAACCCTTTGCTTATCAATGCTGTGCTTGGAAACTTATGGGGAGAGATGACAGAGACAGTTAGAATGAAAAACTAATTCATTCACTATAAAGAAATTTTGTTCAACATTCTTGTAAATATTCTTTTGAAGTAAAGACAGTTAGTACAATAAAACAATTTGAAATTCAGGAGTTTTAATCATACCATCAGGGATGCGGAACTAACTAGCAGAAGGATGTTCCTATTAGTGTCACTAACAGTAATTGTTATTTTAATTGGCTGAAATAAACTGTAGTGCCCCCAGGCAAGTGATAAAACAGAACTAGTGTGTTGAGTTTTCCCCCTTTAGAAAGGATAACTTTATGGAAAAGCCTGCCCTTTGAATTAAATATCTATCTAGCCTTGTAAGCCACTCTCATCAAAGTGAAAAAGATAACCCACACACTGTTTTATGTACTCAAAGAGAAATACAAAAGGTCCTGAAAACCATAAACTAGGAAGATTGAAGAACTGGGCCATTTCTGCACCTCACTGGCCATTTCTGCACTGGACTGTTATAGAGCTGCTATTCTACTTTCAATATGCTATGGAATCCTTGGGGTTAACAGTTTAGGGAGGGCCATTTTAGGTTCCTCCATAAACTGCAAACCCCAGGATTCCATAGGATGTTGAAAGTGGAATAATAGCAGTATAACAGTCTAGAGCAAAAATGGCCACTGTTACAGTGCGCTTATTTCATTTTCAACATCCTGTAAAATTCTGGAGTTTGTAGTTTACTGAGGCGAGAGAGCTCTCTGGCTGATAGTTCTAAATGCCCCTCCCTAAATTGCAAATCCCAGAATTCCACAGAATGGTGAAAATGGAATAGTAGCACTATAACAATGTAGTGTGGAAATGGCTCGGGTTTCTTTCACCACCTTCACTTTGCAACTGGAACAGAATTTGCCCTCCAGACAAAGGACTAAAACAGGAAGGACATGACTAGACAGCAATGGCGTGTCTCAATTGTGTACAATGTCACCAGTCTTCAGTAGAGGTCACTCATGAGTCATCACTGGAGACTGAACAGAATATAACTGGTCCTGTTCCTAGGTCAGAGCTACTTTGATGTTAACCAAAAATATGAAGTAGGTGACCTCCCAGAATCTCTCTGTTCCTAGCAGACTGTAGAAGTAGCAATATTACACATTACATGGAAAAATAGGATAGCCTTCTTAAGAAGAGGTATTCAGAATACAGACAGAAGGCTGCCTTTCTGAGTAAAATGTTTCCTTATGCAAAAGAATGCTAATCCATGCAAATGTTCCTTCCCCATAATAATTTAGCAAAACAGAAAGATGACTGCCTTCCCTACTAGTTGATTCACCAGCCATTTCCACCCTATACTGTTATAATGCTATTATTCAACTTTCAGCATCCTATGGAATTCTGGGGTTTGTAGTCTACTGAGGCCAAAGGGCTCTCTGGCTGAAAATTCTAAATGTGCTCCCTAAACTGCAAACCTCAGGATTTCATAGGATGTTGAAAGTGGAATAATAGCACTATAACAGCATAGTGTGGAAATGGCCCCAGTTAGATTAATTGAGAGGTGATTCTGTCTATCTAAGCTTATGTGCTTGCTTGGTACATAGTGCACAGCCCAGGAAGAAATGGAAAAGACTGATTTTTTTTTTTAAAAAAAGTACAGAGGAATGATAGTCCTCTCTTCAAGCTCTCCTCCAAACATTTTATCTGCCATCAAAGGAATAGGAGATATGACTGCTGGTCCTACCCAGACGCCCACTTGGAGCATATAAAGGGATTCTATTCATGTGAAATTCAATGCACACATGATCCAGACATGCAGTTGGAATCTTAATGCTGCAAGGGGCCTAGTCAGAAGAACTGAATCTTCATATGTACCATTGAATACTCCTCCAGCCCTTTTGCAAAGTTTACTTAGAGGCCAGCAGGTGAAAACCTAATTTTGTCTACCCTTTGATTGAATGGCTGGAGAGAAGCTTCAGAAAAGATCTAATATGACCTTGGAAGAAAATAGGAAATGACAAATTAAAAGAGAGAGAGAGATTGAGAGAGAGAGAGAGCGCTCAATTGATATAAGGCCAAAGAAAAGGATGAGAAGGTTGGACAAATCATACTTTGCCATATGGCTGCCTGATGTGACATTTAAATGTCTATGGCTTTTGATGCCCAAATGTAGTTGGAAGAGTTTCTTTAACCAGTTTTTTTGGGTACTCATCCAACCCTAAAAATCACCTCTTTATTTATTTTAGATATTTCTATCTCTGTCCTCCAAAGCTTCACATTATGTGTTTTCTTGCCGTTTCTCTGTTAGTCCTGAAATCATTTGTTTCTCCTCTCCTTTAAGACAAAGTAAGCAGAAAAAGGACCAAGGTGACATTGCTAAATGTAGCTGTGCTGTTCTAAAATGACTTTCCCCACCCTGTCTTTATAGGTCCTTACAGCTCTGTTATTAAGCACTGGGAGGAAAAAAGATATCAGATAAGAACATCTCAGACAGGATTGAAGTGCATCACAAGGGTTCAGTCCACAGGAAACTATTTTCAGTCACAGTCTTTCACATCAGAAGCTTTTGCTCTCAACAGGTTGGTACATCAACTCCCTCTTCTATTTATTGTTTATATGGTGTGATCCTATATTGAAGTATTTTTAAAACACCTTAAAAGAGGCAAGTACCTCAAAAACCTCATGAGAAATCAGGACATAATTAGAACTATTTCTGATTTCTAAGAATATGCTTGTTTCTCATTCAGAGTATGTTAGATTTTCTGCTTTCTTTCATTTTTTTACTGTTAAAGTACACTATTCATATGTGAAAAAGAGACATTGAATGTTACTGACTCTGACAATGATAAAAATCTATTAGTCACTGCCAACTCATTTTTGTTTCTTCTCTCCCACCCCCAACCCTATATTTAGAGCTGAGTTTTCTCTCTGTCCACTAGAGACAGACAGAATATGTGAATGTTCAAGGAAAATCAATGATAAAGAGGCATTGTAGGTGTATGAAAGCCACATTAAGAGAATCCACCTCAAGCTTCTCTGTCAGTTTCAACCCAAATATTTGACTCTCCGTGTCATATGGTGGACACAGGAGAGCCAGGAAAGGTTCCTGAATGGCTACAGCTTTCAGAACCTTGGTTGCCTTCTCCCTCACACCCAGTGTCACACAAGAAGGACAAGATGGAATGGCAGCTGAGGGTCTGGAAGTCTGTGGCCTTCCAGATCTTTGACCAACCCCTCTACACACTCCCTGCCCCACAGGGACAGGGCAGGTTGTGTCTCCCCCACCTCCAAACACACTGCTGGATTCCTTTTCTACAAAGCTTACCTCTTTGAAAACTGCACAGTTTTCCGATACATTTAGCAATGGAGAGACACCACTCACTCACTCTGCTTCAAAAAGATTAGAAATAGTCATTGAGTTTTGTGGGCTCCAGGGAAGATCTCTTCAACATCAGTTTCATAACTGTTTCTTTTAGGGGAGCCAGAATACTCATCAAAGCAAAACTGAGAGAAAAGGTTATATGTGTGCTTGCAGAAAGACTGGATGCGCTAAGGAAAATATGCATGCATATTTACAATTGCTTCTTCAACTGAATTTTATACTAGCAAAGGACCCTGACAGGATCCAGACCATGTCAGTAGGATTGGTTAGTAGCTGTGACTGGCCCTAGTTGGAGATTGTTACACTAGTTCAGAGTTTGGCTGTCTTGGCTGTTGGATTCTGAGAGTCACAACTGGAAAAAGTATGATTTCCAAGTTCTTGGCTAGCTCTGTCTTTGCTCTGACATCAGTTCATATTTGTTCCCTGAATGGAATCCTTTGTTATTCTGAGCATGTTGATGCTTCTTTTCCTGCCTGAAGTAACTCCATGTTTTATGCCCTCTCCCATTTCACTGTGGACATATTTTACATCCCTCCTCTTGCCTTAACACTCTACGCATCTGAATTATTTGAGTGGTTAAACCATTAATTAAATCATTTTGAACACTGAATAGATTCATAATAAGTCTCTTACCCCTCCCCTGTGGAGGCTGACTAAACAGAGCCCATTGTTTGCTGCAAAACAAATAGCCTGCTTAGCTCCACTCATGTTATCCAACTTTCCTGTTCAAGCACTGCATGTAGCTAATGAGCTCTCTGTAGGCAGCAATATCCAAAACTCCTTGGTCAGTGGGAGGGTCACAGAGCTACAGAACCTTTAGTACTAAGCAATCAAGCCCTGGGAAGGAAAGGCAGCTGTTACTCTTGATTAAAATGCATGAAATTGCATTGGTTTAGGCCTGGGTGAAAGGATCTCATTTTTAAAAAATCAATTTTCGGCTTCAGATTGCTTTGGATTGAGCACTTGGAATGTTTGTCTGATACACACTGTTTCAGCATATTTAGCTTGGATATTGTATGTGAATCAGGGAAAGAAGTTGAGATATAGCACATGAATAACTGAAGAATCTCTCTTTCTCTCTCTCTCGTGTGTATGTGTGCATGTAAAGAAGTACTTCACTGTTGACCTTAAAACAGAAAAACACAGTGCTGTATCCCATTATACATATATAATTGAAATCAAAGGAACAAATAAGGCTTTATATAATCGAACATATAACACATGATAGAACACGTACATGTAGAAGCATCAGTCATGCAGATGTGAGAATCATGAAGCCCATGCATCAGAAGTTGACCTTTCTGGATAGTACTGCATGGCCCGCAACCTTTTTTAAAAAAAATCTTTTAATAGAGGTTCCATAGAGTGATCTGCTCACAAAGCTGGATTAAAACGGTCAGGGTAATTCTAAGCATAGGACTACCAACCTCTTCAAGAAATAGTGGAAAGAGCAACAGTTGCTTTCTTCCTAGAATTTTTTTTCCCCTCTTGATAGAGGCCCTTTCTGCAATGCACCTTTTCACGGACCTGGGGTGCAGGGATCATGCGAGCAGCCT
The DNA here is from genome assembly GCA_948472985.1 of Iguana delicatissima. Taxonomy (NCBI): domain Eukaryota; kingdom Metazoa; phylum Chordata; class Lepidosauria; order Squamata; family Iguanidae; genus Iguana; species Iguana delicatissima. The sequence continues at coordinate 1,809,086 of CAOKZL010000411.1, read as the reverse complement.
CTAGTAAGAGGCTCTCGCATCTCGGTTCCTTCAGCTCCGCAGCTGCTGCCTGCTCGTGTCTGAGCCCCGCCTCTTCCTTCCACAATGCAGCCTGGGAAACATGAGCGCCGCAGCTCCAGAGCTCTGCATGCATGGCAAGTGCGCGCGGGACCCTGGAGCAATGTGCAATCACTTACCATTTTTGGCTCACAGCTGAAAATGAAAAAGTGCACGGTCAGTGCCTGCCAGACCCTGGAGTGTTGCACAATTGTGAGTGCATCATGTGAACCACTCCTCACATTTGTGCGATGCTTGAGGGGCCCTTTTGCATGGCACATGCCGTGCGAAAAGGGCCAGAATCTTAGTACAAGACCCTTGTGTGTACATGTGTGTGCACACGCGTGTATGCATAAATCCAGGAACAGCACAAGCCTTTAGCCTCTAGGACTCCGAGCATTTGCTCTAACTCAGTGGTTCTCAACCTGTGGGTCCCGAGATGTTTGTGGACTTCAGCTCCCAGAAGCCCCAGCCACTATGGTCAATGCTCGGGGCTTCTGGGAGCTGAAGTCCAAAAACATCTGGGGACCCACAGGTTGAGAACCACTGCTCTAACTGAACCATTAATAATGCAAACATGGCTACTAATCTTTAACTTGACACATTTTTTGTCTTTATTTCTTGGGAGGAGGGGAAGGGACAGATGGCTAACTCCTGAAAGTGACTAAGAACATAGCTGTCCTCCACTTATTTATCTATATGTAATAGGGAAGTAAGGTTCTCTGGTGCATCCTCCAGATGTTGACTGGGGATTATAGAATTATAATTCAATACAGCTAAGAGGCATCTTGTTGGGGAATATTAGTGCAGACACAGCTGGGAACCTAAATAGGTGAACTTGGCTAAAAATGGTCTAAATCAATGGAAGAAGATCCTTCACTTGGAGAAAAAATATTGAGTGGTCAGAATGGGACGCCTTACCTAAAATATGCAATACATTTTTGTTTGTTTTCACCTATGTCTTTGTATGTGTTTCAATCTGTATTTGTTTTAGGTTTTGTCAGCTGCCTTGAGTCACAGTTTTAGGGAAAAGGCAGGATAGAAATGGATGGATGGATGGATGGATGGATGGATGGATGGATGGATGGATGGATGGAGGAAAAAGGAAAAAGAAAAAAAAATGCAGCTTTAGGAATACCTGGCCAAAAGTACCCAACATTCTGCACTGAGCATATATAACGTTCAAGGAATTGCAAGTCCTTTCTTCTAAAGGTCCTTGGTGGGCATGGAAGAGGGAACTAAGTTATTGCTCTTTTCCAAAGCAAACAAATAATGATAAAATAACTGGGCTCGGAGCATGATGTCACATTCGTGTGATACAGTGTACCAGTTCATCACAGAAAGCCTGACTTATTAGCTCTGAACAACATGTTGGTACATGCTGTCTGATTGCTCCTGCTTGCAGATAAACTGTTTGTATGTGCCATCTAAATGCACTCACTTTCTCTTCTCTAGTTTGTTACTTTCCTAATGAACTAGAGAAGGAAGTGCTTCGAGCAGCAGCAATCAAACAGCATGTACCAGCTTGCAGCTTGAAGCCAATAACACAAAGTTCCTGAGGTTCTCTGACTTTTCATGTCATGTACTTCTCAACAGATTGCCTGTAAGACTGAAACCTTTCCCTGTATTTACTCAGAAGCAAGTGGTTGAGACCTTCATTCTTCTCTGACATAACTATGGTGAGAAGACCCACAGAACATGATGCCTTCAAACTCAGATACCTCCTAGACTGATTATTTTGCAGATAAGGAGGAGATTGAAAGGGGTTGTTGGTGCTGAAGACTGAGGACTGTAGACTGTCTAACACTACAGTAAAGAAGTTCTGCACCTATTCTACAGTATTTACCAAACAGTTCTTTCTAATGTTTAGGTGGTGTGTTTTTTGTTTTTCATTTTGAATTCACTGGTTTGTGTTCTAGCCTCTGGAGTACCCAAAAACAAGCTCACTCCATCTTCCACATGACATCCCTTAAATGTTTAAAGATGGCTATCATGGTAGCAATAGAGCATACAATTACCTTGCTCAGTCTGAAAACTATATTCCTGTTGCACAGACTTTTTTAGCTGCTGAATCATGCTGTTGTCTCATCTTTAGCTTGTAGTCTGCTAAAGGTCCTGCGTCCTTTTCATGTGTGCTAATCTTAAACCAGGTGTCACCCATCCTATACTTGTTCATTTCTTTTTTCTTCACTAGATATAGTTACTGTATATTTCTCCCTGTTGAAAAACACTTTGTTAGTTTTGGTCCAGCTCTCCTATCTTTTATGATTATTCTGAATTCTGATCCTGTCCTCTGATGAATTTGCTACCCCTCCTAATTTGCTTTCCCTTCTAATGTCCCCCCCCCCAAATCATCTAGATCTCTTGGATGTGCCAGTACTACAGACTGTAGCACTGGTATGGTTTATTTTAGGAATTTAACTCACACTCCACCTTCATCCTATAAATCACAGGATACATCTAAGGACTTTGTAATAAACATTCAGGCTGACAGAAAGGCAGTGAAGAGAGAAGCAATAAACATGGCATTTATAGTCCCAGTAGCTCATATGGCAAAAATGCCAGATGGGGAGACAATCAGTTTCCTTAGACATTAAAAGAACATCCACTCTAATTCTGTCTATACATATTGAGATTTTGTTGGTTACTGCAGAGAAGCTCAGATTTAGAGCCATCCTAATAATTTCTGAGCTCCCCCCACTATAATATTGGTTATACCTATAACCATTGTTTAAAATTTATGGCACTAGGATAAAACCCATTGTCCTGCTATTGTAGTAATAAATAGTTCACCAGCAATTGTATCTCCCAAATTGTTCATTGCAGAGGAGAGGGTATTACTGACTTGAAAGTTAAATCAGGACCCTGGGAGACCAGAACTGGAATTCCTACCCAGCCATGAAAATACAGTGGGAGATCCTGGGGAAGTTACACTCTCCTACCCTCAGAGGAAAACAATAGCAAGAATAAATCTTGCCAGGCTATCCTAGTGATAGGTTTGCCATGCGTTGACAGGAAGGTACCTAGCAAAAACCACATGAGTGTTAAATTGTGTATGCTGGAATATTCAATTTCAGCTGTGGAATGAGTCAAAAGTGTGAAATTTCTGCCTGAGTCTTAACACGTTGATGAGCCACTTTTCCTTTTGTTTCTCTACAGCATCCTAGCAATATAGTCTAGCTCTTTTCTTCCCTTTAAACAAGGACTATGATAATATGTGAATGTAAAATGTTAGTTTCCCTGAGTCTATATTAAATTAAATATTGACTTACCAAGCACTGTGTCATTTATTATTTATCTCACTCAATCTGTGGGATTTATTAAAAAAAATTGATAAAAATGGCTAGTGGCATCAACCTACAGGTGAGGAAGTGAGCTCCAAGGCCAAGCCAATTATGAGATCAGCAAGTTTATAGGTACTGAGATATAATGACATAATTTGAATTTAGCAGTGGGTGATATTTGAAAATAACATGTTGGGAAACTTCTTCTTTTTTTTTTTAAGAAAAAAAGATTCTAGTATGTTTAGACAACTCTTCTGGTGGAATTTCTTTTAAAAACATACTCCTTTGTCTGATATTTGCCAGACCTTTCTATTCATACCTGCCCTTTTCTAAGACTCAACTTCTCGTTTATTTCAATGAGAAATACTGAGAATTCCAGCTCAGCAGTAGGCTTGATCTTTCTCTTGTTGTTTTTAAAGATATTTGAGCATACGTGTAAGGGTTCAGGGATTCAGGGCAATCATGGGGCTACACTAGCAACTGTCAGTAAGACCTGAATCATCAACTAAGGTTCAGAAAGCCAGATTCCAATTCATTTTGTTCTTACCAACCACAATATCTGTCTCTGAGACTGAGATCACTCAGTAGAGTGGGGGCTGGGGAACTGAAGGCCACCCTGATCTTCCTGGACTACAGTTTCAATAAATCATGACCGCTGACTATGCTGGATGGAGTTTAGAAGAGTGGGAATCCAGCAACATAGGGAGGACAACACAATCCTCACCTCTGAACTGGGTTCAGGACCATATGCCAGATATGTGAAGGGTCTTCTAACTACACCATATTGTGATGCAAATGAAGTAGTACTGGTTACTCAAGAAGACAATAAAATCCAAAGTCTAAAATTATGTCAGTGCAGCAATATATTTAGCACTGGTGACTGGCTGAGATAAAGTTCAATATAGGGACTTAATCATAACAAAGAATGTCTATTGTCCCAGAGTCTGTTTTCTATATTTGTGCAAAAAATACGCAAGTAAAAAAAATAAAAAATAAAATAAAAGGAACACATGAAATCAGGGGGAAATGAGCATATAAAGTCAGGAAAAAAACACTAGTGGAAAAGCCTCCCCACACAAATGCATAAAACTTATTCTTTAGGTAGTCAATGATCAATCTTAAGTCTCAACTAATCCTTGCTAATGGCATTGATGCAGAACTGTTGCTTTAAAAGAATAGCTTCATTTCAAATCAAACCTGTCAGTGAATGTTAGTATGCCCTGTTCCTTACTTTAAGATCTAATCTCTCTTGCACCCAAGGACTGAGTCCTTGAAAGAAAACAGATTTTGAGACACCTGTCGTTCCCACACAAGTGTCTTCCATTTTTCTTTCCTACAAAACAGGAGGAAAAAATCATGCGTAGAGTATGGAAAACCTCTTCAGTAGAGAGAATGAGCCACCTTTGTCCCACATAATGCTAATAATTTGCACAAATGCCCAACGGGCAAACTATCTTAATTCATCTAATTATTAGAGCATCCTTTAAATGTCAGCTTCTGGCTTTATCTCTGAAGTTTCTCATAGCAACGAGGTGACTTCCATTCCAACACCAGAGTCTGGTTACAGCAAATTTCTTTTGTGAAGTCACCAGGCAAGATGGGATTCCATTTCATTAGAAAAAAGCATTTGACAAAAAGATGAATAGGAAAGTTCACTGTTAAATGAAAACTCCATTCCTGAGTTCCTGCTTTGTATTCTTCAGCTTAGAACTTTGTTTGCATTCACACAAAATTTTGCCCCAGTTTCCCAGAGATTTAGGCAAGGCAAACAATGTGAAGGGCAAAATATTATTTTTCAGTGAGGTGTGGCATTGTAAGAGAGTTATTATTTCATGCAGTAAATCTACAAAAGTGTCACAAATAGGAATATTAACAATAAAGTTAATACTATTAATTACGAGTATGCACCCACTTCAGACAAAATTCCTCAAAGGCAAATCCCCTTAGGAAAAGGTGGGTTTTCTCCAAGTTAAGGTGAGATTTTTCCAAAGTCAGCAGAAGAAAACAAAACTAATCCTGAAACTTCAGGGATCACCCATGGCAACTGATGATTCTGATTTCAGTGGAACACTGATTCTGCTCTGGGTTTTATTCAGAACTTTAAAGTACCTGTCCAAGGTGCTCTACTTATTTTTGGGGTTAGGACTGGGTTCAGCATTTTGGATAGCTCTTTAAAATGTCATTCAAAAACTATGATTGGATTCACTGTCCTTGTTGTTGCTGTGTGCCTTCAAGTTGTTGCCAACTTATGTTGACCCTATCATGGGGTTTTCCTGGTGGAATTTGCACAGTTTGCGTTTGCCTCGCTCTCAAGCTGAGAGAATGTCACTTGTCCAAGGGCATTCAGTGGGTTTCCATGAGCAAGTGGGGATTGGAACCTTGGTGTCAGACTTGAAGTCCATCGCTGAAACCAATATACAACACTGGATCTCTGACATCAAAATTATCAGCTGCTAAGGAGGTCTGCTTTGGAGATAGAAAGGGACAGAGACATTTCAGAAAGGTCAAGTTCAAATGGTTGTATTCTCTTCCCCTCACCAAATATCTATGTGAAAGGAAAATTTCAGGCACAGAATGGTGCTGTGCAGAAAAGAGGGTGTGGTTTTGTGATTGGCAGTTGTAGCTTCCAACCAGATAATAACTTTTGGAGGAATCTCTTTTCAGTTGTCAATCATAGGCTTATAAAGAACTCTTAAGTAGCTTGTGTCAACTGAGCAGAAAGTGAGAACAAAATTTGTCACTTTATTCATAATTCCCCACTCCTTAACATATTTTTAGTTTAGTTAAGCTCTATGATGCATGCTATTTTTCATACATTTCCTTCCTACCCACCAGCACTTAAAAAGAAGGAATTATTTTTAAAAGTAACTTGCTAAGCTCTCAATATGCATGGTCCCCCTTGCATTTTTAAAAAGGTGTCTTTCCCTAATGCTTTATGTGTTGCTTTTATGGCTTATTTCTAAACAGATGTTTCTCTTTGTCATACAAGACCTAGAGGTGGAAAGTTGTCTGCATTCCATTTAGTCTATAACGAAGTGGGGAAACAATTTGAATCTATTGACTGCAATGTGTGATCATTCAACTGTTTAGCCCAAAAATTACTTTCCAAAAGCTATTAATGTTAAAATGGCCACCTCTGTCCTAATCAATGGGCATTTGCTTGGCAGGATCAGATTGGTAGGTGTGTTTATTTATTTATTTATTTATCATTCCAGTGATATGAAAACCAATTCACTGCAGTTCAAAAATGTCACAGCTCTGGAGAACACAAATTAGAAACACATATATGCTCATGTGAAATACAGTTGGCACCCCCCTTTTTTTTTTCCAAATTAAAAAAGTCATGTTATCTATGTATGTGTTTCTTACTCTCTGATCACTGTGGATCAAATCAGGATTTTCCTAATTGTTCTGTTTCACTTGGTTAAGGCTAGCTGTTATTTGCCATTGCTGTTTACTCCCATAGTTCCCTGAACCGCATGTTCCTTAGCCAAAAGAACAGACCTGTAGATCTCCTCTCTCTCTGGGATTTCCACATTTCATTGTTACAATGCTATTATTCCCCTTTCAACATCCCATGGAATCCTGGGCTTTGCAGTTTAGGGAGGGGCATTTAGAATTCTCATCCAGAGAGCTCTTTGGCCTCAGAAAACTACAAACACCAGAATTCCACAAGATGTTGAAAGTGGAATAATAGCACTACAACAATCTAAGCTGGAAATGCCGCCTCCCCCAATCTCTCTCTCTCACACACATATATCTGATAGCAGCTTTAGAGAAACCCAGTAATGCCTCTTTTTCCTTCATCACAGTATCTTCATTAACAAGTCAGGGATGAGGAACTTCTGTCCTTCCAAATGCTATTGGAGATCTCTGGCTTTTGGATATACTGACTGGGGTTCAGTATATCCAAAGAGGTGGGGAACCTTTTTGACACTGAGGTGAAATTCAGTTCAAATGCAATGTCAGATATGTTCTTGTGGACTACCTTCTAGTTGTGGACAAGGCCAAAGGCAAACAAGTTGGACCAAAAATACTGTTAAAAATCAGTATAAGGCTCTTACTGTTAATAGCTAATACCTAAAGGAGTGGTTTTGGGATGAAGAAAATTTGCTGAAATATGTCAAATTGTTCTTTTGTGTGTGTGTGCGTGCGTGCGTGCATGCACTATAGGAACCTAACTCTAACCCTAACCCTATTCTTTCCATTAACTGAAGTATACCAATTTTATTAATGGGGAAAGAGAATGTATCAATTCCTCTTATTTTTATAATTTTATATTATGAATCTTGCTATATCTTAAATTCTTTTTGTTCCAGTCCTTAATTTTTCTGCATCAGGAACACATTTCAACTGCTAGAGCACTTCAAAGTACAATCCTACATGTATACTCATAAGTCCTTTCAGTTCAATTAGGCTGATTTTCACATAAATGAGGAAAGTATTAAAGCTTAATTTTACATTTCTGGAATAATGTTCTATTGTAGAGCAATAACATTCTATCTTGGAGCAACAAGAATTGTACGTATAGTTTTCCAGAAGTGACCATAATAGATTTCCACAAAAGGCCTTATGAGTGAGGCCATATTATTTTCAATCTCCTTGCCTTAATTATCTCTAGCATGGTATTTGCCTTTTTCACACTGCACACTGAGATGACATTTTCAGTGAATCTATATGTGATGTTCTTATAAATGGGAAAAGGCAGATACCCAGCATAAAGCATCAGGAGAGGGACAAAACTAGCAGCTCAACTAGGGGTATGGAAAGTCATTTCATTAGGAAGGAAAGTAGTTTCAGACCACAGCTTGAGAATCTTCTGCAAGCTCTGCATTTCTTCCCCTACAAGGAAATGTTCTTATGACTTCAAGGTGGTGACAAAACTGGAACTACCCAGGGCATAGGATGTAATACAATATCCCTAAGGCCTAACTTATACATCATTTAACCATGTGCCCCTTAACAACTGTCGTTCACAGCATTTTCAAGTCTGAATGGACACAACATGTTAGACAGACTGTTTTGCTGCTACAAACTGAAGTCACGATCCTATAGATCTCATAGTATAGTTACCTGGGAAATGGAGGTGGAAGCACAGGAAGCAATGATGGTGAGAGAAAGAGGAAGAAGCCAGCAATGCATTGAGAAAGGAGAAGATTAATAGCTACCTTTAGGGGTCCCTGGAGTCCAGGACTATGGGAGAAGTGTTTTGGAAAATCACCTATGCAGGTGATATTTTAAGCCACCACACACACACATGCACACAGTGCCAAGGCTTTGAGAAGCCTGTACCTGATGAATTCAAGAGCATCCCTTTTCCTCCTCTTGATACCACTACTACTTTTGCTGCTTGTTGCTTCTGCTGCTCACCCATTTGATCAAATGCAGAGATGTTAGCACTGCTCATGGAACTGTCCTAGCTAGGATTTGTCCTCTCAGTTTCATAACCTAAGGCAATGGATCAATATTATCCTTCTATATGGCTGCTCCCAGATTATGGATAGCCTTTCTATGGGAAGTCCAGATGACCCCCCTCCCTATTCTCTTTCTAGTATTTTAGCAGGCCTATGAATTGTAAGTTATATAGCAGCAGCATGTATGAAGTGGTGTAGTGTATTTTTTTTTATCTATTGTTTTTAATTATGCTTTAAATGCATTTTAACTATTTCAATCATGGTTTTTAACATATTGTTATTTTTTTTTAAAAAAAAACTTCTGTAAAATAACATTTTAATTAGATCTCGTTTTAAGTTTGTGGAAACTACCTTGGAACCCATCACAGGAGAAAGGATGGATATATATCCAATAAATAAGTTTTTTCAGCTTGATTTACCTTACAGCATCATTGTGAAGATTAAATGGGAGAAGAAAGTTCTATCTGCTGCTTTGAGCTGATTGGAGTAAAGGCAGATAGAAAAGTAACAATGGTTTACATAAATAAATAAAGTCCTAATAAATAAATAGAACATCATGTAGAAAAGTTTAGATGATTTAGAATAGATACTGGAAACTACACAAATGAATAGTGAAGCAATACCAGAAGGAATTTTCTAGCAGGTTTGAGCTGTGTTAGTCTGTTGCAGCAAAAACAAAACAAAACTCTTTTGAACCTTACATGTTTTATTTGGAAGATTGTTTGTGGAGATTACAAACCACCTTTTAAGGCAACAAAATGTGTCAGAAATCACATTTCCAATTCTTTCTGAAAGCTCAACCCTCCTGTGATATCACACAAGCCCCATCCCTAAGTTTCATGTTTTGGACCAGAAATCTCAGAGCCTGAGACCCTGATGATCTGGGTCATCCTACTTCTACTCTGAATAAATGTGGGCAATGTATTACATTTCAAACTGTCAGCATCTTCCCATAGTAACTCTTTAGGATTCTGCAGATTCCTTCTGTGATTTTTCAGTGAGATTATTTTTAAAATGGGATCTTCCACAGCAGTGACAGTCTCTTATGTTTGTCACGCTGTAAACTGAGAAGCAGTACCTGCCAGATGTTTTAGTGACACACAATGATGCAAGTCACATAATTTTTTTCCCCCTTTGGGGCAAGACTTTGTGATCCTACTCAGCAGCAATCAGGAATGAAGTGTATTCTTATTGTTTGCCTACCTCAGGCAGATGGCGAGTGGATGATAATGTTTGCAAAAGAGTCCTTAAATATTGTGTGCAAAACATGCATAATAAAGATGTGGGGATCCTTTTTTTTTCATTTTTTAAAAAGGTAGATAACAAAAGAGTAGGACGAGTAAGATTTTATTCAGCTTCACTTCTTTGGAGAGGCATTGAAAACTTGCAGAGAAGTAAAGGATAACATGGTTCTTAGCAATGTTTCCATCTTTCTGGTGTGAAAATCAGGATTCCATTTTTTAGGATGGTGCAGTGTTACAAAACTAGCAGAATGCACTTACGAAGAAATGAATTTGGAGTGACTGAAAACATGAATATTTCAAAAGTCCAGGAGCAAATATTTATATAGGCTAATATAATGTATTTTACATGCTTCTTTCAGTTTTGACACTGAAAAGGGATTCTTCGGTCTTGCATTGTATACACTGAAAGCTTACAATTCAGTCTTTTACGTTTTCTGTCTATTGTGTTGTGACAAGGATGCTTTTGATTTATTACAATGCCTTGGCTCATAGAATATATCTTTTAGGGACATTAGCTATTCTTGGTTTGAGTCTTATTGCTATAGAAGTACTCGAGAAAATGACTTATATGCGAGAAAGACCATACATGTAAAGCCTCGCATTATCCCAATAGGGAAAAGTATAACAAAGTAGAAGAAACAAAGACACTGAAAAATGAAATTTGCCAGGACAAATTCTTCATTGGGCTCCAGTTACATGGAGACAAACAAGCAAGCTGAAAGGGTTCTTGCAAGCAACCATGTCAATAGTATGTGCCAACTCCAGCAGTAATTCACACATATATAGGAGAAATATTTTAAAAGTCATTTCTGTGTTTTCTCAATCATCAAAGGACAAATAGAGATCAGCCTTCTTTAAATCTTTTTATAAAGAAATGAGTCTTCATGTTATGTTAAAAGTAATAGAAAACCTGGCAAGAAATTCTAAGAATGGGCTTTTTGCAGTCCTTGGCCCTCTACATCATCCAGATTGTAGACTGGAATAACAAAATCTTCCAAAAGGCTTGAAACATTTCCTGACCACCTATGGAATAATGAGACCAGGCACAGATAATTAGGTTGAATAAAGACCACATTATTTAGCCTAGAACCTATTTAATTGTGTTGAACCTGGAAAGGACTAAGAAGGGGGAGCAACCTAGCACAAGATCAGTTGAGGCAAGGCATCACTTCATGACTTCCTCTTCAGCCTTCCACTGGGTGAACCACTTGAGCTCTGAGGGAAAGAGCTATTGGGCTGTTCTCCACCCGCCATCTCCTGGAAGGCAGACCCAATGAACATCACTCCCAAGTCCGAGCATTGAAGTGAGGGCAAAATCTCCCTCCCCGACCCTGGCCTCAGGACCTAAAGAGGCAGCTTGAGAACCCTCCCCTTCACTCAAAGGGTGCCAACATATTCTTAAGAGGTAACTCTTATTTTTTCCCCCACCATCTGCCAAATTACCTCCTATTTAAGGACTCCTCCCTTAGCCAGTTGTCAAAGTCCCCCAGATACAATTTGCAGTGCATGGGAAGTACCCAGCCCCAAAGCAACCAGCAAAGCTCGTACTGTACTGGAGACAGGAGGGTAGGTTGACTTTGGCTACCAAAAGAGGACATGAAGGAGGTGGGATGGCCTTAAATAGCAAAGTCCTGGCCTCTCTTCATTGGAGGCGGGCAAAGGCAGTCCTGACCCCATAGCACCTTGAGCTGCACAGCTCCAAGGCTGCAATATAATTCAAAGGTCACTGAACCTTAGCTAAAGTGCACCAGTTCCACATAATATTTTTCTAACCCATTTCTTCCATGGCCTAGTCAGTTCCAACAATACATTCATCAAGTCTTGTTGAAGTTTTCAGAAGTCAGTGTTTGAATTGGCATGTTTTACCAGTATGCACATGAATGACAACTATTCTGGAACACTTATTAGTATATCATCTAACTCTGTTTATTACGTATTAAATTATCGCAAAATTGACTCCATCTTCAGTTTCCTTTTTAGCTTTTTTTTTTCTGTTACATTTTGGATATTTTGAAGTTAATTTTTCCTGTCAAGCAAATTACACACTTGATTTCTGCTTTTTGGTTATTTTGCTTGTCTTTATCTACTGTTCCTTGCTCTACATGTTTTCTATGTCAGACATGACAGAACAGGGTCACAAAAGAACAATTAGTCAAAATTCATTATAAAAATAATGAAAAATGTTAAATGAGTAGAAGATATGTGAAGCTATTTATGTAAGTCAAAGTTTTCTACTGAACCAGAAGATTAATAATAGTGCACCTGCACTATGTGAGAATGTGAGAGGTCTTTGGTCAAGTACGGACTGTTGTCCCACACATGAAATATATTTGGGATGTTGTCTGAAAGATCACCCTTAACACATGGCAGGTCACCTCACTGACATTCATTGAACACCTAATTAGAGCAGTAAACAACTTGTCTGAAACTAGGTAGCTTAATAATATAGGAGAAAAAATTATAAAAGAGTAAGTGTTACAATGGAAGTCAAATTAAACTGAAACTATCAGGACAGAACTATGAGAAATGTTATTCTGTCTGCCGTTACTGAATTGAATGAAAAGATTTCAGAACTGGTGAGAAGATGACTATGTGGAAGAAATACAGTCCTCCCTCCACATTTGTGGGTTTGATCTTTGTGAACTTGATTATTCATCAGGCACCTACTCGCCTCCTCCCATTCTCCCCCTCAAATTCCCTTGCTTTTTGCCAGGCTGTGTGTGTCTTCCTTCCATAGATCTGGGCAAAAAGTAAGCAAATGTCAAGGGGAAGCCTCACGTGCGTGCCTTCTCTGGTTATGTTGCTGCCCCCTCCCATTCACTTGCCAGCACCCGGACACCTGGGAGGCAGCACAGCACACCTGGCTGAAACACAAGTGGATGGGGATGAGGGGGAAGGCATGAAGCTACTCCCTCGCATTCACTTGCTTATTGCCTGGGCACCAGGAAGGCAGTGTGCCTGGATGAAATGCGAATGAATGGGGCAGCACATGAGCACCTTCTCCAGGCATGTGGGTACCCCCTCCCATTCACTTGCCTATCATTGCCCAGGTGCCCAGAAGGCAGTGCAGCCAAGCAAAATGCAAGTGCATGCGCACCTTCTCTGGGCATGTGGCTGCCCCCTCCTAAGCTTGTTGCATGGCACCTGAAAAGAAGGTAGTGCACCCAGGGAAAACACAAGCAAATGGGAGGGGCTGGAAGCAAATGGGAAGGGGAGCACTCACTTGAGCAAGGGGGCATTATTCACTTTTTTTTAAAAAAAAAAAACTTTTGTGAGGATTCTGCATCCTGAACCCTCACGAAAGTTGAGGGGCCACTGTATTCACTTTAAGTTTAAATATTTCCAATCTATCCATTACTAACTCCTTCCCTGCCCCATATTTTAGTCCATAGTAAGTAGCAACACTTCTTTTATATTTAAGATAAGTTCATTAGATAGTACAAGGAAAAGATCACACAAGCAAAATCATCACACATAACCTAGTAGATTTCTCCATAGTCAACACACACATACTTGCAATCATAAAAACAGTAAAAATAACACACACACACAAACACAAGAAAACATAAAACTAAAAATTCTCACAATATTATATCTCCCCCAAAATTCTTACTGCAACATAACAAGTTTTAGGGATCACTATCACAAATGTTTTGCACATTTTAAGGTTGTTTTTCCCCCCCATTTTTGGAAAGCTGGCAAAATTGGAAAATATTGAAACTACTGCCTCATTGCATAGAACTGCAAATAGAAGATCTGAATGGGACTTTAGTGTCTCTATGCTCAATCAACCTGTCCTGTTGTACTTGTGTTTGGGGGAAAAAAAGTCACCAGTTTTGTTCACAGCTTCAAATTTTGGGCACACACTTATTTCTGCAAAATGCAGAAAATCCAGCCACAGAACTGTATGGTGTCTCACTCTCATGCTGCTTGTGAGCACCTTCATGGGAAGGAAGTTGAAGAATCCTTACAGCAGCCTATCCCACCCCAAAAGATGATTTGGTTTTGGTCTGGTAGTAACAAGGCAAACATTATTACAAATATACAACATCAATAATGGCATGCAAAAATAAGATGACTGACAAAAGAAAAGTTTTTTTTTATCATATATGGAAGAATATATCTCATCTTCCTTTATAGGAATTCATGGAGGATATCACAGCCAAGAAAGAAAACATTCCATAAAGTTCAGATATATGACAACCAACAGAGAAAGCCAGATGGTGAAAAGAAAGGGCATTTTTTAAAAATCTAAGAAAAAGGAGGGGAGTCCTTAGTGCTTCATTTATTATGTTATGTGTTGCCTTTTAGCCTCAAGTGCAAAGCTTTGTTGGAGCCAAGCAGGGTCCAAGTTCATAGCCACTTCAAACCAAGCTAAAGATGCAGTCATGCTCTGAAACATTATTCCTTTTCTTTCACACAATAGGTTTCTAATCTACCTTTTTTGTAACTTGGTGGTTGAATAGCTAGAGAGGCCGTGCCTGTAAATGTATGCCGTTCCTTTAAGTCTTCCTAAACTCTCAGCTTAGTGATTTCTCATGCCTGTCAACTTCAGAAATCCGTTACAAGTCTCACAGAGTGGGGAATCCTTTGGGGTATCGCATCTGACTTCAGCCAATTTCACTGAGTGCCTTCCCCCCTCTTCTCATTTTCTAAATCAAGATGGGGCGGGAGAGGAAATAAAGCAGCAGATCAGCGCCTAACTCAATATCTGTTATTAGAATACACTTATCAGGAAATTATTCTGAAAGTTTTGATGTAGGCAGTTAAGGCCCTCTCTGATGAATGTTCCATTCTTGAACAGTGGTGTTTTGGTACTGCTTAGAATTATCTTTCCTTAGAGATCAGCTTGTTTAGAATGATTGCCCCATGAGACTGATTGGCTTGGATGCAAGCCCAAGAGATCCCTAAGTGTTTTCTGTTGACTTGACTAGTGTTTCTGTCACTGTGGGTCAATTTTTAGGGTGTGGAGATTATTCAGGCAGTTAGCACAGTAAGTTCTAGGTCTTCTCTTTGACCAAATCTATTTGAATCCGTGAAGCTGGTGGTAATGAAACAGATGGTATGAGAGATGGACCACAGGTGGCTGAAAAATCAAAGCAAGTCCAACTAAGCCCAAGTCTGAGCTCATGGTGATGGAGAAGAAAAAGCAATGCTGTACTATCACAGTGGTATCCACCTGCCCATCAAATAGAGCTGTTAAGAGTCTTCATTGGTCACTGGGTAAATTCTTAAGACCTGGCTTTTTGAGAATAAAGCTTGAGAATGCAGGTGAGTAGACAGTTAGCAGGAGTGGCTGGCAGTTAATGGGAGAAATCATCTTTAAATATAGCAGGCCTCTCTTCCTGAACTTTGTTGTAAACAGCATTTTTAAAAAAGTTGTGACTGTTCTGTTCAAGCCCATACTCATTTCTGTTGGAAATCCTGGGAACAGGAGAGAGAGGAATGAGAGGGGAGCTTTCCACCCTAGACTGTTTTAGGCCATATCTGCACTACACTGTTTATAGTGCTATTATTCCACTTTCAACATCCTATGAAATCCTAGGGTTTGAAGTTTAGGGAGGGGCATTTAGAATTCTCAGCCAGAGAGCTCTTTGGCCTCAGTAAACTACAAACCCCAGAATTCCACAGGAGGTTGAAAGTCAAATAATAGCACTATAACAATATAGTGTGGAAAGGCTCAGGTAGAGAAAAGCACTGCCAGAAGCATCACCGTTGACAGTAGGCAGTGAGTAGTGCTAGATTTCTACTAGTGGAACAGCAGCATCCATTGGAAGTTGGACAGGTGATTCTCCTCCAGACTCCAACCACCCTCATGCATGAACCAGCTCTGTAGGTCTGAGAATCTCTTCAGAGCTAATTTCTCTGTGACTCAGAAGATCTGCAAGGGAAAAGAACAGAGCAGAGACCTGTTGCATTTACACTGCAGAATCTGCACAACTTGGACCATTTCTGCACAGTGTTGCTGAAGCACATTACCTGCAGGTTGCAGTCATTTCTGGGGCTGTGATTCTGCACAGCACTGTAACCATCCAGTAGCTGGCCCATTCACAAGTGTCACTAGGATGCATTATTTGAACTACGGAAAAAATCTCTTGTGCTGCCCCCTTCATATACATCCTGTCTGCCACTTCAATGTAGAAACGTTAAAGTGCTTTATTGCTCATTAAGTAAATGGTGGGGCCAGCAGCAGGCAGGTTGTGGGCATTCCCAGGTCATCCTTCGTCCCCACCCTACAGCAATTAGGGCCAATCGGGGCAATGGGGGGACAAAGATGGGCATGGGGGAATGGACAAGGATGCTGTAATGAGGAAGAGACACTCTGCTTCTATTTGCATTAAGACGGAGAGGTGTGGAATGCAGCATTGCTACTGAGCTTCAGGAGAATCCACCTTAACTACTCCACTCTCTGCTTATGGCGTCTCATGAAAAGGGCCTTGGATGGAATAAAATAAAATAAAATAATAAAATAAAGTAAAGTAAATAAAATAAAATAAAATAAAACGTCGTTGTCTCCCTCAGATGAATGAGAAGCTTTAAGGAAGGAGAATGGACCCCTCTGGTCTTTACAGCACCTATCTGTGTTCTAGTCTGGTTCACATCATCACCTTCAGCCCCCAGAGGACAATTATGTCCTGTAAATTCATGAAATAAGCTGGAAAAGTCATGAAGCAATCAGAACATGTGAAAGAAATGGAAGAAACCATTTCATTTTTGTGGTGGAATAGTGTATGAGTGGTTGGAACTACATAATGAACTGAGAACCTAGAATATCATTTTGTGCCTTCTAGCATGGAATAAAAAATTAGATGGGCCAGGTCAAGACTCAGTGAAGCTGCCTTTGCCCCTTAGCCTTCCAGTTACTACAATCCATGTGCTTTGGGCTAGCTTTTTCCAGTGCTTTACAATAATGTAAAGTTTTTACAAGTATGTGCTTCTCTTCTCATATGCATAGAGAGGACCAGAACAGGATGCTAGTGGTGATGAGCCTCTTTCTTTTCTGGATCTAATTTCACTTTCTTTAATCCTATTCACCCATCTATGTCCTCTAGACACTTTTGTTTGGGACTGAACAGCTGGGCCCTGATAACTAGTTAATGAAATAGAGAGCTGGATGGCATCAGCATACTGATGACCCCAATCTCCCAAGTGACCTCCCTCTGGGATATTGGCAGCTGGAGCAGTAGTCCATGGCTGGGCACCATGTAAGCCATCAAATTGCTGCAGGATACAGTTTCTGTGTGGGTGTGTGCAGCTGATAGGAACTGAAGCAGCTTTATATCATATCATCTGAAGATTAGCATCTTCTCCTCCTCTGTTGCCATCATATGTCAAAGCTCAGTTCCCTTTTCAAGGCATGTTACACCCTTTTGTGGTGTGAGATGATGTAGTATCAAAAGTATGCAATTACCACTGATTGATCTAAAACCTTCGTAATATGGTTATTAAACAGAAAGAGAGTGTTGACAATGCACGCTTCTTCCATACATAGGAAAAATAAAAGAGGGTGTCAGCTGCAACATAGAATCCTATTAGCCTTTGACTGCAACTGAAAATTCTGCAGATATCTTAATTGAACTGTCTACAATTACCCCTAGATCTTATTTCCAGAGATATGTCAGCTAATTTGGAACACAGAAGCAGGCATGTAAAATTCAAATTAGTTCTCCTGGTGTTTCATTACTTTGCATTCACCTAATTTAAATTCCATCTGCCATTTAGTTGCCCAGTTGCCAAAGTAAGACAAGCACTTTGGAGCTGTACAAAGCATTGTGTTGCTTTGACAACCATATTAATGGAAGATGCTTATTAAAAACCTCATCCTTGATACAAATACAAGTCTAATGACTTCACTTCATCAATCTAGAAAACTTAACTTCACACTTCCATCACATTATCAAGTAGCCACCTTTTGGGGGTAATTTGTCATTTATTAATGTTGAACCCAATGAATGGAGTATTAGGACCCATGGGAGTCTGGTGTGACAGGCTGTCAGATATTTGAGGATAAACCTTGCTTGCCTCTATGAAGATGTAGATCCTGTTGTTAGCATTCATTCATTCAATTTATGTTCTTTCTCTTGCCAAGGTGCTCAAGGCAGTTTATACAATTTAAAATAGTTTGCTAAAATGTACATTACATTTTTTCTAAAATAAAGTAACAATGCTATTAAAACCAGATAGTGAAAAACAATTAAAAATAAATTTAAAACATAATTAAAATTAACAGAAATAAAAATACATGATACTACTATAGGTCCAAATGATGGACTATCCAGCTCACTATTGTGGACTCAGTTTGAGTAATTATGGACTGAAGGTATGATAGGATACTTGCCACTGTCCAGCCATGCCCAAAGACAACTCCAATGTTGCTTGTCGTGGTGTATTGAAATGAGCAGAGCAATATTGGTCCTAAGCAGTGGTTCCCAACCTTTGGTCCTCCAGGTGTTTTAGAATTTAGCTCTCAGAATTCCTGTCATTCACGCTGGTTGGGGCTTCTGAGAGCTGAAGTTCCAAACATCTGGAGGACCAAAGGTTGGGAACCACTGGTTCTAGATATTGCAAACATAATTGCATGAGGATATAGAGATCTGCCTTGAAAGAGACTTTTTTTCTTCTGGAGAAAAATCACCCTGCATCCGAAAGTTCCGGACAATTAGAATTGTATAATTGTTCCTAACAGAAGATAATAACATAAATTTGATTGGATTTTCATCATGACTCGGGCTGTAAGAGCTGAAATAGCCAGACCTTGGAAAAATGTAATGAGTCTCACAATGGCTGGACAGATGCCTGAATAGAATATGGTGGACCATTCTTGTAGGGAAAAAAATGATGTTGCATGTTTGCTTAGCTAGAGATGAAATAGAGGATTTATTTATTTATTTTTTGCAGTGAAATGGACGCAATTCTTTTTTCCTGTTTCAAATTTCTCAATCCAAGGCATGCCACCTTCTCACATAAATTTTTTGGACTAGTATCTTCTAAGGAACTCAAATGGTTTTTACATGAGCTGTGTTTTCTTTATTGAAATCATGGATTTGTTTTAAAGTGCTGGTGACTATTGCATTCCTTCCTTCCTTCCTTCCTTCCTTCCTTCCTTCCTTCCTTCCTCCTCCTCCTTCTGCTTAGTAAAAAGTAAAAAGCGAAGCGAAGGAGGATTGGGGATTTTCTGTGCTATCCAACAATGTTAATAATTACCCAATAAAAACCTTTTGATTTTTTTTAAGGAATAAAATTGTGACTAGCCCTTTTATGGACAAGATACTCAAGAGCAGTGCTTTCCAGCTTTTGGCACTTTGAAAATACGTGACTGGGACATGAATTGAAGTCTGACACAATTGAGACCCAATGTTCTAGAGGTTGATGAGCAAATTCACTACTGGGACTTATGCATGTCTATTTCAAGGGCCTAAATGCCCTAAAGATCTGTTCGATCTTTGAAGGTAAGCAGGGTCAGACCTCATTAGTACTTGGATGGGAGACTGCTAAAGAATACTAGGTGCTGGAGGCTACATTTTAGAGGAAGGAACTGGCCAAACCATCTCTGAGTATTCCTTGCCTAAGAAAACCCTATGGAATTCATTTGGTCACCATAAACCAACAGGCAACTGAAGTCACATGCAGACACACATGTTTTTGAGGCCTGGTTTGAAGATTGTACCAGCTTTATTTTTATTGATGGCTGTCTTTACTGAATGAAAAATAGGAATGTAATCCAGCTATTTTTATCTCATCTCTCCTCAGTTTTTCAAGCATAGTTTTCAGTAAGCTGTCTCTGTAAGTCAGAAATAAGAGAAACTTTTGTTCTCATTTATTGTTTGGATGTGTTTATATCCTCTATGAAGGGTTTCCCATGTGGGATGTATTGAGATGAAATAATAAGGTGGTGACTGCTGCATTTATATTTCTACATCTATTGTAAAAAGAGTAGCAACATGTTTCTTTAACAAGAAGTTTTAACTGCAATTATTTTCAGTTTATACTAGAAATCATTTTTTAATAGTCATTTTGCCCTCGTCTGCTTTACTAGAATCATGTTGCTTCCTTCTTCCTTTTACTCTTTCACAGACAGCTTGATATCACAAACAATATTTACATCTTTTGCAAGATTATGATAAGCTTCAGTACAAACAAGCACACACATTGAGAAACATTCCGATTTTGAAAAGACATCCATTCAAACTCCTTTATCCTTGGGCTTCTTTCCTCTTTCCCCCAAAGGTAAATGTGTCCTTAACATAAACAGGGATTTGTAACTTTCCAAGCCACATATAGAACAATGTTTTTTCTTTTCATTTCCAGTGTTTCTGAGCAATACAGAATAAAGCTACCCAAGCTGTTGGACATTGTTTTAGGCCCGCTGTCTGACTGGCAGATCACAGGCAAGAAACATATCCCATGAGCCTCTTTGTGAGGTTGTTACTAACTGATTGAGTATTCACTTTCATGCCTTAAATCTCTGAAACCCAGGTGTGTTGTAGATTAGCACAACTTACAAGCAGTGTGTGGAGATTTATTATGATAATTGTTGCTTTTATTTTTTATTTCCCTGAACTCAAAGATAATTAATGCCAGTGTGTGTCCTGGTATCTGACTCCCTTAATTGGCCCTGTGGTGCCTTGGGTGTTTGAAAATCCACTCACTTAAGTTTTTTTTTTTTTCCTTTTGACTTGTTTTCCTGGAGCTGTTCATTAGTGCCTAAAATATTTGATTACATTTAATTGTGATGCCTTCAATTCAGTGCACCTGCTGCAATTTACATAGGGGGAACGGGAGCTTGCCAAAGCTAAAAAGAGGGCGGGGGGAGAAGAAGAAAGAGAAAAAAAGTGAGATGGGGGAATTAGATGTAAAAAAAGAATTCCTCCATAAAGGGTAATTGGGGTTAAATACAGAAACAAAATAAACATATTATATAGTTTAGAATTTTCCCCTTTACAATTACAGCAGCTCCAAAAGTATTTAACAACTTCATCTTCCATTTTTTTTAAAAAAAAATGTTCAATGGCTTCTATTTTCCCATGGACATCTGCACTTAGTTCAAACCTAATCTCCAGCATTAGAAAGTCCACATGTTGTTGTTCTTGACAGTCTGGCACCCTCGAGCCCCAATTTTGCTTGGAGATGTTTTGTTTTTGTCTCAGCCTTTTCCATTGCTCCCAGCATTCTGTTACTTTCACCAAGTCAGTAGCAGCAGTCTTCCGTGAGTGCTAACATGAGTTAACAGCTTGACAGAATGTTGTTGGGCTGGGCAGTGTTCTTCCAATTGACCATGCCATTCATTTAACAAGGTTTCTTGGGAGCGGGGCAGTGAGGGAGGAACTAAGAAAATGCAGGACCATTCGTTTTCAGATGGGAAATACAGATCAGACTTTTGCCCTTTCTATTAAACTGCACAGTTTCTTTTCATTTATCTCCAAAGACCAGCATAAACCTTTGCTACTGCTGTTAAAGCATGCTTTCATAAGAAAAGTAATTATATCGGTTTTAACACCCCTATAATGTTTGTATTGCCTAATAAATCTCTATTTGATCCTTGCAGTGGTTGCAAGCAAAGAAGTGCAAAAGCAGTATTTATTGTGGTATGAGAATAATGTGACCCATTAAGACACATTTCTCATTGATATCCAGCAGCAGCCTCTCCAAGTTATGACTGAAACCACTACAGTTTGTGTTATTGCTCTGCTTTTACAGTAAAAGGGTCTGAGACACCATCGGTGAAGGGGCTTCATATATCCGAAAAGGTGCTTGAGTTTTGATGAACTCACTCATAGGGGGATCAAAATTTTATTGTACTTCCCCATGTCCTAGGAAGCTAAAATTTGGTATACTTGTTATCTACCTTCAAGAAAGCTGAAACATTGTGCATATATACCTGACACATATTAAAATCTGAAACCACATATCTTTTCTTTGAGCGAGGCAGTGACAAAACTCGTAAGGTAAATTCACACCATGCAAGAAGCTGGAATTTGGTACAATCTTGTTTCAAAGCAAACTGATAGATTCAGTTTTTGAAAATGAGACCTGACATTTAATACTCAAAATGTGAGATGTGAAGTTTACTTTATCACAAACTTCAACACAGGTTTCCACACATGAAATTGCCCTATTTCTTATGCCATTTCCCTCAATATACATATATTTGCAAGCAGTTTCTCCAGTCACTGGTTTTGGACTACTAATTTTTTATCCTTCTTGAGAGATGAAGGTTTTATAAACTTTATATTCATATGCATAAAAATGTGTGCATTCATTTTAGATAGGAGAGCTGCATCACAGCGTTTGGAAGAAGTATAAAAACAATAGAAAACTGTACTCTTGTTTGAATATACATTTAGAATGTGGACATTAGTTCAGAACATATTCAAATACAAAACAAATTTTGCTCCCATTTCTAGCTCAAAACCAAAACCAGAGAAATACAATAAAAATGTCTGTCCTATCTTGCTATTTTCCCTAGCTAATAAAAACAGAAGCCAGCATGATGTAAGCTGGGTGTTGAACTAGGATACTGGGAGACCAGGGTTTGAATTCGCGCTTGCCCATGGAAACCCACTGGGTAAATTTGCGCACACACTTTTAACCTCAGAAGAAGGCAAAAGCAAACCACCTCTGAATAAATCTTGCCAAGAAAACCCCATAATAGGTTCACCTCAGGGTTGCCATAAATCAGAAATGACTTGAAGTTACACAAAAACAATATAAAATATACACCAAGTTTATATGATGCTACTTCCTAAGCTAAAAATGAACTAGTTTGGCAGAAGCACAAAGTAGAATCCAGTGGCCAGAGCCTTTTGGCATCTTCTTGGGTTACCCTAATTCAACAACAACCATGGCTTTACACTAGGCCAAGGGAAATGTGCAGCACGATTTCTCATTGTTGACAGTGCTGTGTGTGGTTGCTGGATTATGTAGCCCGACAGCTTCTGGAGGACTAAACTTTCCTCATCCCTGATTTCCCATTCTGAACCTATACAAAGGTGCAGAATGAACCAACACCAAGTAGGACGCAGATCCTCAACTATTTTGTCTTTGCATGTGAAGCCAAATAATTGAATTAAGCAACTCACTCTCTGTATGTTTATTGGGATTACTTGTGTTGTCTATGAACATCCATGAACTATGAGACTCTGAATGAGTAGCAGCACATTCTTTACAAATACCACTTAATTACGAGTCTGGAAATTGGCAGCTGCTCTCTCTATGCCTGTTTGTTATGACTGCAGCCCAAATAACTGGTGGATCAAGGAAGTGATCAAGAAGTTTGCAGTAATTGTTTATTTATTATTATTACCACTGTCCTAGTTTATGGTTTTTGTAACTTGGATACTGTTAATTGCAATTTATTTCTTTTGCCTTTCTTTGGTGTAAAAAATACATAAAAATAATAGTCAACTTTGTTTCTCAACATTGTAATTGTTGTTCATATACATGTGTACTACATTTTCAGGGTCTTTTTTAGTCCACTGACTACTTATAGGACAAATAATTGAAATAATTTTCTCCTCACTTCAGGAGAAAGTAAATATTCTTCTGTAATATTCACCCAGTATTCAAATGATTGAAGTGTTGTGCAGGAATTATTCTGCACAGAAAAACACAATGGATGAAATTCACAGTTACTAATAAGTAACATATTGATATGCATTTGTGTTTGATTCATGAACATGATTCTTATGTATTCAATAGTGTAAGGGATATGTGGGGACTGTAAAAGTCCCCCAGCCCTGATTTACCAAGCAGCAGGAGTTGTGAGTAATAGGAGTCTGTCATCATGTTGACATTTCCACCACCCCCTCTGGTGAACAGTCTCTAGTGTGATCATCAGAAGCAGAATTCCTGTAGCAATTCCTCCTTGAACTTGAGATCAATTACAGGAGTGGGATGAACATGTCAGTCTGCTTCATCCTGATCAACAGAACAAGCCCCATCACTCACAGTGGCTGCTGCCCAGTAGGTGAGCATGGGGGGCAAGTCAGGCCAGGAGATGCTACCTGGCTATGTAGCTATGGTTATTATATAATACATGTGGAATTCAGGGCACATGTAGCATGTAGTGCTACATCTATCTCAGAACATCAGATACCAGAGAAAATTACACAATATTCTTGCTGTTATTCTTTCCAGATGGATTTCCTGATTGTCATTGACCCCATTTTTTCATCTGGAAATGAACAATTCTTGCGAATATTCTTTCCATCCCTAAAAAAGCAAGATACCAGAATAAATGAGAATAGGCATGGACAAGTTATAGACAGGCAGTATACAAGTGAATTATCAGCTGGGATTAAACTACAGCATAAGCCATTAGATATGGAAGCAACTCTAACTAAGGAAGATAAAGAAGTAACAGAGGATTACGTTTAACTCAAGACAACAGAGTATAGCAGATAGAACATTGTATTCTGTGGTTGTTTCAGGGTGGCATTTTGGAGTCTATAGCCCAAGTTGTCGGAATGAGCACAAGATTCTCCCCTGTGTGTGGGACATAAAAACAGTAGGGCTGCCATCCCATATTTTGCAAAATGATATGAGGTTCAGCGAGTAATAACGTTACCATTTAATCTCATAAGATTTTTAAGTGCAGAACCTAACATTACCAAAATGTGCCACTGTTCTGGCAACTTTATTGTGTCTTCATTCATTCAATATAGCCATGTTTAAATATTTGAAGGGATGTCATGTTGAGGAGAGAGTGGGCTTGTTCTCTGCTGCTCCAGAGACTAGGACAAGGAGCAATGGATTCAAGCTGCAGGAAAGGAGATTCCACTTAAACCTCAGGAAGAACTTCCTGACGGTCAGAGCTGTCCAGCAGTGGAATATGCTACCTCAGAGTGTAGTAGAGTCTCCTTATTTAGTGGTTTTTAAGGAGAGGCCGGATGGCTGATGGGAATGCTTTGATAGGTGTTCCTGCATAGAAGGGGGTTGGACTCGATGGCCCCTGGGGTCTCTTCCAACTCTATGATTCTATGATTCAACATGAATAATATTGTCAGGGATGGATATCCACTAGAGTAATAAGATTCTACTATATTTTGCACTCCATATTCCTCCTCAGTTACTTTGATTTTTTGTTTTAATAGGACAGGAAATATAAAGTGTGTTGAACTAAGAAATATAACAATCATGCAACTTCTAGGCTGAGAAATCACAGGAGATGTAGGTAAGTGGGGTGGGCGAGCATGGGTGAGCACTTCTAGAGCCCTTTGCTTGAAGACAAACAGACACTAAGACCACCTAAATGCTGATATTGCTCTACCGTTCCTCAACTATCTTTGAGGCATTTTATTTCTGAAGTTCCAACAGAAGCCCCACGAGTGCTGCATCCCAAATACATCATTTTGCCCCCAGTCAATGTCATTGTGCCCCAAAGCCCTCTTGTAACTGTCTTTACACTAACTTCTCTTATCTCTAACATAACACCAAAATACCTTGGGACAGGAGGGACAATGAACTATACACATCCTATTAAGAGCATGACAATGTCCCCGGGTAACCTCCCCTAAAGTTTCTTTACTGAGGAAGAACTCCTTCAAGGCCTGGAATTTGTACCCACCTGGCTATCTGATAAGGTCAGAAGTAGAAGCAAATTTTTTGCAAAGAATTCCATTTCCAGTATCAAAGTTATCACTGCAGTATATTCTGGTTGTAATTTAACAAGAGAGAACCACTTGTTTGCATTATAATTATCATCTTTAATTACTTCTATAATTGTGGCAGCAGAAAGAATATCCTGTGGAGGCATTCTTCAGAGTGAACCAGAGCATTGGTAGCCGCTCTGCATAGTTTGCATGCCCACCATCTGTCTTGCTCAGAGGGGGCCTCATAGTGAAAGAGGCTGGGTGGCTCCTTTGATGAGCACTTCACTTGCTCATCTCCTGTAGCTTTTTGACCCAAGGGGGTAGAGCTTTGCTGTGGTGCCACCTCGCTGGAGATAGGCATCAGTGAGACCTCTTCCTATCCATACTGTTCGTTGTCACTCCTGGTACATTACCTGGAAAATTAGGAAGCTTGAAGGTCATCTCTCTTTTTTGATTCCTCTCCTCCACAAATGGTTGAAAAGACATTGGCTATACATAAAAGGCTTTTCCACACTACACGGTTATAGTGCTATTATTCCACTTTCAACATCCTGTGGAATTCTGGAGCTTGTCGTTCACTGAGGCCAAAGAGCTCCCTGGCTGAGAATTCTAAAGGCCCCTCCCTAAACTGCAAACCCCAGGATTCCATAGGAGGTTGAAAGTAGAATGATAGCACTATAACGGTGTAGTGCGGAAATGGCCATAGACTCAAACAAACAGGGAGTTAGCACACTAGCCAAATGTTGGGATAGAAGCATTCAAATATGTTCATCAGCTCATTTTTCCAACTGCTTCTAATGCCAGGACTTACAGGTGAGTTGAATACCTAATCTGCTTAAGCAGCATCTTACCAACCAAATATCTTGTTGTTGATGTGGGCCTTCAAGTCATTTCCAACTTATGGTGAACCTAGGGCCCTATAGCAAATGTCTAATATATTCGAAAGAAATATACTGTGGACCTTGTGATTAATTAAAGAGAAGGTAGGAGAAGGCAAGGCAATGAAAAGGGATATTCTTTTGCCTTAATAAGTGAAGGTCTACTGCACTGATGTAAACAGCCATTCTGGAGATTATTTGAATGAGAATAATGTAATTGCACAAATAGGCTAAGTCTGGTTTGTGAGTTTAGGAAAATGAAAAGGAGTAAGACAGGCAGCAGTCATGGTTCTTGTAGTTGGTGGCATGTGGTGAATAATTGATTATCTTGCCTTTCCGTCTGATGAGCTCACTAATTCTCTCAGTGCCGTATGTCTAAAAGTGTCATGATCACTATTAAACCAGTGGAGAAGCCCAATGAGCCCTTGAGAATTCCTACCATCTGAGATATCTTTTAAAGCTCTGAATGTAAAATTAAAGGCACATAGAAGGAAATGATTCTGAAATCTACATATTATCCACATGCTGTAGTGTTATACCTGGCAGGTACCTTTCAAATAGTACACAAAGATTTGGATAATTGACCAAGAGACTGCTACTGAGCGAGAGAAGAAAAGCAAACTTGTCAAATTCATTTTGCTTATGTATTAAAATAGCATTGTATTAAAATCAAGATCTACAGAGTTTTAAGAATCCCAGTTCCAGTTACAATGGGAGAAGAAGAGCCAAGCTAGGAATTTTTTTGTAAAATGGACAGACACTTTATAATACACAAATTAGATTTTGGACATTTTTAAACAGAACAGCAGGGATGGTCAACTGTGCACAGGCCAGAGCCAATTTCCAGCTTGCACTCTCTGCAGGCCAACCCCCTGAAACATTTTAAAATGCCTTCTCATCAGCCTTATTCCAGCCAAAATGGTTGCCATTTTGGCCAGGAAGCAGCTGAAGAGGAGGTATTTGTGAGTGGAGATTGAGGGTGTTGAGGGTGTTTTCTTGCATTTTGAAGGACATTTTTGGACTTTTTCATGCAGACTTGGGAGAAAAATGCTTGAAAAACATACCACAAAAATAAAAATGTGGGAGGAGGCTCTGAAAGACTGGTGAGGACCTTTGGGGGAGCAAGTAGATAAGGCAACAATTTTTCCACCTTGCAGTACAGGGAATGAAAGATCTGTAACGGGGTGCATTTTTTGTGATTCTTGTCATCTTTAAAAATGCTTTGATATTGTTTTAAAGTATGGCATTTTAACATGGAAATTTATTTAATGTTTAAAACTTTATTCCTTTTTTTTTTCAATCATCTACCTTTTTTAAAATTCGTGTTGCAAGTTGCCTCAGTTCTCATTCAAAATAAAGACAGGATATAAATTAAATAAATAAATAAGAGGGAAGAGAGAACAAGAGACAGAGGGCTTAATCAGTATCAGATGCATATATTATGTGTATTGCATTCCACTGAAAATTACAAAGTAGATTAGTTTCCCACTGTGTGTCATTGCCTTCTTTTATGCACTGATGCTGTTTTCATATTAAAATATGTTTGCATTGAAATAATGAAAAGGAATGAATTTAGATCATGGAAAACTGAGATGTTCACCAAATTTTTTGGAGCAACCTCATGCCTGTCTTATTAGAAATTTGTTTGGCTGATATCTATGAGACATACTTTAAGACGAGTCTCATTGTACTGAAGCCTTAACCCCATGATCATATCTTCTGCCATACCCCAAAACACATTTGCTTGTTCTGCTATGTTTTTTAAATACATAATCTAGGCTGTATAAGCCAGACTGATATAGTGATTTGTGTGTTGGACTACTGCTCTAGAGACTGTTCTTTAAATTCCTGCATAGTCACGGAAACTCACAGGATGGCCCAGGGCAAGTCACACTTTCTCAGCCTCAACGGAAGGCAAAGGCAAAAACTCATCTGAACAAATCTTGCCAAGAAAATCTCATAATAGGGGCAGCTTAGGATCTCTATAAGTTTGAAACTATTTGAAGGCACGCAACAACAACAACAACAACTAACCTTGTCTTATGAAACTTGCTGACCACTGGTGTGTGTGAGTGGAGCATGCAGTCAATAAAGTTATGACCTAGATGAAGTTTTGTTTTCTTTTAATTTTAACATCTCAATATCACATAAATCTCAAAAGCTTGTGCATATTTGGTGACATTTTGGTCAGTGTAATAAAGATACACTCTTTTAGATTCTGGAATTTTAGACCATCACATTGTGTTAAAGCTTTATTTGTCTGGCCTTTTGATAGGTAAAATTATGAATCGTTTCCCAAAAGTCAATTTTTCTTGTAAGTTCACACTCAATAATAAAAATAGCTAGGTGGCTTAACCGTTCTCTCAGTAGAATTCTTGCTGCATTTGATGCATACTAGCTGGCTGAAATGTCTTTAAGCTTTTGCCACAGTCATTGATGGTGTGGAAAAAATCCATCAGCCTACGGACACTTCACTGAAAATTAGTAGCAGGGTTTTTTTAAATGTCTCACAAGAAGGTTAAAAAATGTTCCTTTTTCAAACACAAGTCCTTCCTATTCCTACATCAGTTCACTTTCTTTTTTATTTTAAGCTCACCTGTTTGTATGCATTTTTATGTATGTTCATATATGTCAAAATTGTTACGTATTTCATATGCATGAAAGTCTAACTACTATGTAAAATAGATTGTTTTTTTAAAAAATGAGAGGACCATCAAAAAATTCAGAAAACTGTGGAAATGAAAGGTAATTGTGGCCATTTCCACACTTCAGTGTTATAGTGCTATTATTCCACTTTCAACATCCTGTGGAATCCTGGGGTTTGTAGTTTACTGAGGCCAAAGAGCTCCCTGGCTGAGAATTCTAAAGGACCCTCCTGAAACTACAAACCCCAGAATTCCACAGGATGTTGAAAGTGGAATAAAAACACTATAACAGTGTAGTGAGGAAATGGCCTGCGTCTTGGTTCACGCATAAGTTCATGAGTTCTCTCCCACTTAGATGATACTATTGAGTCTATCAAAAAAGAAATCAGTTGATAGTGATGTGCCTAAAGAAGTTTTATACAGGTGGTACAGTCCCAAGAAAATGCTTAAGGGAATAATGGTACTATTCTTATTTAGCATATGATTTTTCTTCATTTTTCCCCCCGATCTCTAAAATCTGAAAAATCCGTTTCATATAGTCTGAAAAACTGGGGTCCTTTATTGAACACAAGATGATATGAATCATATGATATCTGCCTGCCACAGGTTCCCCATTCCCATTTCCAACTGGGAATATGAGACTGGGGATATCAGCTTTCTGTGCTATGGATGTATTGGAAAATGTAAAATTGAGAAAAAGGCACAGTCAGTCATACTTTCTAGATGGGAAATGGAGGCCAAGAAAATTGACTTGCCCAAGGTCACCTACAGTTAGTCTTTGACATGTCTGAAAGTAGTTTCCAAACTTCCTGAGTAACAAATACATGGTTAGCTCCAAATTAGTCATTCCTCTCAGAGGAAAAGGAAGCAAAAACTTTTTAAAAGGTCAAGACAACTCTTCAAGCAATTGAGACTAAAACAGCCACATATTTAAATTATAACACTTGAGACAGGAGTTTGCAGCAAATTGGACTGAGAAATATGTTGGTTGCAGCATTGAAAGCCAGACAGGAGTTCTGGATTTATGATGGGAAGATGGTGTATACTGCAAATTAGGAGATAGCATGTGTGGAAGTTGCAGCTGGACAGATAAATGAGCAGATACAAAGATTATGTGAGCAAAGTCTTCCTCACAGTGGTTTCTATTCTACTTTCATTCAAATTACATTTATTACAGCTACATATGTAAATTAGCATGTGTAAAATTCTGTGTCTTGTATTCATTTCATTGTTAACATTTTTTATTGAGCCTTTCCACTTTCATTTTGTGTATCATACGTTTTCCTTTTGATGATACTTCAGAGACATCTAACCTGTTCTGAAGCATCCAAAATCATTCATCCATGCTTGGAAAATGTATTCTCCTTTTTCTTCTCTTTGGCTTGGTAATATAACCTTTTCCTTCACCCCTTCTCTAGTAGCGTTTTGTTTTTCTCTGATTTTTCATTGAGCATTTAAGCTTCACCTTAAGAAAGTAGTACTGGCTACAGCAGCTTTTTGTTGAAGTAAACAAATCTTTGAGGAGCTGTATTTTTGAAAAGTATTTCCTATAGTGCTAAGTCTGAAGGTTTAACTGTGCACAGTGTTTCAGTTTAATAGTCAGCCAGGGACGGAAAGCTATAAGGAAGGCACTGAAGTAATCTTACACTACTGTACAGCTTCTGGTTGTAGAAAAGTATGTACTTTTTTGAAGTAACTAGGGATTTCTTTGGTTGGTAAAGATGCGAACAGGGCAGCAACAAAAATATGGCTGAAGGCATGCATCTTCATCATATCTGAACAACTGATTGGCTCACAGTGTTTTCTGAAAAACACACATATGGAGCAAGAATATCCATATGACCTTAGCACTTATATGTCTAAGCTATAGTGATTTAAAAACTATTGTCAATTCTTCCATTAGATTTTATCTTATCCTCTTAGAAAATATTTGTGGGCCTAAACTGCATATTATTTCTCTAATGCAAACTGTACTTAATCTGTATCATCTGAAGGACTATAGCAATAAAAATCTGAGCTTGATATTTAATTGTGTTAATTACTTAGTGTTTTTGAGTGCATAGGCAGTTCAAATATATTTACATACTTCTGAATTATGTTGTTTATGATTGCTGTCTTTTAGTATTTTCATTGTGCCTTACTTGTTATTGTAAACTGCCTTTGAAAGGTTTGACAGAAGGGTTGTTTGAAGATGTTTTGAATAAATAACAAAACATTATCTCAGCATTCTTATAAAAACATCAACGTATAATACAGACCTATATTGTTCTATTCTTATTGCCGAGAAGGCCGAGGCTCAGAGAGACTCAGGGTGAAAGAAGAAAAGCATGCCTAAAGTCACTTAGAAATGTCAGGGCTGTGGAGAGATAGAAGTTCAGGGCTGAAACAATTTACAGCCATGGTTTCCTGGGAGCGATGGCTAAGCCTGTCTGAACTCACTTTGCAAGCGGCAGATGAAACTAGCCCTCGAAAACAAAGAGGGAAAACTTCTAAACTGGCTTGTAATTTTTGACATGAGGGGGGAATATTCATTTCCATGGTGGCACTTGGGACCTGTAGTGCGTGTGGGGGAAATAACAGTTAAAGACATGGCTTTTTGAAGGGCTACCTAATTATTTTTGGGAGGCATTTTCTTTTCAGTTCCTCCTCTCCCAGAAAATTCTTATATTATAGGCACTGCTGTTTGTCACGAAAACACTGAAGGCATTTTTAACCTATTCCATTTACATATAATTAATGTAGTGTGTTTCAGCTGCTGTTGAGTTCTAAATTAATGGTTTTCAGTGTAGTTTGCTACATGGGGGTGTCTTATAATATTTTTACACATATTTAAAAAAATATCTGTAACCACTCTTGTGTTGAAATGTGTACCGTCCCCTGCGTTCCATTCAGAGGACTTGCTGTCTTTTCCTTTGGAAGGCAAGGTATCGTTTCAAACGCCTTCAGTGCTAAGCATGCCACTTTGGAATGGGAATCCTTTCCACAACAGGTAATTAGAACGGGGCAGTGCGTCCTCGCAGGGAGGTCATCTGCACCTTGGAGCAGACTAGGAGCAGACTACTTACCGGAGATCCGCACCTCAGTCCTCTCCAAGACGACCCCAAGTGGTCCTCCAGCGTGTTTTTGAAAGACCAGAAAAAATGGTCTTTTCTTCCTGGAACACGCCATTGTGTTCCTGCTTCCTTGTGCAGATTTGCATGCTCGCACCAATGCAAGCCTGTGATCTGCAGAGGGTGGGCTTTAGGCGTGGCGAGCTTCAGCGGTTGGTCAGGACCCACGACCAACCAGAAGCCACCATTTTGGAAGCCAGAAGCTGCCGCCGTTTTGGAAGCCAGAAGCTGCCGCCGTTTTGGAAGCCGGAAGCCGCCGTTTTGGAAGCTGGAAGCTACCATTTTGGAAGCCAGAGCAGTGCAAATCTACAGACCTCGCTCTGCTCTGATTCGCCCTGGACCAAGAAGGAGCCCTGCGGAAGGGCTTCAGGGATAGTCTGCATTGCTTCGGACCCCAGAAAAAGCGGTAGGTAACAGCACGGAGCGATTCCATTGCCTCGTGCGGAAAGGGCCCAAATGTTCACATAATTGGTGTTTTCCTGCCAAACTTTCCCCACTTACCATAAATGACCACAGAATCTACCAAAAGACAGAGGAACACAAGGATAAGGATTAATGAAGGAATTGGTTATGTTCCTCGTTTCCTGATGTCACTCCACCCTATTCTCAACTCCCTAGGGAGTTTTTCATTTTAAAAATTGGTATTGGGATTCAGCTATACATATTTCCATGTACTGTTTAGTTAGCCAATGCTCTGTAGCTTGTCATTATGAACATCTTCCACATTTATTGCTATCATAAAGGAAATGGAAATTAACTGCCCTAAAATGGAAACATACATTTGCAGATTATTATTAACTGCTAATGACTGCTGAATTGCTAAGCCACCATCAGACTCTGCTGTGTACTTTGAGATACTGTTTCTTGCTATATTATTTACAACCTTGTTTGCAATGTACAGGCTACAAAATTAATGAATTATCTCAATGCCTTTTGTTTACTGTAACAGATTAGCATGAAATACTGGATATCATGGCAAATCGCTGAGTTAAAGAATAACAATTTTATTGCTATTATTATTACCTGTTAATATAAAAGGCAATGGTACTCATGTACCATACATACAACATGTTCCAGCTTGATTTAATGATCAATGTTATACAATTTTAACTTGAAAGTTATGTCAAACAAACATATATATCTAACCTATGTCAATATGTCTGTCTGTCCATCCATCCCGTCCAGGGTTGTCTGGTGGATTGTTAGTAGAGCAGTGAATCCACTCCAGCTTTAATGCTTAACATTAAAGGTGTTCAAGTTGCTGAACCCTGTCCTCAAGATAAGTTCAAAACCTGGATAGATCCTTTGAAGTTTAGACTAAATTCAAATGGAATCATTATCTCACTGTCATGACACTCAACAACCACACTGTATCTGTCTACGCCACACTAAAAATGGGAACATTCTAGATTAAACGTAGGGTACATAAAGCTTTCTTGAAGTTAAAAAGATGGTATTACACAAGGTGAATAAGAACTTATTTGCATATTCATTGTAATTTTATGTTGTTATCCCCCCGGTGACCAGACTATCCAAACAGTCTGTTTCATTATTGTTCCAGCTGAATTTGTGTATCATCATGTTGCCTTCTAGGAAGAGTTCAGGCCTGAGTTGCTCTACAACCCATTCATTTGTCCTTTTAGCAGTCCAGGGCATCCACAGAACTCATCTCCAGCACCACATTTTGAAAAACCTGATTTTCTCCCTATCAGCTTTCATTCACAACCATACGTAGAAACTGGAAATACTATGTCTTAACACATCATGGCAACAACAGCAACAACAACAACAACAACAATAACAATAATAATATGTTGCAAGTAGTATGCCTTTGCAGTATACATAATTTCCTGCTTTCATTATCAAAGAGTGCCCTTCCAGAGTGGGAAAAACATTTTATAGGAAATTAATAAAATTTTCTGGCATTGCTTGGGTTGAAGTTGCTGATTTCAGTTATGATTTGAATGAATCCAAGGTTTCATTGGAGGTACATATAATCTCAAATGTGCACAAAACGTACAGGAAGTCAACCTAAGCTGAAATACAATATTTGATTGAAATCAATTCTAAGTATGTAATGTGGATAAAAGGTAAATAGAAATGTGATGAGACAGAGAGAGAGAGAAAGAGAAAATGATAGAAAAAAGATAGACAGATGATTGATTGATTGATAAGCGTACTGCACAATTTAGTGCATGGTGTCATTTGCAGAGCAGGGCGAGTGTGGAGGGCTGGCTGCTTCTTACAGCTCTCTTGGATGGGGAATGCCAGTTCTGGAGCTGCATACACTTGCATGGCCCCAGAAAGCCCTCTCTGGATGGCAACCAATGAATTTGAACTTGCTTCAAAATCATTGGCTGCCAGAGCCTGGCCTGAGTGAGAGCTTGTAGGGTTCACTTAGGTCTGGCTCAAGAGTTTATATTCCATCTACCTTCTGAGAGCTGGCCAGTCACTTCATGGCAGCCCCCCACCCACCCACGCATGTTATATGTTGCTTTATCTTGTCACAACTTGTAGGGAAAGTCACATGGATCTTAAATCTGGGATTGTTGGTACCAAATGTCATCAGCATTGGTAGGACAGGGTCCTTTTCAGGATTCAGGGGATGCAATGTGCTGGCAGGTGTGCCTGGCTCAGAAGGACGTGTGTTTCATTCCCCCCCGCCCGGCCGCTCATAGTGGCAGGAGGTACACAACTGGTAATGCACACTTCTGCCATTCCAGCTCCTGGTCAAACGTTTGAGCTCATTGGTTAAGGAGGTGGTTGTTCAATGCCAGGATCCAGACCCATGTGTGCGCCAGCCCTATCTGTATCTGTACCCAATAAAGTTGTAGTCTTTTACTTCTAAACATGTCACCTTTGGCCCTTACCACACTATGCTGAGATCCCACGTTGTCTCATCAGGATCCTGAGGATGCCATTGATAGTCTTAGATTAGGACCGGAATGCTCCTCACCTCACTGTTTGGCTGCTGGTGCATGGGTAGCATTTGGGACATGCTCTTTCCTTCTGCAGTACAGCCAGCCTCTTCCTGGGCTATATTGCAGAATGAAGTGCTTGACAGAACTTCTGCCCTTCCTTGCACACCCACAGCCAATGGGATCATTATGCAAAGGCAGGCTATTACTGGATTTTTTTTCCAGTAATGGTTTACAGTGCTATTGCAACAGCTGGGGACATGATAACATTGGGAGCCCAACGACATTGTGAGATGGCATACATGCCAGACCAGCACCAATGTGTCTCCATGCCCGAATGGTGCTGTGGTGTAGTAAGGGCCTTTGTCTTATTTTGGAGGGTCTTCACCCCTGATCATGCAATAGAATCTGAAATGTTTGCATGAGAGATACCAAAAACAGTGGATAGATTGAATACAAAACCTAGCTTTAGTCTTTATTTTGATCCACACAGAAAGTTTGGTGGCTCTAGGATTATGCATGTCGATTTGCATTGTGTAACAAACACTGAAATACTTTAAATTATAGTATAAATAACAATCTGACCTTGGAAACTAGAGGAGGGTACAAGATAACTTGAGTTTTATAATACAAAATCAGCTGAATGGTACCTTGGCCGATATTTAACTATCTCTGACCACATCTACTACAACAAGTAATATTTTGTTGTGCAAATGACAGTGATCTATCTTTGCTCTATGTAAAGCATCTCCAAGTGAAGGCTGTAAATATTTTTCTATTTTATTTAAAATGTGAAAGCTGTGCATTTCTGTGACTGATGCTGGTGCTGCACTCATTCATTCATAAATGATTCAAAATACTAATAAAATGATTTACAGCACTAACAAAAACTTTGTCAAAATCCTGCCAAGGGACTCTGATTATAAGCTATTAGTTTTTGCGAATGGGTGACAGGGACCTTGTGTTTCTGAAGTTTCTCCTCTCTCTCTTCTTCTCTCTTTCTCTTGCATAAGAAGCACTGATAAACCCTTTTTGATCAGATTGCTTTGCTTCCACGTGAGCAGAGAAAGTGTGCCTCTAGGACAAACAAAATTTGACACAACACTCCTTTTAATGGGCAACTGATTCCAGTGGAAGGACATGTTTTTATTGTCTTGTTTGATTTACAGTCTTAATTATCATATATTCTGTTAATTCATGTCTTTCTCATTTCCCACATACTCCTAAACAGGTAATGAGTTTGGGTGCACTAAGCCCACATCTTTCAGTCAATCCCCACAGCCAGTAGCACAAGGACAGAGCTTAGATGTTACAGAGTTATAATTCATCAATTCAGGAGGGGGAGTAATGACAGTTTAACAAAGTTTCCAAAATTTTGTGTCTGTGTTTTGTGTTCTGATTAATATTTTCTGGTTAGTTATACAAGCTACTTTTTAAATATCCTTCTTAGTCATTTCAAAGACATTTTCACTAGACCTTTTTCAAGTTTGATGCCACCATCATAGCAATCCCAAGGCCCTTTCTGTGCCACCCTCCAAACTTGCCATGGGGACGGGAGAAGGATGGGACCACAACAACGCTTCTGCATGACATCATCATGGTCCCATCCTTCTCCTGTCCCCAGGAAGTACAATCATAGATTAAATCATTGACAGATTTTCCCCATAAATGACCCATGATTGCACTGCCATCACAGATTCACCTGGCCTGCAGAAGGCTAGGAAGCGCAATGGAGGTGCTTCCTGCCCTGGTGCAACCTGGGAAGACACCTGGCTGTGCTGCGGATGGAAGAGGTGTGGCCATCATGCTCTCTTCCATGGGGAGCCAGTCAGTGCAAAGGGCAGCACTTCTGTTATGCTCCCCTCCTGGCAGAGCCAATGCCAGGATCTCCACCAGACGTCCTCACAAAAAGGTAGGGTGTGGAAAGGGTCTAAGATTCAGTCCTCAAATATAATGAAAAGTAAAAACAATATAATAAATTATTAAGGGGAAATGTCAATGGTAATGAAAAACTTTTTTCAAATTTTGCAAACAGTTACTTGACAAAATACAGTGAACCCACAGTATTTGTGGGCTCAGCATTCACCAATTTAACCCTACACAAAGTAAAAAGTGAAAAAAACATTATCTGACATCCAGTACAGAAGCAGTCTCAGGACACCAAGAGATGCAACAGCCAGACCCAGGCACTGTAGAAAGCAGGCATCTTGCATGCTCTGCAAAGGTGGAGCATCAGGAAGAGGACTCGCTGCTCTCTCGCCTCAAAAAGTACAGGGTGGGGAAGAGCTTAGGCAGGGACACAGCAGCTGAGGTGGTCTCAATCCTGGTTGCTCAGGATTGAAAGCACTCAGAATGAGTGACTAGGATTGAGACCAACATCCTCAACAATCCCAGAGCAGCTAAAGCTCCTCATTACCCTGGGATTATGGGCAAGGGTGGTGGTCCCCATCCTAGTTGCTTATTTGCAAGGAGGAACCATGCCCTCAACAGTCCCAGGGTGGTGAGGATGCTGGCTGCCGTGTGATCGTTGAGGGTGTCGTCCTTGATCCTGGTCACTTGCAAATGAGCAGTCAGGATAAAGACTGCTGCTGCTGCCAACAACTGCAGGGTGCTGAGGAGCTTCGGCCAGGATTTCTGGCCACCCTGGGCCTTTGGCAGAGGCATGGAAGCAGCAATTGCTGCTGCTATGTGCCATTTTTTTCCATAGGAGCTTGAAAACATACAACTCTTAGTATTCACAAGGGGTTCCAGAACCAATCTCTCAGGCCCACCATAGTTTCTAAAAATATAACAGAGGTCTGAGCAAGGAATATATATCTGCTCTGCTAAAGACTTTACCTTTTTTAATGTAAAACTTACATTAGATGATAAATCTGCAAAGAGGATCTCATATGTGGAGGATTGAAGTTCTTTACCAGTGAATCCACTACAGTCTTTATCTTTGAAGTTTTTACATGATCTTGATAAAACGCTGTATTAAATTCTGATTATATGCAGTGCTGTTTTGCCCCCCAAAGAAAAATTAAGCCAGACTGCAGTAAGAGGAAAGTAGACACTCAAATGAATATATCATCCTTGTGACTCTGATAGGTTTTTTTAAGAAAAAAGATAAACTAGAACAGAAAATATACAAGACAACATTTTGTATTTTCTTTGTGCCTATGAAATTCTAAGCTTAATTAATTGTTGTCTTTCTTATGCAAAACAGAGGAGACAATAGAGATAAGCACAAACATGGATGAGGAGGCAAAGACTACTTCTTTGAAATAAAGTGTTTCCATTTTCCTCCTATCATCTGCTCAGTTCCCAAGAAAACCATTCCAAACCGATCAATGCAATGCAACCATCTGCAGAAAGACCCATCAGCAAGATATCTTAGACAACACAGAATCCTAGGCTATCAAGCAAGAAATGAACAGATGGACTTGTCATTCCCCATTTCAGAAGGGTTGACTCTACTGATAAGATCTGCTAATAAGCTGGTCTTGAGTACCCCTTAAGAAGTCAGCAAGCTATGGCGTTAGAAATGAAATACTAAATTGGGTCAGACATACTCTTCTCAAGGTGCTCTGTAGGTCTCATAAAGGTAATAGCAAAATGGATTGGATACTCACTCTGCATCAGCTTCTTGGAAATGACCAAAGTATGTCAGTGTGAGACATTGCACACCATCTATGAACTAAAAAACAGCGGAAGTCAAAAAACAGGTTCTGTTAGTGGACTGCCTTTTCCACAGCAATATGGACACGGTTCATTACTCAAGGTGGACCAGGAGCATGTACAACTGTAGTGTTCTTTGGAGGAGTCTGGATGTATCCTACTATGTTCAATCAGATTTACTTCCTGTTGTCCTAGTTAATGGGCTCAGGACTGTTGGGATTTTAAAAACTGGCTGTTCGTAAATCTCTGAGTTCATGTATGCAATCTGCTTTTAAACAGAAGAGTCAGAGAGAAGCATTTCACATGGAGAAATGGGTTTATTCTTGAGTTTCCCCACTAATTGGATTTTACCAGTTCTTCAGCAGACAGTCATGTGTAATTTGAATTTAGAAACAAGTTCTGTGGGGTTCACATGTTCTTACCCACTTAGGAATCACAACAGGAAAAGAAGCTTATTATTTAGATATAGCACCATTTGTATATATTTTTGTTATTTTGTCAGTGTTTTTGACTTATGCAGTAGCCTTGTTTGTCAGAATATTGTTCCTGGTTAACAGCTGGGGAAGTTTATGTTTCAGTCAGATCAAGGTTTGCTTTCAGAACTAGTTGCTGTAAATATTCTTTATACTTTGAAAAAGATTATTTTGATCAAAACAGATATTATCCACAAATATCAAAACTGTGATGTATATATGTTTTGATTATATTATTCTATATACTGTATATGTTTTATATTGTATATATTGTTTGATGATAGAATTCTGTATGTTGTATCTGTTTTGAATACATTATTCTGTTCATACGATCCTGCATGGCTTTTGTTTTGGCACTAGTGGTGCTTTTTTTTTCTTAACACTTTTGGAAACGTGTTCCTATCCTCATTTGTAAAGGCTCAGGCCAAGAATCTATTCAGTGCCAGTGGAGCCAAACTGAAATGAATGACCCAGAACTATGAAGGCTGGGATGATACTCCTTTGGCCATTCAGGACTAGCCATCTTGATGTTCCATGTCATGGGGGTTAGATTTTGTCTGCTGACTCAGCGTTTGCATCTGCCCTTTGTATTATAGGGTTAAGTAGAACTGCTTGCACAGGCAAGGACTGGATGTCTTCTTACATAAACATGTAAAAAGTACAATTGCAGCATAATCTATTGTTATATTGATGTCATGCCTTACTAGGATTCTGACCCATGGCAGCAATTCTCGCTAAATTTAGCAAGAGTTATTTCCAAGTAAATATGCACGGAATGAACAATAAAAATGAGTTAGACAGTTTCTTTGGCAAAATCACTCACCACCTCAGAGTGTCAACAGACATGAAAGAAACCTTACTACTTCTACCTTTAATGGCTGCGATGTGGTACTGGGGGAGATGCTGAATCATGCAGCTATACAGTTGTGAGAGAGTGGGTGGTCCAGAATACCGATTTGGACCTGCGAAGCACTGCAACAAAGAACCTGCTTTTGCTGGTCTCTGACATCAGGCACAATGCACCATGAGACCAGACATTTGGGGGTGGAATTAGGGGATTTAATATCTCCATCACCCCTCTTCACTATCTTTTGGACAAGGCTTTGCTCAATAAGGAGGATGGTGAGCAACACACGGCAGATGAGGCAGCAGATTTTCCTTGCAGCCTACTGGTTTGAGCAGGGGGACAGCTGGATGGGGCAGCTGGCTAACTGACTGCTATTACAGCTGTACAATCCAGCTGTGGGACTTTATGCCAGGGAGTGTTCAAACACATTTTAAGTGGGGAGCTTGCTTATGCCTTCTTTCACTCCCCCCCAGCCCCCAATCTGGCTGGCTATTCCCAGTTCATCCAGCCAGGCTTAACTCGCTATCTGGGTCTTGACAGGCCTGGTAAACCTCATTAAATTTAAGGCTCAATAGAGCCCGTGTAGTGAGGATTAATAGCCCCCAGAAGGCTCAGTAGGTTATTTGTAGCCCAATTAGGCTTGACTAGTTCCCTTCACAGGCCTGGTGTGCCCCAGGTATGCCTTACTAGGCCCCTTTATGGACACAGTAGGTCCCACTAGGCCTGTTGTAGGCTAGGTAAGCCCCCATTAGGCCCCTTTATAGGCCAGGTAAGGCCTGCTAGTCCCCTGTTGCAGGCCTGGTAAGCGATGCTAGGCCACTTATAGGCCAGTTAGGCCCAGCTCTGTCCCCTTAGTAGGCCTGTTAGGTTGGCCCGGAAAGAATATGTAGACTATTTACAACTTCAAAGCCAAATGAGTACTTGCATGAAGTTAACTGCAGCATATCTTGCTTCAAACATTGCTTCTTGGCAAGGGTAAAGTATGTTGATCTTTTATAACCATGCTATGCAGGGGTGTAGGTACAGCAGAGGCAAAATGAGGACATTGCCCCCTCAAATAAACATGCTGCCTCCCAATGAAATTTCCCTTCAGTTCCCAAATTTCTAGCATTGCAGAGGAAAAGACAAAATTTGTCTGTGTTTGCATTCTCCGGATAAGTTGGCTTCCCTTTATCTTTTATGCCTTAACATGATTTCTAAATGCTCAAGTGAAGTTTTAAGTTAATACAATGCTGGACATTTGAAGACTGAAGGCAAAATTCAAAAAGGGGAAATCTTAATTGTGGGATTGTGGGACAATGTCTTCATTTCCCATCCCATCCCATAGTTATACCTCTGATTCCATAGCATCCAGTGGCTCTCCCTGCTTACCACTGAAGATCCTAATTCCCAGCTACCATATTCTGGGTACTTGTGTGGAAATAAGTTCTATAGAAGAAGTTGGACAGCATCACGATTGCACTAAAATCCCAAAGGTTGAATGGGATTTTAACCCTGTGTAAATCAGAGCCTAACTAGTTTATGATGATGTTGGGTCATCCCAAGTAGAGCAAGAAGGTGGCAGATTGAATCACAGTGGAGAAAAAGAAGTTAACACAGGGGAAATGCAAGAACTGCAGCCTCACCAGAGGAAAAGATGCAGATAAAAAGATGTTAACTGAACAATGTCTACATTTGCTGAAAGTTCACATAATGAACACCAAAATCAATGCAACTCCAATTCTCTCTCTTCCTGTGTGTGCATGTGTGTACACAGACATGGGATCAGAGGAAGATCTTTTCAGTGAATCCCCAGATTTTCTTTTCTTTCTTTTTTTTTAAAAAATAAAGTCCTCTGAAAGGTGATGAAAAAGGGTTTAAAAATATTCATAATGTTGTAGAAAAACCATGTTTTTCAAGTGTTGAGAAACTTATGGCCTTACCTCACTACACTGTCATAGTGCTATTATTCCACTTTCAACATCCCATGGAATCCTGGGCTTTGCAGTGTAGGGAGGGGCGTTTAGAATTCTCAGCGAGAGAGCTCTTTGGCCTCAGAAAACTACAAACACCAGAATTCCACAGGATGTTAGAAGTGGAATAATAGCACTATAACAATATAGTGTGGAAAGGCATCCTGATGAGAAGAATCCTGGACTGATGGAAAACCTTGCACTTTGGAATTTATTCTGTGCAAAATTCATGTGGTTGTTTTTCACAGAAAACAGCTCTATGAAGAAAATGTTTATGTGCAGAAAATGTTGTAGTTAGGGTTTTATTTTGTGCAAAATTAACATGCAATTCATTTGCATGGTAAGAACATTTTCTGTGCAGGAAACAGTTTTGTTTTTTGCACTATAAATAATATTTCTGTAAGCTTCAAAAATGGCACTGAAATGATTTCAAAGACTTTCTCAGGGCAGGAAGAAAATGGTTAAAATTCCTAATTGTTTCCTTTCATGTGTATGTGTGTGGGGAAATGTGATGAAGAATTACATCTCTAGATGAGATAAAGCATAATATTTATTAATTAATTGTAATTCTGTAGCTACTTACTTTATCTTGAAATTTTCTGTTGGTTTAGAACGCGCTTGCCATCTAAACCTTGGGAACACACTGGCTAGATCACATTTCAAATACATTTGGTTTGCAAACCATTCGAAGATTTCCAAGAAAATTTAAATGGTTCACACATACACATCAGTGGGGAAGACAGTCTACCTTACATTAGATAAAGGAATCAAGTTTATTAGAGGATTGAAACTGCATTTGGCTACAGTAAATTTAGTAGAAATGTTCTGCACATGCTTCAAGTGTTGTTGATTCAAGGCTCACTCTGAAACTGAGCAAGCAGCACAGGATGTTTGTGGGATCATTCAAAAAATTGAAAAGCCAATAGTTAGGCATATAATCTCTAACTGTGCTTACATGAAATAAAGTTGGTTGGTTCATGAAGTCTTACATTATTATAAACAAGAGCAAACGCATTGTCAAGATTTTTTTTTTTTCAATTGGAATCAGTAGATTTTACTAGGTTATTCATCTTGTATTATATACTGTTCTATAATGAAGGATAATACAATGTTCAGCAAAATGTTGGCCTTAATTGATATTTCATCTGAGGAAAAAAAACAAAAAACAAATACAACATGATTTTAAAACTAAAGCAGAGTGTTAGGGTTTATAATTCTATAGAAATATCCACTCAATGTTTATATATCCATGAATTTATGTAAACATAAATAGCAGGAACTATTTATAAAATGCTAATAATTTACAAGAGAAGCCTCATCCCCATTTTGTTTCTGCAGAGTAAGCACTATTTGTAACTTGTTTATTTAATCATCTGTATGCATATAGGCGGTTCTGTTTCAGTGGTTAAACACAAATGAGCTAAACTAAAACACACAATTACAGACCAAGCAAAACTGAAAGACTTTGAATTATGCCAACCAGCCAGCCAGTGCTGGTTATTTGAATGGCTAAGGGTACTTTCCCTTGTTTTGTTTTGTTTTAAATTAGTCTCATGCTATTTGAGGAAAACAATCACAAAGTATTTTGCTCACTACAGTAGACTTTTGACCAGAACTACTAGATCACAGTCATTCCTAGGCAAAATATGTAAGAGGTAGATTGCTTTTGAGAAATAAAGCTCCATATAATCCTGC
Source organism: Iguana delicatissima (assembly GCA_948472985.1). Taxonomy (NCBI): domain Eukaryota; kingdom Metazoa; phylum Chordata; class Lepidosauria; order Squamata; family Iguanidae; genus Iguana; species Iguana delicatissima. The sequence continues at coordinate 1,765,340 of CAOKZL010000411.1, read as the reverse complement.
CCTGTGGCAAAAGATGACTCACCATACATAAGATACAGATATGTTAACAATATTGCCTACATATCCACTTTGTGCCACTGTTGAAATGAAAATGGGAACTATGGGGCAGAACAAAATAAATTGCTCCAGTATGAACCCTACTGGATCAAGCACAGCATTCAGTTCAGTGTTATCTACTATATAAAAGTCAAGGTTTGTGAGTGATCTTGTCTGTCTGTCTGTGTTAGGCAGGTGAAGACTTCATATGATTGGCTGTGTGAGGAGAAGACCTCATATGATTGGCTGACTGTGAAGATTCTATGGAATCCTGGAGTTGGCAGTTCAGGGAGGGGCCTTTAGAATTCTCAGCCAGAGAGCTCAGGCCAGTTGTTATGGAGATGAGGACAAGCAGCAAGAAGGAGGCCAGTGTATTCCCTCAGGAACCCAAACTCTTTATGTTAACAACTCTGACTTCAGATTGGATTGGGGAATATGAAGAAAAGTTGCATGTACTAAACAAGACAGATTGGGAAATTAGAGACACAGGATCTCAAACCACATCTAATTCCTAAGGTAAGGTAAGGTACTTCCTAAAGTATTTCTAACAAGTCTTACCAATGAGAAAAAAAAATCCTGGGCAATGCTAGCTAAATACACTAGTCTAGATATATTTTTAGACCAAGTTTGAAAATAGAAGAAGGCCTGGGAGCCTATTAGCTCTGGTAGTCCATTTAATTAGTAGCTTGTTATTAGCCATGAAATTATTTTGGTTCAGTTCATTGGGAGAACCTGATAGACAGGTACTATGATGGTCTTGATCCTTTCTGGGGGGGAAATGGCCTCATGTATGGAATGCCTGTTGAATGCCTTAACAGTGGTTCAGCATGATGCAGGATTACAGTTTGTCTTCCATATCTGTTTAATGTCTCTATGAACCAGTAAGAGATGTCATTCTAGCTATCAAATAGACTCTTATAACGACCCCCAATTCTTCATTTTGTCCATCTTGTTCTAGGGAGGCGGTGTCAGGGCTTCGAGTGTGGCCATGCCGGCGGGCGCCGTGGAGGCCGATGCTGCAGTTACCTCCGATGAGGAGGAGGGGGCCCGGGTCTTCCAGAGGCCGCAGCCGACGACAGGGACTGCGCAGTCGCCGCGGAGGGCTCCGCCGCTGGCGGGGATAGCCGGGATGCCGTGGCGGTCGCCGATACCGGCGGGGGTCTCCCCGGCGTGATGGAGGCCGCCGCCGAAGGGGACCGCCCCAGCGCTGCGGAGGCCGCCGGCCCGGCTCCCGTGCCGCTGGGTGTGGCAGGCGGAGACCCGCTAGAGGAGGCGGGCCCTGGGCCCGATCCCGGGGCACCGCCTATTCGTGAGGCCGCCTTGGAAGAGGCTGAGGCTACCGCCCCGCCGCCGACGTTTCAGCAGTGGTGGTGGCTCAAGGAGGCCAGCCGCCGATCTCGGCAGCTGCAGGAGAAACACCTGGGGGTGGGGAGCTCCCAGCTGTAGCACAGCTGGGAGCCCAGCCACATGCTCGGGCCGGATTGGCCGCCGACCGCCCTAGGGGACTTTTTAGGCAGACGCGGGGCTGGGAAGGGCACGGAGCTTCAACCGTCGGCTTCCCAGACGTCTGTCGCCCGTGCCTTGTTCCAGCCCAGCCTGTGCCCGCCTCCTGCCATCTGGCTTCTCCACGACCCTTCCCCAGCGTTAGGTGAAGTAACCTCTTTGCGTTTCGGGTGAAGTAACCCATTGTTACGCCTGCTGCTAAGGCCTACTTTAAGTTTCCCCAGCTTGTGTGCTGCAGCGCTTCTGTGAGAGACTGTATTAAACGCTGCTTGTGCCTGACTCCGGTCCGGCCCCTGCTTGAGCTCCGCCCGTGCTGACAGGCTGTAGATTCTGTGATGTTCTAAACCAGTGACCGGAGAAGATGATAGATTTGATATGTGCAAACAAGTAGAAGCTTAATCCAGACAAGCATATTAATCTATGTTAGATGGTGTAATCATAAAGATGTAGGTTCATAATTTGAGGTTCTTCTAGACCTCAGCATAATCCTGGATTCCCAGGAAGGCCTTTCCTAACTCAACCTGGAGTTCTAACAGATGTGTCTCAATGTGCCCAGTGCAGGACTGATTTATTTTAAAAAACTAAACATGTTTTACACAGTATATGCTCTAAAAGGTCTTCTTCACGTGCTCTTTAAAATTTAGCTTCAGAAATTTCTACAAGCCTAAATGTGTTGGGATTTGTGTTAATAAATTATTCATCCATTGAGCATCTTGAGACACGTCTCTTGTTTTTTTGCAGACTATATTGGATGCTTCCCCATGTGTATTGCCTTCATTCTAACAAATATATTTATTTGCTAGAGACTTTGAGTCTCATGAGGCAACATGTGCCTTAGTTCTATCCTGTCTGTATTACTCTGATGCATTTTATATTGAACTGTCTCTGTGTCCATTGTACAGTTCTCCCTCCACATTCATGGGTTTCACTTTCACAGATTTGATTATTTATGAGGTGCCTGCTTACCTACCCATTCTACTCCCCCCATTCCCTGGCCTGGGCCAATGGCAGGAGGGTGCAGGGAGGACAACTGCCTGTTCCCTGCACTCCTTCCACCACTGCCGAGAGCTTCTCTGCTGGCTTTCTCCTTGCCCTCAACCGTGCAATCCCTGCTGGCTGTCTCTTGCACCCACCCTCACCCACCTGCATGATCATGCCAGTGGGGGTGAGGAGAAACCCAGTGGGGAAGCTCTTTCCCTACTCTGTCTCCTGCGCCCATCTCCACCCGTGCGATCCCAATCACGCAGATGCGGGCCTGTGGTTATTCACGGTTTTTTTCACTTTCATGGAGGTTCTTTTTCCCTATCTCCCGTGAAAGTGAAGGGCCTACTATATAATACCCACTATGCTTTAATATGACTAATGGTATTGAAAGCCACTAAGAAGTCCCAGGAGAACCAGCAGAATCTCATTAAGGTAACTTTTACTGATTTTTTTTTTAATTAAGAAAGTAGTAGGCAGATAAATCATATTTTAGAATGGTATGTCTAATTTGACATGTAGTTTGACCTGCATGCATAAAGTTAAACCTTCTTGTTTAATATTAACTGGAGATATCCAATGTTTCAGATGCTGATGACAGATAAGGATTTCCTAAATCAATATGGCTGGTGATTGGGAGGAGTAGCTCCTCTCCTCAGCTTTCCATGGACCATATGGGCTCATATCCACCTCCATGACATCTGCAGGACCCTGGCTAAAGTGCCAGATGAAGTTTTAGCCTTGCTTCTACTTGCACTTTACCTCCATGCCAAACACTTTCAGCCAGTGTTTCCAAGCTATCTCAACAATTGGGCCCTACACTGCAAATGGTGACTGAGGATATGGTTAGCTTCCTTTAGGGCAGTGGTTCTCAACCTGTGGGTCCCCAGATGTTCATGGACTTCAGCTCCCAGAAGCCTCAGCCACTATGGTCAATGCTCAGGGCTTCTGGGAGCTGAAGTCCATGAACATCTGGGGACCCACAGGTTGAGAACCACTGCTTTAGGGGAAGGAAGAACAAAATGCTTTTAGGTGGTGCCTTGGTACTGGCTGAGTACTGAGACAGAGGCTGTTTCCGCATGAGGCTCCATGCCGTTACTCACTGGATCTTCTGGCTCCTTGGTCTGGTCCAGGGTGAATCGGAGCAGTGCGAGGTCTTAGATCCACACTGCTCCGGCTTCCAAAATGGCGCCTTCCAGTTGGTTGTGGGTCCCAGCCAACTGCTGAAGCTGGCCATACCTAAAGCCCGCCCTCAGCAGATCGCAGGCTCGCATTGGTGCGAGCCTGCAAATCTGCACAAGGGAGCAGGTACGCAATGGTGCGCTTTGGAAAAATGAGAAACCTCTTTTTTCTGGTCTTTAAAAAGCGTGCTGGAGGACCAGTTGGGGGCGCTTTGGAAAAATGAGAAACCTCTTTTTTCTGGTCTTTAAAAAGCGTGCTGGAGGACCAGTTGGGGGCGTTTTGGAGCAGACTGAGGTGCTGATCTCTGGTAAGTAGTCCGAACCTAGTCCACTCCAAGGTGCAGACGACCTCCGTAGAGGACACACTGCGCTGTTTTAACTCCCCCATGCGGAAAAGGCCAGAGCTGCAGCCAGTTAACTTCACACACACAAACACACACACACATGTTGCATGGGAAAGGGGAGGAGGAGTGAAGTGCTCTCACCTGGTACTTGAGGAGATAGCTGAGTCTGGAGGATAGAACTCAGCAAACATGTTCTGGCAAAGAACATGGAAAGCAATAGTATCTCTGGCCAATATCACTGATATTACAGGGATTACTGTACCCATTCAATAGAATTTCATTGCTTTCTAGAGAGGTAGATTTGTAGAGATGGAGAAGGTTCATGAATAAACTACAAGCAAGATGGGGCTTTTCTGTGAACTAGATTAGGCCCATAGGCCAGAAACTCCCCTCCACTACTTTATATGAATGTGGAAGATGGCTTAATAGTGTTATGACCCCACCCCAAGGAAAATGAAGGAATGACAATATCTCTGTTGTCACATCCTTAGTTTTTTGAAAGCCATACTGTAAATATATCCACACTGCACAGTGAGAGGAATTCAAAACCACTTTAAGAGTCATGGCTCCAACCTATTGAATCTTGGTGTTTATAGTTTGGTGGGCTGCTTAGAATTCTCTGATACAGAGAGCTCTAGTGCTGCAGGTTCAGAAGAGTAGCCAAGATATCTCTGTCAGGGAGAATTCTAAGTGCCTTTTTAGACCACTAGTCTCAGGAATCCATAGGATGGTGCCATGGCAGTTACATTGGTATTGACCTGCTATCATTGTGCAGTATGGATACATCCAATATTTTTAGCTTTGGAATTATTGGCCTTAAAATGAGTAGCAACAATGAGGAAAGAGGACAAAAAGTACCCAGAAAATCAAGTCTAGTCTTCTACCAACAGCAATAAATCCTCCTTCTCCAGCACTCAGGCCTGAGTTATAACACTGCTATCTTCACCAGAGACTGGCCATGTAAGGGCAAACACAGACATTTTAAAAGTGGAGTTTCTCGGTAAATGTGAGATATTGGTGTTATGCTCTACCCGAAGTAAGCCTGGCTGTAAACCACAGAAGATCTGAGATCCATTAGAAACTAATTTTGTACTTGAGCATGCTGCCAGTGTAATGGCAGCAATTTGTACATAATCTTAAATTCGCTAACTAAGCTGTGCTCGACTGTATCATTGAAGAGGAATAATGAATCATAGTCCTCATGCTAAATGTTTCAATTTATTTGTCCCTTAAGATTTTAGTACATCTGAAGTGTTAGAGATGTGTATTTTTTGAAAAAAAAAAGCTGCTCTTTTGACTATACTGAATGTCAAATGTAGACTAGTGAAGAAAATCTTCATTGATAAAATCATAGAATCACAGAGCTGGAAGAGACCACAGGGGCCAGCCAGTCCAACCTCCTGCCATGTAGAAACACACAAAGTACTCCCAACAGATGCCCATCCAGCCTCTGTTTAAAAACCTCCAAAGGAGGACACTCACCATACTCCGAGGCAACATATTCCACTCCCAAACTGCTCTGACTGTCAGGAAGTTCTTCCTGAGGTGTAGATGGAATCTCTTTTCCTGAAGTTTGAATCCATTACTCCTTGTCCTAGTCTCCGAAGCAGTGGAAAACAGGGCTGTTCCCTCTTCAATATGACATCCTTTCAAATATTTAAGCATGGCTATCATGTCTCCTCTTAACTTTCTCTTTTGCAGACTAAATATACCCAGTTCCCTAAGCCACTCCTCATAAGGCATGGCTTCCAGACCCTTCACCATTTTGGTTGCCCTCCTCTGGACATGCTTTAGCTTGTGAATATCCTTCTTAAATTGAGATGCCCAGAACTGGACATAGTATTCCAGGTGAGGTCTGACCAAAGCAAAATAGAGTGGTCCTATTACTTTCCTTGAGCTTTCCATATTCCTATTGATGCAATCAAGAATTGTTTTGGCTTTCTTGGCTGCCACATCATATTGCTGATTCACATTCAGCTTGTGATCTACTAAAATTCCTAGATCCCTTTCACATGTACTGTTGTCTAGTCAAGTGTCTCCCATCCTATATTTGTACATTCCATTTTTTCCAGCCAAGTATAGGACCTTACATTTCTCTCTGTTGAAATTCATTTTGTTAGCTTTGGCCCAGCTCCCCAATCTGTTAAAATCATTTTGAATTTTGATCCTGTCCTCTGGAGTATCAGCAACCCCTCCCAATTTGGTAGCATCTGCAAACTTGATCAGCATGCCCTCTATTCTTTCATCCAAGTCATTGATAAAGATGTTGAATAGCACTTGGCACAGGACAAAACCCTGCGGCACCTAACAAGTCACTTCTCTCCAAGATGAAGAGAAGTCATTGGTGGGCATCCTACGGGTTCACTCAGTCAACCAACTGCAAATCCACCTAACAGTGAGCCCTGTCTAGCCCACATTTTACTAGCTTCTTTGCAAGAATATCATGGGGAACTTTGTCAAAAGCTGTGCTGAAATCAAGATATGCTACATCCACAGGATTCCCTTCATCTATCAAGCTCATAACTCTATCATAAAAAGAGATTGGATTAGTTTGGCATGACTGTTTTTTGAGAAACCCATGTTGACTTTTAGTGATCATAGCATTGCTTTCTAAGTAATTACAAACTGTCTGTTTAATGATCTGCTCTAGAACCTTTCTGGGTATTGATGTCAGGCTGAGTGGGTAATAATTATTTAGGTCCTTTTTTTCCTTTTTTGAAGATGGGGATAATATTTGCCATCCTCCAGCTTGCTGAAACTTCTCCTGTTCTCTGAGAATTCTCAATGATTATTGCCAGTGGTTCTGAAATTACTTCTTTTAGCTCTTTTAATATCCTTGGATGTGGTTCATCTGGCCCTGGAGACTTGAATTCATTTAGAGTAGCCAGGCATTACTGTACTACTTCTCTATCTATTCTATGCTGAACTTCTACCACTTCCCCACCTGCTCTTCCCCAGGTTGAGTACCTTTTTTGTCTTTTTGGGAGAAAACTGAGGCAAAGAAGGTGTTGAGCAGTTCTGCCTTTTCTCTGCCTCCTGTGAGTACTTGGCCATCTTCTCCATGCAGTGATCCTATCATTTTCTTGTTTTTCCTTTTGCTGTGGATATATCTAAAAAAGACCTTTTTATTGTTTCTAATCTCTCTGGCAAGTCTGAGTTCATTCTGTGCTTTAGTTTTCTGACTTTTCTCCTTACATATCCTGGCTATTTGTTTGGTTTCCCCATTCTTCCATTTCTTGTACATGTTTCTTTTAATACTTAGCCCAGATGAGAGTTCTTTAGTCAACCATTCTGGTTTCTTTAGACACCTCCCATTATTGGAACAGATTTAAATTGTGCCTTCAGTATCTCACTTTTAAGAAACTCCCATCCATCATGAACTCCCTTCTCTTTCAATATTCTTGACTGCTGAATTTCAGCCAGTAATTCCCTAAGTATACATAAATCAGCTTTCTTAAAGTGTAGAATCTATGTCTGGCTACACTTGGGCCCCTTCCCCCTGAATAACAAATTCCAATAGAGCATGGTCACTCCCACCTAAGGATCCTACCACTTCTACCCCATTAACAAGGTCATCCCTGTTGGTTAGGATCAGATCTAAAATAGTTGATCCTTTTGTTGCGTCTTCCACCTTCTGGACAATGAAATTGTCTGCAAGGCAAGTGAGGAATATGCTGGACATTATGCTCTTTGCAGAGTTTGACTGGCAGCATATATCAAGACAGTTGAAATTTTCCATTACAACTGCATCTCTCCTTTTTGAATGTGTGATCATCTGCTCTAGGAAGGCATCATCCAATCCTCAGGCTTGCTTTGGGGTCTATAGTAGACCCCCACAATGACATTCTTATTGTTTTTGGCCACCTTAATTCTTACCCAGATGCTATCAACCTGGCTTCCTGGATTTAAGCCCTGGATCTCTTCACAGATGTAAACATCCTTGACATATAAAGCTCCTCCTCCTCCTCCTCCTCCTTTCTTGTTTGGTCTGTTTTTCTGAAATAAGTTATACTGTCTACTTACTACATCCCAATTGTGAGACTCATTCCACCAGGTTTCAGTGATACCTTTTATATCATATTTATGTTGTTGTATTAACAATTCTAGTTCATTATCATTTCTCCAAGCAACATTCACAATTACATATTACATAATGTGCTAGGTTAATCACATGACATTTCATGGATAAGAAAAGATGCACTTTTTATTGGCATCCTGAAACCTCTTCTCTTACAAACTTCTCTTGCCATTCTGGTTTGAACTTCCAGTTTTTCACTTTACTGACATAGCTTACTCTATAACTCCTTCTTACATACCAAAACAAATTTTTGCCCTACCTAAAAAGCATTTCACTTTCTACACCCTGATGGATCAGGCTTGCTTCTTCCTCTCCAGAACAATGGGCACAATTCACAGCTTACCAAAGAGAAGAATATGAGCAGCATTTAACTCTCTACCACATGCAGTTTGTTAGCACATACATTTTAGTGGAGTCACACATGTTACAAATGTATTGCCTTAGCCTGATAATCTTGGAGCTACTCTTTAACTCCAGGGCCTACTCATCAGCCCATTTGTTTCCTCCTAATAGTAACAGCTAGTGAAGCTGGTGAAGAGATATCAGATGAATCTATCCTTGTCAACTGGTGGCCTGTGTCCTATAAGTGGTCCAAGATGGGTTAGCTGCCCTCTGGAATGTGTCAGCTCAGATGCACTACTACTAAGCAAGTTTTTTCCTAAAAATAAATAAATAAATAAATAGATCCCACACAGTCTTACATGTCACGGTACAGGCTTCTGCGTACTAAGCCCCATGATTTGTAGTTGTGAGAATAACAAGAAAGGGATACAACTGAATTTCAACATGACATGTGATATTTACATACTGCTTCACAGCTGCCTCTTGCTAGAATCAATGAAGGATGAGATAACAGCTGAGAAGCAGCATGTGGCTCCCCATGGCAAAATCTAACTTGAATGTATTTCAGAATTATATAGTACTTCTAGTCAGACCATACAAGCATTCCTAGCTCTGAACTGAAGAAGTCCCTCAGGGGTATCTGTGATGAGCCTTTTGGGAATGCTTCTCCATCCCACTAATACTGGATTAATTTCAAACATGAGCTTTACTCCCAACTGCTTTTCCCATATTGAAAGGAGAGAACATCCAGGGGCTATCATATTACTGTAGACAGAAACCTCTGACATTTCATTTCCTGGTGTGCTGAGAGAATTTTTCAGTTCAGAGACAGTAAGAATTTTATTGAATTTCAGAATTTCAGAATAATAAGAATAACATCAGCAGCAACAACAATAATGTTGCTGTTATTGTGTACCTCCAAGTCATTTCCAACTTAAGGCAATCCTAAAACAAACCTATCATTGGTTTTTCTTGGCAAGATTTGTTCAGAAGGGTGTGATTTGCCCAAGATCACCCAGTGGGTTTCCATGGCCAAGTAGGGATTCAAACCCTTGTCTCCACTCATGGTCTGATGCTGAAACCACTATATTATGGTGGCTATTGCACATACGTTTATGCTTCGAAAAACATGTGACTTGTAATTCAGCCTCATCTGGTTTATAAGTGTACTTGCAGTCTTTCACTCAGAAACAAGAATCAGAAAAGCTACCTTACATTAAACAGAGTCCTTGATCTTATAGGAGTGAAAAGAAAAAAAGTGAATATTAAAAGTCCTTGGTTTATTTCTTCCCTCCACTTCCATCTGCCACCATTCTATTCAGGGTTTGTTTGTTTGTTTGTTTGTTTGTTTGTTTTCCTCAGTATTGACTGTTTTCTGTGTTTCAGGACTGTACGCTGCACACCAGTTCCATGTCACAGGCTTACTATCATGATGAAGATGCATCCTGGCACAGTGGTGACATTAAAGATCAATGAAGCAACTTATTTGTGTGAAATGGAAAATCCATTAGAATAAAGTATATTGATGAATGATCTGTAGACAAATAAGCACTTATTCAAGTCACTCCAAAGACTATAACTATCATACACTGCCAGGTCTAATAAATATATTTATTTGGATGAGTTCACTATTGACTGGCTCTTTATGTATACTGGCTACATTACTAGACCATGAACGTAATAATGAAATCTCATAAGTACACTTCATTCATTTAATAAAACTACCCTCTGCAGATGAGCTTCAGCTTCAGATCACTATTTTGTGATACAAACTGCTGGTGTGGACTTCTTTATTAGAGCTGCAGTGGGGAAAGGTTAAAGCCATCCTCTGCCTCTATGCTAGAATCATGATCCAGATCAAGCACTGTCTCCTAAAGTAAAGAGATAAAAATAGGTGTTTTGGCCATCAGAAGCCATTACTGTTTTTGTTAGTGGAGGCAATAATGCTGTTTATCAGAGAGAATCATTTGTACTTTCCTCATACATACCCCATATAAAATATCTCTTCTTACCCTGCTAGAGACAGAATGCTAACACTGGTGGCAGTGTTTTATTTGTTGTTTGCAGTTAAATCAGATTGACCCTATGCATGAAAGATCTCTAAGAGCACTGGTCATTTATCAGTTCTTGCAAGCTATTAGCCTTGGCTTCCATTATCAGATCAATACATCTATAACATCCTCCTTTTTTTCTAACGCCTTCCACTTTTCCCAGTGTTATTGCTTTTTTTCCCCTAACGTGTCATGTTGCCTCACTAAGTCCAAAATATGACAGCCTCAGCTTAGTCATTTTGGCTTTTAGGGAGAACTCAGGTTTGATTTGCTCTTAGGAGTCTATGTGTCTTTTTGGCAGCCCATGGCATCTGTATAACTCTCTTTCAGCTCCACATTTTGAATGAGTTGATTTTCTTCCTGTCAGCTTTCTTCACTGTCCAGCTTTCACAACCATATAGATAAATACTTTGGAATGGATGACTCTGCCTTTAGTATTTATTGATATGTCTTTGCACTTTAGGATCTTATCTAGTTTCTTCATATCTGCCCTTCCAAATCCTATTATTTTTCTGATTTCTTGTTTAAAGTCTGCATTTTCATTTATGACTTAGCCAAGGTACCAAAAACAAACAAACAAACCCTTCATCACTTTCTTTTAAGTTGTGTAAATCACCCGTGGTCATTGTTTTGGTTTTCATAATATTCAACTATGCCCCTGACCTTCTTCCCTAATATTCATCATAGTCATCCCAAGTCTATTTTCCATTTTCTGCTAATAACATCATGCCACCAAAAAGCTAATATTTGGGATCAGTTTCAGCCCTGCCTTTCACAAATCTTTCATACCTCAATATCTTTACTAAGGATTTTTTTTTAATGTCACCACATAAAAATTTCTCTAGTACTTTGAACCTGAAAAGTTCTCATGAATGTGTCTATGTCTTCTACAGAGTTGCACACATGCATGGAAATACTGAAGTTAGGAAGATAAAATTACTCCTATGGTTCTCTTTTTCTCTATTTGTTGGTGTATATGACTCACTTTTTTCTTGAAAAATACTGTTTGAAAATGAGGTGCAACTTATAGAATCATAGAAATGTAGAGTTGGAAGAGACTCCAGGGGCCATCCAGTCCAACCCCCTGCCATACAGGAACACCCTCAAAGCACTCCCAACTGATGGCCATCTAGCCTCTGCTTAAAAACCTCCAAAGAAGGAGACTCCACTACACTCCGAGGCAGCAGATTCCATTGCCGGACAGCCCTGAACACCAGGAAGTTCTTCCTGAGGTTCAGGTGGAATCTCCTTTCTTGCAGCTTGAATCCATTGCTCCTTGTCCTGGTCTTTGGAGCAGCAGAAAACAAGCCCTCTCCTTCCTCTACATGGCATCCCTTCAAATATTTAAACATGGCTATCATGCCCCTTCTTAACCTTCTCTTCTCCAGACTAAACATACCCAGCTCTCTAAGTCAATCCTCATAAGCCATGGCTTCCAGGCCTCTCACCATTTTGGTCACCCTCTTCTGGACTTGCTCCAGCTTGACCATGTCTTTCTTGAATTGGGCTGCCCAGAACTGGACATAGTATTTAAGATGAAGTCTAACCAAAGCAGAGTAGAGTGATACCAGTACCTCCCTTGATCTAGACGCCATACTCCTATTGATGCAGCTGAGAATTGCATCGGTTTTCTTTGCTGTCGCATCACACTGCTGACTCATGTTCAGCTTGTGGTCTATTAAGACTCCTAGATCCCTTTCACACGTACTGCTATCCAGCCACGTGTCCCCCATCTTATATTTCTGTATTCCATTTTTTCTATCTAAATGTAGGACCTTACACTTCTCTCTGTTGAATTTCATTTTGTTAGCCTTGGCCCAGCTCTCCAATCTATCCAGGCCATTTTGAATTTTGATCCTGTCCTCTAGCATATTAGCAACTCCTCCCAATTTGGTGTCATCTGCAAATTTGATGAGCATGCCCTCTATTCCTTCATCCAAATCGTTGATAAAAATATTGAACAGCACTGGGCCTAGGACAGAACCCTGTGGCACCCCGCTAGTCACTTCTCTCCAGGATGAAAAGCAGCCATTCGTGATCACCCTTTGGGTTCAGTTGGTCAACCAATTACAAATCTAACTAACAGTAGCCCTGTCCAGCCCGCATTTTACTAGCTTCTTTGCAAGAATGTCATGGGGAATTTTGTCAAAGGTCTTACTGAAATCGAGATATGATATATCCACAGCATTCCTTTCAGCTATCAAACTAGTATCTCTATCATAAAAAGAGATCAGATTAGTCTGGCATGACTTATTTTTGAGAAATCCATTTGACTTCTCGTGATTGCTGCATCGCTTTCTAAGCAACTGATTGCTTAATGATCTGCTCCAGGATCTTTCCGGGTACTGATGTCAGGCTGACTGAGTGATAATCATTTGGGTCCTCTTTTTCTCCCTTCTTGAAGATGGGGACAACATTTGCTCTCTTCCAGTCTGCTGGAACTTCTCCTGTCCTCCAAGATTTCTCAAAGATTATAGCAAGCGGTTCTGAAATGACCTCTGCCAGTTCTTTTAATATCCTAGGATCCAATTATCTGGCCCTGGAGACTTGAATTCATCCAGTGTGGCCAGGTATTCCTGTACCACCTCTCTATCTATTATGTGCCTCATTTCCCCTTCTTCCTCACCTGCTCCCCAACCACCGGTTGAGTGCTTGTATCCTTCTGGGAAAAAACTGAGGCAAAGAAGGTGTTAAGTAGTTCTACCTTTTCCCTTCCCCCTGTTAGTAATTCGCCATCTTCTCTGCGCAGCAACCCTATCGTCTCCATCTTTTTCCTTTTGCTGCGGACACATTTAAAAAAGCCCTTTTTATTGTTTTTAATGTATCTGACCAGCCTAAGTTCGTTCTGTGCTTTAGCCTTTCTGACCTCCTCCCTACATCTCCTGGCTACTTGCTTAAATTCTTCCTTGGTGGTTTCCCCCTTCTTCCATTTACTGCACATGTTTCTCTTAACACAGCTCAGCTGAGAGTTCTTTAGTCAACCATTCTGGTTTCTTCAGATGCCTTCCATTTTTCCTCCTTATTGGTACAATTTTAGACTGTGTCTTCAGTATCTCCCTTTTAAGGAACTCCCATGCCTCCTGAACTCCATTCCCTTTCACTATTCTTGGCCACGGAATTCCAGCCAGTATCTCCTTAAGTTTACAGAAGTCCGCTTTTTTAAAATCTAAGATGAGGGTCTGGCTACACTTTTCTTCTCCTTCCCACTGAATGCCAAATTCCAATAGGGCATGGTCACTCCCCCGTAAAGATCCAACCACTTCTACCTCATTAACAAGGTCATCCCTGTTGGTCAGGATCAGATCTAGAATATTTGATCCCCTTGTGGCCTCTTCCACCTTCTGGACCATGAAATTGTCTGCAAGACAAGCAAGAAACTTGCTGGACCTTGCTGTCTTGGCAGAATTTGACTGCCAACATATATCCAGGTAATTGAAACCTCCTATTATTACTGTACCTCTTCTTTTTGAATGTGCAGTCATTTGGTTGAGGAAGGCATCATCAAAGTCCTCAGTCTGGGTTGGAGGTCTGTAGTAAACCCCCACCACAATATTCCTATTGTTTCTCACTCCCTTAATTCTTACCCAAACGCTCTCGACCTGGTTTCCGGTGTTCAAGTCATGGATCTCTTCCCAGGTGAAAACATTCTTGACATACAAGGCTACTCCTCCTCCTTGTTTGGTCTATTTTTACAAAATAGGCTATATCTCTCTAATCCTATATTCCAATCACGAGACTCATCTCACCAGTGATGTCTATCATATACTTATTTTGTTGTACTAGGAGTTCAAGTTCATCTTGCTTGTTTTCCATACTCCGTGCATTAGTGTAGAGACACTTAAGTCCCCGGGCCCTTCCCGCAAGTCCTGTACTATAGTTTCTACTCCTCCCACCATTGGGTGCTTGTACTACTTGGCCAATTTCATTATACACCGATGTGTCTAATCTGCCAGCAAATACTATTTGCCAGTGTATAAAGAAGGTGCATCTTACGCACTGGTGCATCTTATATGCTGGCAAATATGAGTATTTTTTTTAAAGTACATTTTATTCAAAGGCTTTTGCATTCAAATGGGTGAAGAGGCCCACAACTGTGTTTCATCAAACTACATTGATTTCTTGTCTCTTTTAGTGTCCAATGCAAAGTACTAGTTGTGACCCTCAAAACTCTTTCTGTCCTACTGCTAGTTCCAACTAGAGTAGATATACAGAAACAATGGGATTTACATAAATCTCGACTTACCAGCCAACAGTTGATTCCACAGGCCTAGCCCTCTCATCATAGCATAAGCTTTCATGGAACAATGGCTCAAGATTCTGTGCTGTCTTTGTTGTAGCAGACTAAAAACAGTCCCTCTGGAACTTGCTAATGACTTTTCCAAAGGGTCAGGAAACATCAAGAATGTTCCCAAAAACTGTAGCTGACACTAAAGGTGCAAAAGGGATAAAACTGGATTGGATGCTTCAATATCATTTATTTCTCAACCTTCAGTATTACCTGAATACAGTTCTTATTTTAAAAAGCTAAGAATATTTTGAAATGTCTCTTTGTTTTATGCAAACTGTTATCACTCTGAAACAAAACAGCACATCCTGTAACTATTTTTGTGCCTCTAAGTACAATTTTCCTGAAACCCAACTCTTGTTAGCACAAATAAGGTATCTTGCAGCCTACCATTATGGTACAATGGCTTTCATTCTCCTCCTCCCCCTTTATGTTATTATTTGAAATACGAGGTTATCCAAGATGTAGCACAAAGTTTTAAAGGCAATGTACTGAGACTGTCAACATATTTTCAGTGTTAATATGAATTGTAATGAAATTTAACAGATGAAAGGCTCCAGGAAATTTTGTTTCGGAAGTGTTGTCCTAGCTTTAGTAGAAAATTCCTTCAGAAATCATTTTCAGAGAAGCAGAAATATGACAGGAAACAGTGCAATAGAGTGTACCTAATTCATTTCAATTCACAGAGTAATGCATTTCAATTCACACAGTGATGCATCCCAGTCACCAACATGAGAATCCAATCACGATGATGTTTAGTAGAGTTGAAACGAAAATCAGAGAAGTAGAAAGCTGACATTTCCTACTTTGCTAAATGAAGAAGAACCTAAAGAGGACCATGGGATTACCTTATAAAAACACATTCCCCATTTTTATTATTATTCCCCCTTCCCTTTCCTCTCCTCCTCATCTTCTTCTCCTCCTCATCAACACTACCACCATGAACACTATCAGAAAATTCAAACTGGTCTCAAGAAAAAGTATCAGGATGGTATCAGGAGACTCAGGGGTAAAGTTCCACCCAGTTGGAAGTACAACCCATTTCTTCTCTCATTCCCTCCAAAAACTGACCTTTTTCACATGGCAGCCCCCAACATGAGCATTTAATAGCTGAGGGGGGGCGGGATGGAGGATAAGCGTTCCTATAGCTTGAGTTTCTATAGCTGTACACCCAGCAATGATGTGATGATTCATCACTGTGTTTCCAGGTATAGGCACACAGCTGAATGCACCTCCACCATCACTCCTGCCCTGCTGTCCATCAGCTGGTATATGGGGGGAGGGGTGCAGCATGTAAAAAGTGAGAGTGATTCACACTTCAGTTGTTGAAAAGGGGACGAAGAAAATTACAACCCGTGCAATGGGCCCCCCTCAAAAGATATATGCAAATATAAAATTGTCTTATGCCTGTATATGTCATTAACAGGATGCCAGCCAACAAAAACAGACTGGCTTTCTGTCAGATATATAATTATGGCTACCTTTTGTTGATAATGAGTACATGTTTCATATAACTACATAAAACATAAGGCTGAGGACACTTGTGCTTTGCTTAAATTGCTCTGTTGTATGCCTATAAAGCCTGATTTGATAATCTGCCAGCCCTTCCTCCCATATGCCTTTTTCACTGGCCCAAAAATATGATTTGGGAATTTGCCTTACGGTCAACATGATTATCTTTGCATTTGAAGAATACTGAATTTAGCTCTTGAGCAGTGGGACACTATATTGATATCAGAGGAGTTTATACCTGGGCTTTATTTTCTGAAGAATCATTCCCTCCAACCAAATAGTTTTGTTTTTATGTTCTTGCTTTACCTAAATTCATGTCTACCCTGACAGTCAAGAGACTGCCTAGGAAACACTATGGTCTCTACCTATATAAAGGCCTGCAAAATCTGGACAGAGATAATTCTGAGCCGCCCCACTCAAGAATGGGCATATTTTCTAAATGGATAATGTTTACTACTTTTGGCTGCCTTTGCCCTTCTCAGCAAGCCTAGGGGCTATTTAGGATACAATCTTTTGCGCCTAAGTTGATGGTCTTCCTCTCAAAACATCTCAGTATGACCTGCAGACTACAACACTCTAAGGTGATCATCCTTTCCTTTTATTTCTTACCTTCTTTTTTTGGGAAAAATATCTTTGCCTGATGAAGAAATTGCATTTGAGAAGATGTGTGTGTGTGCACACACACATGCATACACATAGATACATAGGCCTTGTTTGTATCAGCATTATAAAATTATCACTCAGTACACATTTTGGAACTTGCTTTGTGATCAACTTGTCTAGCTTTCCATTTCGGTTGTCCAGGATGCAACTTTCTATTTTGCATCAACACTGAACAAGCATTCACCTATACAATACTGAAGAAAATCAACAGACTTTTCAAAGCTAATGTTTTAAACTCCTTCCAATGATAGATGTAATGTGGGGCCATAAGAATTGTGGGATACCTTAGCAGTATGCAGCTGCAGCACTTCCAGTCTCTGTAGGAGAAAGATGCAAAAATTTCAGTAATTGCTGCAGCTGGTTCTAAATGACATTTTGTAGTTTTCAGAAGTAGTGGGGAAAGGAAGTGTAGTGCATGAGATCTTCTCATGAGATCTTCTGCTAGAATACAGCAATGCATCATGTGTAAGCCAACACAAGGAGAAAACTAAGGAGCTGTAAAAGTCCATTCTGTCTAGAAACTGGCTATCTCCTGCTCACCCGTTTGTTATATGGGTGTAGTTTAGGCCTTTCAGATTGCCTTATACCAGTGGTTCTCAACCTGTGGGTCCCCAGATGTTCGTGGACTTCAGATCCCAGAAGCCCCAGCCACTATGGTCAATGCTCAGGGCTTCTGGGAGCTGAAGTCCACGAACATCTGGGGACCCACAGGTTGAGAACCACTGCCTTATACCCAGTTAGGAATGTTTCACCTTGCCCTAATATAGTGTCACATACAACAACAGTAAGAAATAGGAATGTAGGACTTCGTCTATTTCATCCCTGCATGTGAGGATAAACAGGCTGGATGATTTTCTTTCTGACGCAAGAGAACAGTGTGTATTACTAGACAATTTTCACTCAGTACTAACATATGCTGAAGTGTTTAGGGAAATAATTTTGCACAGAAATACATATGGAATCCTGTCAGAATGAGGTTGGAACAATATTTCATATGTGGTGAGCATGTCCTAAAGCAAAGAAATATTGGAGTGAAATACATAAAAAGATGTGTAAGGTACTGAAGGTTCAATTTGCTAAAATACCAGAATTGTATTTGTTAAATATGACAAATGTATTTGAGAGTACTGATATAAAGAGACATTGGAGAATAATACTGTATATGATAACAACAGCTTGAATAGAATATGCCAAATTTTGGAAAACTCAGCAAATACCCACAATTGAACAATGGTGGGGAAAATTTACTGAAAACAGAAACGCTGACATGGTCTCTTAGAGATTAAAGGGGAAATTGGATGAGGAGATAAAAGCAGCATGGCAAATTGTAATAGGTAATTGCTGGGAATTATCAAATGGAAATGACTAATTCATGGGTATGATAATATATGAAGGGGTGACAGTAAAACACCATGGAGCTGGAATGCGAAGAGGGAAATGTATGAACTATCAAGTATGATTAACATTGTATTGTGATACATAAATGTAACAGGTAAAAGAAGCACAGAAAATGAAATCCAGATCAGTGTGGAAGAGCAAGAATAGTTCATGTAAAATTACAATTATTAATGTATGTTTTATTTGTGAAATTTAATAAAATCATATATATATATATGAAATACATGTGGAATCTTTTGTGGAAAAGCTGTGTGCACGCGCATGCAAAGAGCTCTGTTCACGCTACAGTCATGTGGGCAATGCTATCACATTCACCATGAACAGAAGAGCACTCCATGGTGTGTTTGTTGCACAAGCAAAATACTGTTCTACAGTTTGTTGTGCAGTTCAGCCAAGAGCTTTGAAAAGTTACTTTTTTGGAATACAACTCCCAGAATGTCACAGCTAGCAAGACCATGGGTTAGGAAGTTTGGAGAATTCAAAGTTTTAAAAAATCTTCTCCAAGTTCTGACTGAATCTGCTATTACCCTTAATCACAGTAATTTTAAAATACTACACTAGTTGTCCTAATTTCTTTCCATTTTGAGGTCTTGGTACTGGTGAGGATGGTTGAAGCCTTGAATGAATTGAGATCTTTATAATAGATGGAGAGCTTCTTCCTGTATACACTTGCCCAAACACTGACACATGCTGAGGAGGTCCTTCCTCTACACTGTATGTAGACTTCAGAGAGGGTTTTCTCTGTTGTGACACCCTGACTGTGCAACGTCCTCGCCTTGGAAGCTTGTCTCATGCTGATGCTGGCCTCACTGTCACACCAAGTTAAAACTTAGCTCTTCACACAAGCTTTTGGGGCCCGGACAACATAGGTTGGCTCTGATTTGTTTGGTTGTGGATTTCTATCTTCTGTTTTGTTTTTCTCTTTTGAATGGTTTTGCATTTTTCTGTACCCCATCCTATTACTAACAGATATAGGCCTGAAAACAAATAATCCAATGAATGTATAAAATAATAATTTCAAGGCATAAGTACTGCTTTGATATCCTTAGGTGGTAGGAGTTCTTTCCCAAACCTAGACGGACAACAGAAACAAGATATTACCATTCTGCTGGATCCTCTACTTTTTCTTGTGATCTGTGGAAATGTTTTAGACTAGAGGAAGCTGAAACTTACTCATATAGATAAAAACCAAAAAGTGTTGTTGATGCTAAGCAGGTATGAATTTAGGTCATGCCTTAGACCTGTAGTGGATGGGGAACCAATACAAGTCCCATATCAAAAGAATGATATATGTTTAGAGATTTAAAAGTATGTCTTCAATACTTTTCAATACTGGTCAATATATGGCAAAGAGGCAACCTTTGTAAAGGGATAATAAGATGGGGAAAGAGGGAAAGCAAGATATAGTGGTTTGAGCATTGGACTAGGATTTTTGAGATCAGGCTTCAGATTCCTGCTCACCCATGGAAACCCACTGAGTGACACTGGGTAACTCACAGTTTCTTAGAATTGAAAAAAACCCCTCTGAACAAATCGTATCCCCTGTGATACGTTCACCTTAAGGTCACCATGTTGGAAACAACTTGAAGGTATATAGCCACAAGATGAGGTGAGGTGAGTTTAAGTGATAAAATGTTGTTATCCAGAAAAAGCCTTTCAGTGGAAAAAAATGGCAAAATGAAAAGAGAAGGAAGATAAAACTAACAGAGGGAGCAACATGGCATTAGGCAGAGTAAGATAGGAGGAAGAGAAGAGTGGAGCAGTAGTAGACAAACAGGCATAATACAGAGAAGTAGATGGGAAATAAGGGAAGATAAGTGGAGGTCAACAACAGATAAATAGGAAGCCTAAAAGCAAATGTGAAAAATGATAGCAAAACTCAGAAATTGAACAAAAGTATACCATAATCAAAGAATTCATAATCTAGCCATAATTTTTTAAAAAATAATGAAAAATATGTGGGTTTTGTCCAATATCAAAATCAGCAGACCTAGTATTCACAGAAAATGGTTCATTACCTAACTTATTAATACCATACAATCATATTGTAAAAATTGGGGGACTGAAACAATTATCTAATAGAAATGGAAAAGAATCACATATTCATCTTGCAGCTTTTGAAGGCCGTCTCAATTCTTGTTGCCAAGCAATAACTCCACCTTTTGATCAGAATGTTAAAGTTCTCTACGGCAGGTTTTATGGTACCAGTAGAATCAATATCATAACAACAGAGCAGGCATTTTACTAAGAAAATGAATATTTCAAAGTCTGTTTGTCTGCATGGTTTAGTTTTTCCCTCTGCTACAACCTTGAAGAAAACTTCTTCAGTAAAACAATAAAAAAAATCTTCAATGAGATTGGGAATACATTTGTTTAAGATGCAGTAACAGCCTGAAGTGTGTAGTTCAAGCAACGTAATGTTTATAGGCCAAAGCTGTTGGGATGCCTGCTGTAATCAGAACTCTGAACTCATTTGATCTTAAACTGTTGTTGTGTGGGTCACAAGTGTGACAAAAAGAATGAAATTCACCTTGAATATTACAACATAGCCACCTCTTTCTTATGACCTGACATTTTAACAGCACAATCTAAATGCTATCAGAAAGTATTAGCGGAAGTGTATCCTTGATCTGTGCTTATTCTAGTTCACCAGAGGTCCCATTTGTTTTTATTGAGGTTAATGGATCTGTGAATACAAATCCATTAACCTCAAAATTTTTAAATGTTAAATCAGTAGCTTTAAATAAATGTTAACGTGAGGCAGCAATTACTGATACCACAATACCAACTAGAGGGCAAGATCTAGAACACTCTCTACTAAGAATATGGTAAATTGGAAAGAAAAGAAATAAAGAAGCAGGCACTAAGAGCTGCAAATAAACAGACCATAAGTTATTAAAGGGACATGGAACACAAAATCTAATAGTTTCGCAGTTATCCTTGAGACTGTGCATTTCTCCACATTTCTTCATAGAAATGTGCCTGAATGTATATAAAATGTATATCTGGGATTAGTTTATAGAAAAAGGCATGCTTTAGGGTAAAAGATCTATATTTAAATGCATATTTAAATATATATTTAGATGCAATTTTAGCAAGAGTTCTTTTCTTTTCTTTTTAGAAAAAGTGCACATTAATAACTGAAACAGAATTGAATGGGCCTTTGAATGTACACATGGTTCATCAATTGGTCCAACTGTCCTTCTGACCATTCATGTGACAATCTACCCATCAAGACAAGAACATGTGAATCCAATTTTGCATTACAGTCACCTGCAGCTCCTGCTGGTTTTATTAAGTGTGGACACCATTTCTGCATGGGGGCTACTCGTTACTCCGCATCTCAAATGAATACACTATTGGAAGTTCCCTCTTGTACTGTACCTACCAAAAGTTATGAAGAAAAAAGAACAAAGCAGAGTATTAACTAAACAGGCAAACTGGCAAATCTTAGAGATAGCATTGGCTGGGAAGAGGAAAAACACGTCAGTCGAATCTCCAGTCAGTCAAGATTAGGAGAGAGAAAAAACTTTCTTGTGATATCAGGACCTGTGGCATGTTCTCTTTCCTAGATTACTGACTGAATTGTAATGGTGATTTGGATGGAAGTGGGCAGCACATAGACCTAATCTCAACATTTTGCCTACTGTTTAGGTGCCTTTAAACCAAGACCTGAAGACTGGATCTTGCAAGACTTTCTGTGAGATAAAACTTTTATCTTTGTTCTGCCACATGCTTCCTGTGCTGCTCTTTTCTTTCTCCTTAACATGTTCTCTCTCTTCACCAAAGCCTTAGCTGCTTGATTGGACTGGGGAGAAGCTGAAGGAGAGCAAAGTTCTTAACAGCAAGATAAGAAAATGATCAGCCCTCAACTCAATAAAAATATGACATCCTTGAAGACTTCCTGAAAATGTATTTCCTTTATTACTGACACTAGTGCAATACTACTACGGCTGTTCTTCTGCTCCAAAAGAAATGCAGGAATTTTCTATCTGTGCAGATCAATCCTATACATGTTTACTCAGCAGCAAGTCCTTTCTGTTAAGTGACATTTACTTATGAATAATTGTGCAAGGGATTGCAGCCAAAGATGGAATAAGTCCAACTGAGCTCAATTGGGTATACTTCTGAGTCAACATGCTAAGAATCATGCTGCATAAAATCAATTTATATACACATCCTCTTAGCAGTGTTGGCTTCAAGATTAGCATATAAACCTGCAACTAAGGTGTTTTTTTTTAAAAAAAAGTATTCTTATTTTTCTTATCAGCATAGTAAGGTATACAGCCCCCCCCCCCAAAAAAAATCTGAGCCAACCTGGCTCATAACCTCATTTGCTACATACTTACCTAATGTTACTTTCCAATGATCCCTGGAGCATCCCGTAGAGCATCCTTGTGCTGACTGGCCTGACATTTTCTTTGACATAGAAAGAAGACATTCACATTTCAAGAATGATAGACATCATCACCAAACAACTTGTGCTAAATATGAGCCAGGCATTTGCATGCCCAAGTGTACATGTAATGAAACTTGTACCTAAGGTCATTCCACATCATCTTGGAGAAAAGTCTATGGGCCTTTCTGCACTAGACTGTTACCATGCTATTATTCCACTTTCAACATCCTCTGGAATTCTGGGGTCTGTAGTTTCCTGAGGCCAAGGAGCTCTCTGGCTGAGAATTCTAAATACCTCTCCCTGAACTGCAAACCCCAGGATTCCATAGGATGTTGAAAGTGGAATGATAGCATTATATAAAAGCCTAGTGCGGAAAGGCCCTATGGTAATAACTGCATCATGAACATCTGGCTTACACCCCACGCAAGGGGCAGGAAGCTTACAGCTCTTCAAATATTGGACTCGAACTTCCAGGATTCATCATCTTTGGCTTTGCTGGCCTTAAGGCTGGGAATCACGCAGTCCTCCATTTGTTTTCAACTATGATTCCTAGAAGCCCTAGCCAGCAAAGCCAAAGATGATGAATCCTGGAAGTTCGAGTCCAATATTTGAAGAGCTGTAAGCTTCCTGCCCCTTGCATGGGGCGTAAGCCAGACGTTCATGATGCAGTGCTAGGCATACTTATGTCACACAGTGCTAGGCATACTTATGTTTCTGAGGCTTAGATAGGCTTGTTCCTCAGCAGTTTTTTTTTTCCAAACATGTGTGTCCAAGGATAAGACAAGTAACTTCATCCTGTATTTATCATTTCATCCTTTGATGAGTATATACTGTCTAGAAATAATTGTGATAATTTTTCCTCAACTTGCTCATTACTTCTCTGTTCCCCTCTCCCCATACTAGCTTAGTGGAGTAGGCTTTATTAGACATCAGCAAGCTGAACCAAAACACAGCCCTTCAGGAGAGATCTGCTCTTTATAGGCTCTCCATGGTGCCTTATCTAAGGACTAAGGACATGAAATGGCACCATCTTGTGGCTGGCGTTATTTGCCATATAATAACCAAAATAACCATCGCTTTTCTTCCTGTTGCCTTTGGAATAGTTCATTTATTTGTTAAATATTGATATCATATTCTATACAAGCAATGACACATTAGATAATTTGCAGTAAATAAAACTATATAGAACCACAATTTAAACAAATTTTAAATAATCCATGCAACATACACTAAAACAAAACTTCACAGATGATGATGATGATGATGATGATGATGATGATGATCACGATGATGATGATGATGATGTTTTGATTACTGAATTCCAAAAGCTTTGATGAAAAGATTGGTTTTAATTTGATGGTGAAATGAGGCCAACATTGGGTTCAGCTGGCTTTGAAGAGGAAATCATTTCCCAATTAAGACACCACAATTTTTTTAAAAAATAGTTCTGTGTCCCCTCACAGTCTACTGCTCCCACAGGTGACACAAAGAGGAAGTCCTCTTTGGTAAAACAAAGAGTGAGGCCCTCCATTTAGGGCTTTAGATGCCATCACCAACACCTTTAAGTCAATCCAGGAATATACTAGCCTCCAGGAAGAAAAATTAATCCAGTATATTCTAGGCCATCCTTCATATGTTTTGAGTAAACATACATTTCAAATGATCTGAATGGGGATCTATACTCCCTTGGAAAGTTGTACATGACCATTAGTCCTTTCTTAGCCAACTTTCCCATCCTTGTGCATATTGGTGTATCTCCTGGTACATGGTTTAGTGTCTACTGAACTAGACAGGCTCCTCAAGTAAATGATATAAATATATATCATTGAATACCAAATTTAGGTTTGCCCATATCATTTTATTTCCAGTTTCTGTGTATGAATGTGAAAGCTGGACAGTGGAGAAAGTTGATAGGAAGAGAATCAATGTATTTGAAACATGCTGGCAGAGAGTTCTGTGAATACTCTGGATTGCCAAGAAGATAACTAAATGGGTCATAGATCAAATCAAGCCTGAAATCTCCCTAGAAGCCAAAATGATTAAAGTGAGGCTGTCGTACTTTGGAATCATGAAAATACACGATTCACTAGAAAGACAATAAAGTTTGGAAAGATAGAAGGCAGCAGAAAAAGAAGAAACCTGATTATCGGTGACTAGTCTCACTCAAGAAACCACAGCCCTGAGCTTGGAAGACCCGAGCAGGGCTGTTGATGAAAAGGTGACTTAGAAGTCTCTTATTCACTGGGTTGCCGTAAGTTAAAGTTGACTTCATGGCAGTTAACAACAAACACTTTGAGAGAACAAGAATGGGCTGTACGTCACATCTAAGCTGCAATAGAAACTAGAGCACAGTGACTTGGTGCTACGAGTGAGCTTACAATTATTATTTTTGTGCAAAAGGCAAGTTGTGTAACACACTTCTTTTTACATGCTATGTGCATAGTTTACATGATAAATCAAATAAAATTAATCGTGCCCAAAAGGCAAATCCTGAATCAGTAATGTAAAAGTGAATCATTTGAAATTCAACAGCATTTCAGTTATCACAGCTTGTCAGGCTCAGCTAAGGAGCAATTTAACATGCTACCTTTTGCTTGCTCTAGAATGGTAGTTCTGTGTTTCACTGCACGCCCACTCCCCAAAGACAAAACTGAGCAGTTTACAGTTCAATTTAGAAGACAAACAGGGAACATTTGATACCAGCTGAGCAAGACTCCAGCCCAGCCCTTGATGCGAAGCCAACACATCAAGAAACTTTTTTTTCATTTCAGCGCTAATTGCTGACATTCATTTACCACAAGTATACCTGGGGCAATGCAGTATGTAATAACTATCTTATTTAGTGAGATTAATGGTCCACTTCCTACAGCATATTGGCTCTAATACTGGACAATTCAACAGAGTTTACACAATACAGAAGAAATATACAACAATTCACCTCCTGTTTTTAATACTTGGATTTCAGCAGCATGACTTTAATGGCAGCTTGAGCACAACTATACAGTCTACAAGACCTTATGTACTGAGTGTGATAATGGGCTTTCCCCATTATCTTGGTAACAGAGCTTAAGGGAGATAGTTGTTTCTCAGGTATACAAAGAGTTAATGGACTGCTAGGGTTAGGTTACACTGTTTGGAGGTCACGTGAGGTAGGTCACATGACATAGTTGCCCAATCAGGGGGGAGAAAAAGAGAATCTTACAGATGCTTTGATGAGAATTTGGGGGAGAGATTCTTAAGAGACCATGAGGAGGGTGAGGGATGCCGGTAGAGGCAGACAAGGGCACCTCCTGGCCCTCCCCAAAATACCATCTCAGAAATGACCAACTGCTGTGAGTAGCTTAGAATGTGTCTAGTCAGCTGCATTAAAGCTTTGTTATTTTGAACAGATTGGCTGATCTTGAGAATTTATCTGTGCTTATAACTACTCATAACTATTAAGCATACTGAGGCCGGGGGAGGAGCCCTTACATGAGTAATATTTTCTTGTTTATCTTGCATATTTAAAATAAATACTTTTCTGAAAGCCTCTGTTCCCTCTCCATTCCCACACATTCCTCGGCACATACGTGGAAAGGATTCCTCTCACTCAGAAGGGAGAGGTGAGGGAAGGTAAAGGATCTTTGAACATAAAGATTGTGAATTCCCAAGCAACATCCCACTGTATTGCTGCAGAGTGGGCTAATTTGGAGGGGGGCAGCTAGGAATTAAGAGAATTTGGGGGGAAATCCCCAACTACTATTCAATAGCAATAGCAATAGCAGTTATTTCTATACCGCCTATCAACTAGTGTTATCTAAGCGGTTTACAATGTATTTTTAGCTAATTGCCCCCAACAAGCTGGGTACTCATTTTACCGACCTGCGAAAGGATGGAAGGCTGAGTCAACCTTGGAGCCTGGCAGGATCGAACTCACAACCTTGTGGTTGCAGTACTGGCATTTAACCACTGCGCCACCAGGGCTCCCTATCCAAGGGCTTCCTATTCAAGGCAGAAGTCAGCATTGAGAGAGAGGAGGGCCCCCTTTTTTGTCCCCTAATCTCCACAGCGATATACTAATATATGTATCCTCTTCCAATATAGTGTGTATCTACTATAATTTCCAGTGTTTTGTAGTTGGCTAGGGAAGAAAAACAATTTTTTAGACAAGTGTACATGCGTTCTTAGCATTTCAGAGTTTAAAATACCCCACACACTTAAAATGAACTGTATTTGAGTACATTGCTGTATGTAATTTCATAGAAGCCATTAAGTTTGGGTCTTGGATCTGAAATAAGAATAAAAATACATTCTTAACAAGAATGAATTTGAGTCACCATGGCAGGGATTTCATTCACCCACTTCCCCTTTTTTTGGTACACTGCAACATTCTGAAAAGAAAATGTTGTTGGATTCATGTGTCATCCCACAGGGGTCTGGTTTGTCTGTGCTGATGAGGAAGTAAGATGGAAGTCTTCACATCTGATAAGGAAATGAGAACTGAAGGGGAGGGTAAAACTAACAACATAAAGATGCAAGATTAAATAAAGGAAGAACGGAGACAAGTAAACATGGGACACACATAATCATTTCCCCCAAACCAAAATATGTTTATTAACATGCCTTAGAATGTATTCAAAGCATTGTTCTGATGTTAGGCAGAGATTTAAATATATAAGGACTGCAAAAATGGAACCTTGTCACTGTCAGAGAATATAAACTGTGATGTAATATGAGTTTACGATAGTATTGTATGCATTTTTGTACAATATATTGAAATGTGTGACTATGATTGGGACGTGCATGTGTAGAATAACTGCAAAGTTCAAAATATCTGACAGAAAGTATGCATTTGCATATGAATGGAGATTGGCTGAGAGGATGAAAAGAGGAGAGACTGCTTAGAGTGGTGTGGCATGAACATTTTGATCTAGATAGGTTATGGACTGAGCTCTCCTTGTGAAAGGAAGAGTACTTTCAGCAAGGGACATACCATGGAATGATTTCAGAAATGAGCAAAGGGAAGATCTTGGCAGTGCTGCAAAATAGGACCGATCTAATAGGCATCAGTGATGTTCTATGTCCCCCATGGCCATTCTTTCAATATACTTCATACAATTACTTCCATTTATTGTTACACCAGAGATGAGCAACAGCCCACACACTCCTTAGCATAGCACAACACCTCATTTTCATTCCATTCCCCTCCAAAATGGTAATCAGTGACCTCCAATCACACCACTACCTGCCAGCAGTTTGGAGGGGAAACAGAGGAACAAGAAGGTAATTGAGATGGCTTGGGATTGAGAAAGAGGACTTGAGAAAGGTGTTTTATGTGTCTGTATGCATTGGGGTGGATATTCACTCAAAAATCAAATTTTTTTTAAAAAAACTGAGAATTTTGGGCAGCTTTTGGGGACTGGTGGGTCAGCTTTGAAGTTGCAACAATGAGGTGCAGAGGGCTCCACATGGCCAACAGATTACTTCTCCCAACTCTATGAAATCCATTGGTCCCTTTGCAAGTAAAGCACTGATGCTGTGTGCCTTCAAGGTGTTTCTGATGTATGGCAACCCAGAGGTGAACCAATCATGGGGTTTTGTTGGCAAGATCTATTCAGATTAATTATGCCACTGTGTCCCTCAGGGACTGAGAGAGTGTGATTTGCCCAAGGTCACCTACTGGGTTTCCACGGCTGAGCATGGATTCAGACCCTGATCTCACAGACCCGAAATCCAGCACTCAAACTACTACTCTGCACTGGTTGTTGCTGACAAAGTATATCTATGAGCAAGTGTATGCATTGAAAATCACTTTCAAAATTACCAGTTAAATTTAAGTTCCCCTATTCTGCTTAAAATTCCCAGCTTAAGAATGTATATAGGATAATTGTCTACATCACATGGACAGCAGTTTTTTAAAAAAAAAATACAAAAAAAAAGAAAGACCATTTTTACACTATCTTTCACATACAGATGTAATAAGAGGGCTGTCTGGTGAAGCACTAACAAAGGGTTATTCAGAGAATGCACAAGGTGCAACCAAACCACACTCAATAGCCATTGTCCCTGATGCTGATGAGGCTAGTCATCACTGATGCTGATATCTTTCTCCCTCCTAGATACCCACAGCCTACATTACTTTGGAAGTAACTACTAAAGAACAATCAGGATCAGATAGGAAATCAGGGTCAGATAGGAAACCAAGGAATATCAGAAGCTCAAGTTGACCTTGCTGCTCATACAAAATTCAGCTGAGGCCAGAAGTCTTCTTCAACTCCTTTTGATCAGGAGTGCTAATGGTCAGGCTGAATAGAATCAATCCACAATATTGTTCACTCAGAGGATCTGGAATGATACAGCTTCCTATATGGGGCAGCAGTTTCAACAGTTCAGTCAGAAACTGCAGCTCTTTGGTCATTCCGCTTCGACCACTTCGAGTGTATATACCTGAGCCTGAAGGCAAGGGATAGTCTAGGGATTCTGTTAGTGTACCGACCACCCCGCTGCCTATCAGTCTCCCTGGCCGAGCTGACAGAGCTGGTGTCAGAGCTGGTGTTGGAGTCGCCCAGATTTTTGGTTCTGGGCAACTTCAATATCCCATTTGAGACCGGTTTGACAGGTGCGGCTCGGGAGTTCATGACATCCATGACAAACATGGGCCTATCCCAATTAGTCTCTGGGCCAACACATTGTGCAGGTCATACCCTCGATGTGGTCTTCAGGATGGAACAGGCACAGCCACGGGGGGAGATAATAAATACTACCACATTGTCATGGACAGATCATTTCCCTGGTCAGGGTTAGACTTATGGCTGCTATCCGCCCCTGTGGGGGTGGTGGACCTATTAGAATGGTCCGCCCTCGAAGGTTAATGGAATCTATTGAATTCCAGAAAGCCCTGGAGGGTCTTATGGTTGGTATCGCCGGTGATCCTGTTGAAGCCCTAGTTAATACCTGGAATTGTGATCTTACTAGGGCTATCGACACGATTGCTCCCAAGCATCCTTTCTGGCCTGCTTCAAATTGTAATCCTTGGTATACAGTAGAAGTCAGGAATATGAAGCAGGTCGGACAATGATTAGAGTGCAACTGGCGGAAATCTGGACTCTTATCTGACAGGACACGCTATAGAGAATTCCTTCATTCCTACGGGATGGCAATAGATGCAGCGAAGAAGACTTTCCTCTCTGCACGTATTGCGTCTGTGACTTCTCATCCAGCAGAGCTGTTCAGGGTGTAAGGGATTTGACTCAGCTACCCACTCCCCTGAAATCGCTGTTAGAACCTAGTGTAGCTTGCTGTGATGCTTTGAATAATCATTTCGCAGATAAAATCTCTCAGATAAGAGTCTACCTGGATGCCGGTGTTATAGCAGAAGTTACAAGTGAAGTGTCGAGCGACTTTGTGAACACGATTATACTGGATCAGTTTCAGTCAGTGAGTACTGAGGACGTAGACAAGCTCCTTGGAAACATACAAAGGACAACTTGCCCTCTTGATCCCTGCCCTTCATGGCTGGTCATCCAGGGAGGAGTTGCAACTAAGACTCATTTAAGATATATTATTAATGCATCTCTCAGGGAGGGCAATTTTTCTGCTTGTTTAAAAGAAGCAATTATATGGTCGCTTCTAAAAAAGCCCTCCCTAGATCCCCTAGATATGAATAATTATAGTACAGTCTCCCATCTCCCATTTTTAAGCAAAGTGATCGAGAGGGCTGTTGATCTTCAGCTCCAAGCTGTCTTGGATGAAACAGATTATCTAGACCCATTTCAAACTGGCTTCAGAGCAGGATATGGAGTCGAGACCTCCATGGTCACCTTAGTGGATGATCTTCGCCTACGTATCGACAGGGAAAGTGTGACCCTGCTGGTACTCATGGACCTCTCAGCGGCTTTTGATACCACAGACCATGGTATCCTTCTGGAACGCCTGAGAGGGCTGGGGGCACTGCACTTAAGTGGTTCCGGTCCTATCTTTCAGGTAGATACCAGAAGGTGATGCCTGGGGACAGCTGCTCTCCAAAAAAGGAGCCTAAATCTGGCGTCCCTCAGAGTGCTGTCCTGTCCCCAATGCTATTTAACATCTACATGAAACCGCTGGGAGAGATCATCAGGAGGCATGGAGCAAGGTGCTATCAGTACGCTGATGACACCCAGATATATCTCTCCATGCCTCGGATAATAGCATCAACTAAGGGTGGCATCTCGCCTCTGAACGAATGTCTTGAAGCAGTAATGGACTGGATGAGGAAAAACAGACTGAAGCTGAATCCAAATAAGATGGAGATACTTGCTGTTAGGGGCCCTAGCCCAGGTATGGAGGTTTGTCAACCAGTTTTAGACGGGGTCACACTTCCCCTGAATGACTGTGTCTGCAGCTTGGAGGTGCTCCTGGACTCACCACTTCAGATGACAGCTCAAATAGATGCGGTGGCCAGGAGTGCCTGTTATCAGCTTCGGTTGATAAGCCAGCTGCGCCCCTTCCTGGAGCTGGAATACTTAAAAACAGTGTTGCATGTGCTGGTAACTTCACGGCTTGACTTCTGCAATGCGCTCTACATAGGGCTACCCATGTGCTTAGTCTGGAAACTTCAATTAGTTCAGAATATGGCAGCCAGGTTGGTCACTGGTAGACCTAAAACTGACCACATAATACCAATTCTGAAGTCTTTACATTGGCTGCCTATTAGTGTCCAGGCACAGTACAAGGTGTTGGTTATAACCTTTAAAGCCCTTTATGGCTTGGCCCCAGCTTACCTGCGAGATCGCCTTCTCCTATATAATCCGCCCCACACACTAAGGTCCTCTGGGAGGAATTTACTGCAGCCAGCCAGAACTAGGTTGGTTGCGGTTACCCAGAGGACCTTCTCTTCTATCGCTCCCAAGTTATGGAATGGCCTACCGGAGGAGACCCGGCATATTACCAGTCTTGACTGCTTTAAAAAAGCGGTCAAGACTGTCTCTTCCGACAGGCCTTCCCAGACTAGTACTTCCACCACCTCCCACTTTTAATAGTTGATTGTTAATTGTTAATTGTTGTGTTTTTAGGGGGTTGGTTTTAGGTGGGTGGGTGGGTGGGGAGGATTGGGTATGTTTTTAATGTTTTTAATGTAATTAATGTATTATTGTTGTTCGCCGCCTCGATCCTTGGGGAGAGGCGGAATAGAAATAAATATTATTATTATTATTATTATTATTATTATTATTATTATTCACCTTATAGGACAAGAGTTCATCTTTTTCTGACAACATAAAGGATTCCTTCAAGTGTACGACTGGGATGGAATGCCCAGTGGGTATGATCTTGCTGCCTCTCACACATTCGCTGAACATGATGTGTGGGTGAGTGAACTTATGACACAATTATATCACAATAGAGTGTGATCTATGAATTTGTGCAAAACCAGTTGCTTCAAGGCATAAAGGAACAATAGTGTGAAACAGAATAACAAATTCTGAACACTATTTTGTACTTAATTATGCAATTGTATGAATGATTGCACTACCAACCCTTTTTGAAGAAAGCAATTTGACAGATTAATAGATGATCCTTAAAGCAATGAGCAATATCTATCTGTTAATAAGACCTCTAGCTAAATAGAGCCCCCAACTAATCTATTGTGTTCATTATTTAAGATCAATTATACCTGATTTTTTCCCCCTTATCTAAGAGATTCAACTGATTTTATAAATAAATTGGCAGAGCCTTGGTGATATTGGAACTGGAGATATTCTAGTTTCCTTTCATGTCTTATCTTTGTATGTGAATATTCCTGGCAGGAAGCTTGAAGAGTAATAAAGATTATTCAAGACAGATTTAAACTTACACACACACACATACGCACACATGCATACACACACACACACACACACACACACAAGCATACTGCTACACTTCTTAGCCTTTCTTAAGGCAAAAATAGCCATAAAAAGAATTTTGTTTCTTTCCTAGGAAGTTTGTTTGGATGGATAAAGGGGATAACGTAAGCTAGAATGGAACCTTTTATAAGTTGGAATGGAAATTTTTAGAAAACAAAGAAGAATCATCCCTCCCCTCAAAAAAAAAAAAAAGTTATCTCTTCATGATGATTTTGGTTTCGAATGTTTATATTCAGATACAAGAACCCTTCAAGAATAGATTTCTATAAATGTTTATTCTGACAAATTATATTGAGAAAGATAGTGACTGGCAGAATAAAATAGACTGTATGCCAAGGGATAAGGACCATCTTGGAGGAAAACCACATACACAGCATAGATTGGAAGAAAATATGGCCACAACTTTACTTAGATACAGTCACTACAGAGTTGGCATGCTCATTGGTCTGGCGAGCATCAGTCAACTTACCTGTTGACTGAGGAGCCCAACCCTCCAGCACAGTGCTGGAACCACTGGGATAACAGGTGTGGGATCCACCTGGGCAGAATCCTCTAGTGTGGTCCTCTTGTCACCAAGGAGTACAGAAAACCCATACACCTCCCGCTCTGTGCATGCCCACTTCTCCCTGCACTCATTTAGTCCTTTACCTCCATACCTTACCAATGCCAAACAGCACCAGCAGAAGTTGTCCCCGATTCAAGACCCATGCCAACTTCCCCCACAAGTTGTGACAGAACAAGCAGAATAATACACAATACATACAAGTTCAGAAGCCACAACCAAAAACAGGGAGTGGGTGAGATGACAGAGAGAAGTGAGGAGTCATCTGGAGGGGAGCTGCTTAAATACCCTTTCACCTGATCTGAGTGAATCATTCAAACAGTCCACTTCAGCCAAATTCCTGCAGCCAATGAGTTTAAACCAAAGTCTGAACTCATTGGCAGCTTTCTCCTTCCCAATAGTCTGTGAGGGGCCACACAGTCCCATGGGAAGGAGAGCCCAGGGTCACAGCATGACAGCAAAGAGCTTCTCTGTGTAGCCAATGTCCCCTACCCATAAATTCACCTCTTGGTAAATCAAGCAGTTCTATATGCTAGAATAATGGAATAGTTTTTTTCCCCCCTTGATTGGACAGACAGTAGTACGGATGATGATTCTCAGTTTTCCTCAGCTTCTTCCTATGTTTCCTCTGCTGTTGGGAGATACAGGAAGTTTTTATCCTGGGATAACAGAAAGATGCACAGCTTTTGCTCAAAAGTGCACAGCTTTTCCAGCTGACATGTTTTTTCCACAACTTTCCCTCCCCTCTCCCTGCCCCAAAGTGGAACAGAAATAATCATCTGTGAAAAGATGTTAACAGCTGTGAAACAAGCTTTGGTGGGTGGAGCTGGATAGAGGAGGCAAGTTTCCAGAAAGTTGACAGCTCTCATTTGAAAGCAGCCGCCTCCAACCAAGATTTCTGTGAAAATGGGGGGGGGAGCTGCAGAGAGAAGTGTGAGGGGGGATTTATTACTATTTGGCAGCTGATTGGCAGTTTCTGTTGTTCCACTGTTACTCCAAAGGGTAGAGGACCCCTTGAAGTTCTCCAGGAGTACCCACCATTCAGTGCAAAAATGGGATATTAATTAGTTCTAATTAAGAAAGCTGCAAGTGGTGGGTTAACTAGCAAGATCTTTTCATCAATGTTTATAGGGTTCCTGCAGGAAAACTAGCCAAAGACTCAAAAGTAAACTAAAAATGTGTTTATTGAGAGGAATTCAATCATGGATGCACACAACATTCACACACTCACAAAAGAGCTTACTGAAGTAAAGTTATATAGCAAGGCTTAGTTTTTTGGAGAGATAATTACCAATCCAGAAGAGCAGTGAAGAAACAATAAAGTGGCTTAGACTTGTGTCTAAGAGCAGTACAAATCGGAATTCAGAGCAACATAGTGATGTTCAGCATTTGAGATACTGCAGCTAACTGGCTGAAATGAAGGGTTTTTGTACCCAAAATCTGCCTGGAAGGCATGTGTGTAAACAGCTGTCTCCTTAAGCAAACAATGGAGATTGCAGAGTGCACAATGAGGTTCAGACTTCATTGACAATCTTAGTGTTAGACGACAAGGGATTAATGGCTATTACAATAGCTCTGTAATAGGGGACAGGCAAGGGGACAATGTGAGGAAATGTCCAGGTGCTAGGAGGGAGGACTGGAGCAATCAGTGGTTTGGTGACAGCAGAGATGTTAGGCCAGTTTAAGCCTATCATCTCCAGAGTTACTTGGTGATTGTCCTGACAGTGACCTAGGCTATGTGTAAAAGGAATCTTTGAACTACTTTGCAGCACATATGTTCAGCCAGTGTTTTTCCTCTGTCCAACCTGGCCTTACAGCCATACAGAGTCCATTGTATATCAGTGTCAAGTAATACATATTGTCAATTTTATATTTCACCAATTAAACCATATCAAATCTGAAGGGTGTTTGGGCCAGTAACACCACAACTCCCCCCGCAGCTCTAATCCTGATAGGAAGCTATGGAAACCAGTTGCAGGGAGAGGGGTTAAAGAAGAAAATTGAAACATCTATTTTTGTTGCCTGTAATCAGCAAGAGAAATTACCAGAAAAACAGAAACTAGATTTTCAGCTGCTAAACATCTGCACCCCCTTCCATCCCAATCTTTCACAGAAATCCTGACTAGAGGCTGTAAAAACACATTTCAGTTTCTTCCTGCAGCCTCTCCAGATGATTTGACAGTAGCCAAAAAATCTTTTCACAGCCTCTCATTGGGACTGGGGCTTCGGGAAGTGGGGAGAGGAAGTTGCAGGCAGAAAATAAGCTAGATTGACAGCTGCCAAACATCTGCTACTCCTCCCCATCTCAGTCCTTCACACATATCCTGGCTAATGGCCATGAAAAGACATTTGAGTTTCCTTCCCTAGTAACCGCCCCCCCACCCACCCCCCAAGCTGGTTTGACAGCATCTGAAATGTCTTTTCACAGCATGTCATCAGCATTGGGGGCTAGGGGAAGAGGAGGGAAAAACATAAACTAGATAAAAATTAGCAACCTCCCTCCATAACTCCTGCCCCCCCCCAATCTTTCAGAGAAATCCTGGCTGGAGGCTACAGTTTTCAAACGAGAGCATTGAGGCTAGGCTGTGGAGATGGGAGTGAAAGTTGTAGAAAAACTTTACTCAGAACATGCCAGTTGGAAAAGCTGTGCACTTCTCAATGAAAGCTACACAGCTTTGGGCTGAGAATTTTAAAAAAAAAAAGTTCTGGCAAAGCTGTGAAAACTTCTTCCTTTCCTGAACCTGAGGGGTCACCAATTCTGATTTCAACCCCATTCAGGAAATTGGTGAAATCTCACCCTATTGTTAGAGTGTAGAAATGAAAACATATATTTTAATTTACATTTTATTTGATACTATATATATTTAATACAATATATAATGTAATGTACATTTCACCATATACATTGCAACATAAATTAATTCTTAGATGTTTGGGTCAAGAAGAATCACCATAGACTTATGGGAAAAAAATCATACATGGTATCCCATTCATCAAAAACTAAGTCAAGGATTTAATAGTAGCCGCAGCTATCATTAGGAAACTAACACCAAACAACAAATTTTGGTTTAGAAAAAGGACACTATGTGAAGAAAGAATAGTGAAGAATAGCTGAGACCAAGCAGAAGCCCTCCCCATACAGACCTAAATATTCAACTATTCAATATTTACACTGAAGGCTCATAACATGGTGTAGGACCAGTGAGTCTAGTCCCATCCTTCTATCCATGGATTGGTTATGCCAGGGACATCTATGGATTTCTATGAGAAAGCTCAGATAGTCATTTGTTCCTTAAAACGGTAAGATAGTTCAGCACACTTCAGTTACAGCATCCATTAAATGACCAGTCTCAGTTTAATACAGCATACACTATGCAGTGTGCAAGTGTGTTCTGCTCTTTGCCTTTAAGTTGTCAACATTATCTCTGAGGTCTCCCAGAGTCCTAATAGTTACAATAAGACTATATCTGTTAAACACAACTAGTTGTCTAACTGTACCTAATTCAAACTCATTTTTAAAAAAATTTCTTATAATCATTTAACTTATTGGATCATCACATTTTGTCAGAGACTTTAGCCTAATCCAATGTTGCATTTGAATGATGAGATTTACTTCGCAAGAGCAGGTTCTGAGGGCACAAAGTAAGCTGCAGGAAACAAGGTGATCATGCTACTCCTGATTCTGCTGACAGAAGTAATTATGTCAATGGAGCAGACCTCAGTTACAATTACACATTGTCTGCCACCAGCCAATGGCCGTGTTCAGCTGATTACATCTTGGTGATATATGAATGGTGTTCTGCGTAAGCATGCAATACCTGCTCTTCTCCCTTGCATCATGAGCGGTCAAATCAGGAATTGTCCATCACTGTTCTTCCTTGTTTCATTCAAAGCAGAAAATTAGTTCTCTGATTGCCCCTTTCCTTGTTTCATCCAAACCAGGCTGAGATCTTCTTTGATGCTGGTAGAGCCTAAAACTCCACCAGTGTGGTTATGCCGGGGTAAAAGTGACAGCTTCCTTAAAACTGGGGAGGAGAATGGTGATCATCCAGGAAATAGTGCAAAGGAATTCTGTTGTTATTATCCAGGACCAATCAATGACCATACGAGTTGGATGTGGAGTTGCACCATCGCACTGTCCAGCAACCATTGCATGGCGAAGGGAGCAATTAAGTAGGAGGGCATCGGATACCGCTTCGAACAGTGTCTAAAAAGGGATTTATACTTTATATTTATACTGGTAGCTTAAGCATAATTAAGCAGAAGGATTCCAGACTTTGGTTACATTGTAAGCCAGAATATTAAGTCACATATTGAAGTGGGTATCCTGAATCTTTCAAAGCCAGGATAACATTAGCAACAGCAGCAGCTGCAATAGGTTTTTCATTGTTTTTGAAAAAAATAAATACATAAAGGCTAGCACAAGCTACAACAACGGAACAAAAACCATGGACTTTGAAGAGGCTACCATGTCTCCAAATGCCCTACATTGGCAATGCATATATATATATATATATATATAAAGAGAGAGGGAGGTGGCGGGGAGAGAGAGAGAGAGCACCATTTGAGTTTCCCACTTCTAGTCAATGGAGTACTCAAAAGTTTAGACTTCACAATCTCATTTTGGATTTGGGGGTTGGATTGGATCTGAATTCATCTGAACTAAATTGGGTCTGAGTCTGAATATTTCCAAAGGAAACAAATCAAATGAGAGGAGGGTTCCTTAACCTTAGTAAATGTCGATCCAACACTGCTTTTTTTAACCAACTAATGAACAGTCAGTATGTGGGCTTTGGATATCTTAATATGGCTATGTAAACAGAGAAAAAAAATATAAACCTTCTGTTACACCTTCTGGAACCTCAACACATTTAAAAGCTGTAACCCTATAGGCAAAAATGTGCCAGTTTTATCCCATTCAGTTTATAATAATACTGTAGTTCCTGTTTTTTTTCTTCTTTCTCATAATTTAATAAAGTTTTTCTGAATACACCACAAAAAATCATAGATACTTTCTTTTCATATATGCTATTTTCCTCACACTGTGTTATTTACTTCACATTTTTATCATCATCCCTTGAGATTCAGTCAGATCCCTCTAACTCCATATCAATAAATGTAACTAGTAACAATCAAAAGCAAAGCTGTAAAACCATTTAATTCCATTAAAGCCTCCATAAATTAAAGCAGTATTTCAAGGGTAGGCCTTCCTTCCCTATCCCCCTCCCTGTTAGTAAATCTCTAATTTATAATGTTCGCAAATTAATTAACAACATGACCAAGTGTGGGCAGTTGAAATACCATTTTCTTGACCAGTTCTCACAAAATCAGTGGTGTCTGGTGGCTTCCATGCCAGTGATGGTGAAGCTGCTCTTTGTCCTCATCCAAAGTGTAAAGGAGCTATCTAGGGTGTTGAGCATCTCTCTCAATTAAATCCACACCTTGAACAGAATTGAAGGTCAGAGTAAAACACAATTGGCAGGGGATCCACTAGCTACCACTGCATATTTGGCTATGCCATTTGTCTTGCTTTTAGCAGTACAAGCTGTTAACCTGCAGAAAGGACTTTTCATTAACATGCCACTGTATACCTAGAAGTATTAGAGACACCTAAAAAAATCCAGTAGCCTTTTTCAAAGATGGTTTATACACAAAAGGATGGAAAATTACAATAAAAAATTACAATAAAAAGTGGGACTCCAGTTGTAGAATCCTCCCCCAGGCCCAACTGGTGCCAACACTGATATCATTTTGGTACCAAGTCAAAACCTGGCTTTCTATTAAAGCCTTTGATCCTACATTGATCTTATCCAGACTGCATATGTCTTATGGTTGTATTATTTAAAAGGGGTTTTAAAATATATTTTTAAAAATTGTTAAAACATATTTTTAATCTTTTAAAACTATTGTTATTATTAATTGCTTTAATTTGATTGTATTGTAAGCCAGCCTGAAATTTTCAGATATAGGGCAAGATATAAATATTTTAATAAATAAAATAACAATGAAAAGAGCATACAAAAATACATACTATAAACAAAAATACACACTAACCAAATGGTTGATGTGAATCCTGAAAGAAAGTAAACCAGTTTGGATCCAGATATTAAGGTACCAAAAATAAGTGAAGAAAAGGGAGTCACAGTACCCCCAGTATGAGCATGCAAAGAGAACATTATGGTGATATGGTGTAAACCAGTGGTTCTCAACCTGTGGGTCCCCAGATGTTCTTGGACTTCAGCTCCCAGAAGCCCTGAGCATTGACCATAGTGGCTGGGGCTTCTGGGAGCTGAAGTCCATGAACATCTGGGGACCCACAGGTTGAGAACCACTGGTGTAAACGGAGAGGAACAGAGTTGGCCTTTGCACACTAGAATCTTTGGTGAGCCAGATTCTCCCTAGCACTCCTTGATCACAGGAAACACTCAGTAATCCCAGCCACAGATGAATGGATGGCAAAAGTGATGGACTCAGCTGAGATGGATAAACTGATTGCCATAATTCAAAATGGGTCTTTACAAAGATTCCTTGAAGAGTGGAAACTCCTTAACGGACTTTTTGAGAGGATTTGATTGTTTTTGCATCTGACTATTAATACTCCAGTGAAAATAGAAAGAAGTGTGTAACTTAGTAGGTAAATTAGAAAGGTTGAGATAAAGTTACATATAACTGTCGATATGTAGATCAGAAGTACTCTCTTTTTCTTTTCTTTCTCTTTGTTTGCTTATACTTTGTAATTTTATACATAATATTGTTTATTCTTTTTCATATTTCTTGTTATTCTCTTGAAAGTTAATAAAAAGCTTTAAATAACTAAAAAACCCAAACAATTAAAATAGTGCAAATTCCTGGCAAACTCAAAAGCTTGCACATTTTGTGAATATGTAGGTTATTATCCTTTAAAATAAAAGTACTGTACTTATCAGGAAGGGCTGTAAACTTACATAGTTATCTCCAGAATCTTTTCTTTGCTAAATTTAACTGTTGGTAGCAGATCACTGAAAGAGAGTTTTTTGGAAGAGAGTGTTTTTTTTTTTAAATTGTCCTCTGAGCTCGTTCTGAGTATTTGTCTTTCCATAGTTTTTTAGCCTTTTGTCATATTAACTTCAGTAGACTAGCTTAATCTAGTTTCACTTTTCTTGTTAGTTTGTTGCTTTCAGTTGTGATCTGTTTATTTTGTGTGAGTCTGTATTTTTTTAAAGGTTGGATAATTTATCCCCCGCTTCTAGTTCTTGTTGCGTGTTGGATTTGCTTTTACGGATTGATTCTTTTTTTCACAAAAATAAAGAAAAATAAAAAATAAAACCTTTATAGCTCTTCTCAGAACTCTATGTTTCTGAATACAATTCTGCATTCATCTTGTATGTCAATAAGTATGCTTACTTTCTTCCAAAACATCTCTTTTCTTCGTCTTTCTCCGGCTCTCCCTTTTCCTCCCCCTTCATGTTTAATTCATATTGTGAAGTAAAGCAAACACTATTTTTTAATTGTCCCTTTCACCCTTCTTGGTTAATCAAGCAGACTATTATATTTAATTATTCAGTTATTATCTCCTCATTAGTTAAATTATATATCATTTAAATCTATAACTATTATCAACCAAGGACAATCTGAAATACAAATTCAAAATCTCAGTTCTGATACAAGGGCCGGCTTGAAATGGATGAGGTCTGAATCTGTATGTGTCAAGGTCAGAGCACCACCAGGTCCGCAAAATGTGGGATGAATGGCTGATAATAATTGGCAAAGCCGAGGAAGCACTGCACTTCCTTGATCATGCATGGGAGCTGCCAGGTGCGGATCGCATCCACCTTGCCTGAGTCCATGGAAAGGCCCCAGGCCGAGATACGGTGCCCCAAGAAATCGACCTCCAACTGCTCGAAAGCACACTTAGACAGCTTGGCGTAGAGACGATGGTCCCGGAGCCTCTGCAGGACTGTCCGAACATGGCCCTCGTGCTCCTGCAGGGACGAGGAAAAAATCAGGATGTTATCCAAATAAATGATGACAAAGCAGTCCAGTAGATCCCGGAAGACATCATTCATGAAGTGCTGGAACACCGCCGGGGTGTTGATGAGGCCAAAGGGCATGACGGTGTACTCAAAATGGCCATACCACATGGGGAAAGCTGTCTTCCACTTGTCCCCTTGATGAATGTACACCAAATTATAGGCGCCTTGGAGATCCAACTTGGTAAAGACCTGTGCCCACCTGCAACCTCTCCAAAAGTTCGGAAATTAGAGGAAGTGGATAGCGGTTCTTGATTATGACGGCATTTAGGCACCTATAATCATTGCAAAGACGAAGATCCCCCATCTGTTTCTTCACAAAGAAGGCGGGTGCTCCTGCAGGAGAGACGGCCGGTCGGATGAAGCCCTTCCGCAGGTTCACCTCAATGAAGTCCCGCAAGGCAGCCAGCTCGGGCTCAGAGAGAGGGTAGATGCAGCCCACTGGAATCTTGGACCCCGGGCCCAAGTCAATTGGGCAATTGTAGGGCAGGTGCAGAGGCAGCTGGTCCACATCCTTCTCATCAAAGACGTCCGCGAAGTCCTGATACTTGGGAAGAAGTTCCGGAGGCAGCGAGGCTGAGGAAACCGCCACAAAAGAGGCCAGAGCCAACAGAAGATGGGAGGCAAAACAGGGAGAAGAGAAGGTAATGACCCCCGTAGACCACCCAATGTGGGGGTCATGCACCTGCAACCACTCCAGCCCCAAGACCACTGGAAAATGGTGTGCTGAGGCCACGAAGAATGCCACATCCTCGCAATGGGACCCTAGCAACATCTGGAGTTCCACAGTGGAGCGCGTCACCAGGCCCGAGTGTAGAGGGCGGCCATCAATGGTCTCCACCAGCAAAGGCGGGTCCACAGGAGATGTGGGAATGTCCCAGGCCTCCACAAAGGCCAGATCCATAAAGTTCATGGTGGCCCCTGAGTCTACCATGGCCCATGTCTGCAAGGCCAGCCAGCCGGGGAGGCAGAGCAAGACCTCGACTACCAAGTGCTTGAATATGCGGAAACAGGCAGGACGGGCCGGTGCCGAAGGCGAATCACCGTGGTCTTGAGGTCCTCCAAGACCAGGCACAATCAGTTTCCCGCCAGCGTAGGCCAGCCTCATTTAGCAGGACACGAGGTGGCAAAATGTCCAGACTGGCCACAATGCAAGCATAAGCCCAGCTGCCGCCTCCTGGACTTTTCTGCAGAGGAGAGACGAGGACGGGCGCCACCAAGTTGCATTGCCTCCTCCCCCACCATGACCTCCTGTCTGGGTTCCAGAGTAGGAGAAAGAGGCAGCCCCCCTGCCTCCAACGGAGGTGCTAGTGATGGCGAAGGAGGCAGGCTGGCAGGAAAAACTGCAGAATGCCTGGCCCTGCACTGCAGGATACGTCCCTCAATTCGCAGGCAAAGCTGGATCAGGCCCTGCAAGGTGTCCGGTGTATCAGCAACCCTCGAGGAACTGGTCTACCTGGGCCACCTCATTCCATGCCAGATACTGAGCCAGCAGCCAGAATTCACTGGTATAGTCTGCAACAGAGAGCTGACCCTGCTTCAACTCCCGAATATGCCGGTTAGCAGATCGTGCCTTCGCAGGATCCCAAAAAATGCTCTGTAGCTGCACAACAAAGGCATCAAAATTGTCCAGCAGAGGGCTCTGCTGCTGCAGTAATGGCAGAGCCCAGCACGTGGCGCCTCCAGAGAGCGAACTTTGTGAGAATCGCTGGGAAACTCCTCTGCTCGCAGCTGCATGTACAGAAGGCACAGAGCCCAGAAGATAGGGAAGTCCTGAATTCGCCCATCAAACCTGGGGGTTGTACCTACTGGGCACTTGGGTTTGACCCAAGCAACAGCCCCTGCCTCAGGCTGCCACTACTGGAGACATTGCTGTAGCTGGCTTGCTTGCTGGGTCAAAACAATATTAGCATGCAAGGCTGCTGGCAGAGAAAGCTCAGCTGTTTTGTCTCTTTCCATGGTGACAGAAACAAACTCTCCCTCCCACAATAAATCAGTTTTTTTTTTTGCTTGTGGCAAGACTGTCAAGGTCAGAGACTCAGGTGGTGAGCCAGCCTGGAGAACAGAGTGGGAGAGCCAGCAAAGTTCAGCCAGGAGAAGACAAGCAAGCACTTGCTCAAGGAAGTTCATTTATCAGAGTGCCAAGCAAAGCTGTAGTCAAAGTTCCAAAGCCAAGGGTCA
The DNA here is from genome assembly GCA_948472985.1 of Iguana delicatissima. NCBI lineage: Eukaryota > Metazoa > Chordata > Lepidosauria > Squamata > Iguanidae > Iguana > Iguana delicatissima. Next base: position 1,721,955 of record CAOKZL010000411.1, on the reverse strand, counting down.
AGAGTCCAGAGATCAATTCAAGGTATCAGGTGCTGGGAGCAAGGTACAGGCAAAAGGAGGGCTTGTAAGAAGTTTGCCACAAGCAAAGGGAAGCTTCCAGGCAGGCAGTTATATAGCCCCAGGCACAGGTGTGTCCGGTCACCACTTCTTAAACTTAGCCAAGGAAGCCTCCCTTTGCACAGCCATTTTGAGTCTCTGTCTTGATTGGGGGCTTAATGAACCAGGCTCCAGAGCCTCTTCAGAATCGGATCCCTGTTGCTCCAAAGAAGCAGGCACAGAATTGGATCCCTGTTGCTCTAAAGAAGGAGGCAGAGGGATGTCCGCGCCTCCTTGGTCCATGGCAGCAGGGGAAGCTCTTGAGCTGCAGGACTCATCTCCAGCCAGGGCCACAGGGACCAACAGCTGCTGCTTGTCATCTCCACCCTGAGCAACAGGGACCAACAGCTGCTGCTTGTCATCAGCAGCTCTGACAGGGGCTTCAGTTATCACAGTATGGACTAAATCAGGGCTGGATCCAGATCACTGAACCAAGCTCCAAAGCAGGGGTAAGGAATTACATGGGAGTCAGGGACCAATTTCTGCCAAGGCCCCCATGAGCTGCACCTCTACAATAAATCCACACATCTTCATTTTTCTCTGCAGTCTCTCTCAAAATGGTAATAGGGCTTTCTGCATAGATTTGGTGCAATTTCTGCCCAAAATTGTTCCTTTTTCTTTTAAAATGAGGTTGGAGTTTATTGAGTACAGCTAGAGGGCTTCAGGGTCACAAAAATGGGGTTCAGTGCTGAATACAGCCTGGGGGCCACAATCTGCCAACCCCTGTGCTAAACCAACAATAGCTAGAAAGTCTGGACAAGTTAAAAACAAGTACTACAAAGGTAACACCACCAATTCACAAAAAGTTCCTATCTCTGGTCACCAGTTGCCTAACATAGATGGTTGGAAAACCTGAAGAAAGCCTATGAATAAGATTTAGAAGGTTTGGATATGTTAATGTAGGAGTATGTTCACCATTGTACATGACAGACTATCCCTGAATCATCCCTGAAAGTTGCTAAATGTTTTATCAAAACAGAATCTCAGGAGCAGTAGTAGTACTGACTTACTCTGTGCCATTTCAAAAATGTGCTGGCTGTACTATGAAGCTACATATGGTGAACTTTCATTAGACAGTGAGTGGTCATTTAAATAAGGAACATGAGCATCTGTTAGTTTTGTTTCCATTGTACTTGTCAGAAACCCACCAACATTCTTGCCCCATCTACATTCCACAGCAGATTGTGAGACTTTTGTTTGTTTTTATTTCATTTTGACATTTGTGCATATTTTGTTATTTTTCCTCCCTAGTGTGTCCTTTTTATGCGTATTTTTAATATACCCAGAATGAAACATGGTTTGTAGCTTGAGGATGCTCTTGGACCCATCACTGCTCCTGGAAATCAGGTTGATGCAGTAGCAAAGAGCATCTTCATCCACCTTCAGCTGTTGTGTACCCTTTCTTAAGGAAGACAGATCTAGCCACAGTGGTTATTCCTATAATACTCTCTATGTGGGACTGTCCTTGAAAAATGTTCAGGAGCTGCAGTTAGTGCAAAATGCACCAGCTGGGCTAATGTCTGTTGTACATTTTAGAAATCACGTAACACCAGTCCTGTAGGTGCTACACTAGCTTCCAATTTGTTTCAGAGCTGACTTCAAGGTGCTGATGTTGACATACAAAGCTCTAAATGATTTGGGGCTAAGATATTTGAAAGAGCACCTCCTCACCTATGAGCCTGCCAGAAAATTGAGATCTTTGGAGACGGTCCTGTTGGGTGTCCAAACACCTTATGTAGTGTGGCTGGTGGGATTTCTCTAACAGATTCCTCTCTAGCAATTCCTCAGCTGTGGAACTCCCTACCCTAGGAAGTAAGGCTGACCTCATCTCTTTTATGCTTCCAGCGCACAGCTAAAACAGTTCTGCATGGCATTCAGTGTTTGAAATTGCTGTTTTAATGGTTTCAGAGCTAGATTATGGCATTGTTTTTAGACTGCTTTGAGGAGATGTTAAAGAGTATTTTAATGTTTTTTTAAAATCTTTTTATTGTTTTAATTGGTTTTTGGGAGGCAATACAGAAGTACTTTAAATAAATAAATAAAATTATCATTAATATTTCTTAATATATTCCTATTTAGGTAAGTAACTGAAGCACATTTGTGCATATTTCGCAAATATATATACTGGTTGTTGGTGAAACCTGACAGTCATGGTTCCCTCTCAAGGAGAGAAAACTAAACTGGGAAAGAAATGTGTCTACACTTTCAGTAATAGTGTTACAAAGCACAGATTAGATAAATTTGGTTTTTTTTTTTACCTATTTTAAATGCTATTTAGAGAATTTCTATACAGTGTGCCCTTTGTGTATGGGGGCTTCCATTCAAGGAAATCCCACACAAAACAAAGAACTCAAAAGTGTTGCATCCCAGTATAGTCAATGGATGCAACATGCACGCACCACTGCAGCATGGGCATGTGTCCATTGCAACCAAATGGGATGTGATACTTTGCATGACCTTGCATTCATTGTGTGAAGGTCACAGAAGACGAGGGTCCACTGTACAGAAGGACAATGACAATGACAACAGCTGAAAAAATGTTCAGGAAATCTGTGAAAGTTATGATGTTGTTAAAAGAAACTTCTGTATGAGTATTTTGTTCAAATTAGATAATTGTATATTAACAAGAATAGACCCTAATCCATTAAAGGTTATTCCATAATAAAAATATTAGCATTTAAATTGCCAAAAAAAAGCCCCCAAAACTCCCCCCCCCGCAACTGACTAACATGGTTTTGGGACTGAGTGTTTTATGCCCAGGTATAAGCTGGGGGCTTTGGGGTTTAGGTGACCAGTGCTTTTTTGTAAATGCGTGTGATCTGTCTAGATGTAATATGTAAGCACAGGAAATGGTTTTTGTAAACTTGAGGTAAAAACAGCCTATGAGAACTGAATAGATGGTTGAAATGTGCCATAGTGTAAACCCCCCCCCCACTGAATAGTTTGTAGTCTTTGATCCCTCCAATATCTGCTTCTTCTTTTAATAAGGCCATAATAAAGTTTAGAAACTACAAGAGAGATGAAGAGATAGAGATGGTTATTTCTTCATCTCCATGGAATATCTATGAATAAAGGCCACATTTTGTGTTCAACAATCAAAACATAAGGAAAGTTGATTAACCATTGTGAGATCTGTATATTAAACACTCAAGCTAGTACACTTTTCTATATTTCTAAATGCTGCCGCTCTACTTTGAAGAAGACAGCACAGAAAAAGTGTCACCATTAAAAAACCAATTGCTCACAGTTTGCAATCCTCCCCCTAAGAATATCTAGTAGATACATCCCGTGAAAGAAAGAAAAGTTCTACAGATTTGTAAAACTCTTTGGTGTTGACCAAAAGCAAAGAGAGCATATTTAATTCTAAAGCCCATAGCCACTACAATAACAATGAAATAGATTTGGAAATGTGCCTTTTCTTTGCAGGCATGTAAGCCTTTTCTTACAAGGAAGCCAATTAAAATGTTGGCTTTGTCCTTAGAGGTTAATACACACTTGGCTGCTAAGGAAGTAGCCTACTTTCTTAGCAGAAATAATGAGTGGACAGGAGACAAAGGATTAATGAATTATCCTAATCTCTGCTTGTTTACAAATGTACCATTCCAGCAGATGGCTTTGAACAGCAATTGAGTTTAACTGCAGTATAACTCAAGCATCCACGAAGTGATTATCAGCCAAAAGCCCCTTTCTGCTCTTCACCAAGTCCATTTTGATTTTTTTTTCTTAAGCTCCACTTTCCTAAATTCAAATGACAGTTCAAAAAAGACTAATTTTGAATCTATGCCTCAAACCAAATCAAGCCTGTAAAACTAAACTTTCATGGTCCAACTGTCCAAATTGTCTACAGTGTCTTGGTTCCTATGAGAAAAGGCCATGTGACAAATGGCAAATGCAAGGAAACTAGAGCTTGAAAATAATAATGTGGAATCCTCCCCTTGAAATAAGGTCTCCTAAAAGAAGAATGCTTGTCTAGCTAGTCATCTTGCTTGAACAGGAAATAATAGTTATGGCTTTACTAGCAAAACACTTATTATTATCTGAATAGGCCATGAAGGGAAAGGAACCCTGTGAGGAAATAAAGGGAGATTCCCGGTTATAGAGTTTATTTTTTTTTTTATTTCACTACTAAAAGTCTATCCCTAAGACCAACCAATCAGATCCAGGTACAGAAGTCATAATGTTGGATTTAAAGAACTCACATCCAATGAGTTTATTTTAGTACCAGAACTGGAAAAAAAAAGAATCCTTCCATCCAGTAATCTAATATTAGTTAAGCTTTCTTCATTTCTATGAGTTCACTGAGAATGAGCCTGCTTCAATCCGCAAATTGCATCATCCTGTTTTTCATTGCAGAGTAGTACAAGGCAGGTGAAAGCACAGTGATGTCACATGCTCTTCTGGAGGAAGTGGAGAGAGAGTTTAACACCTGTCTCATCGTCCAGTCACCCTTTGGCAGCCTTGAGAACTTGAAGAGTGAGCCAGGCCATCCACCTCATCTTACTCTTATGTAACGCCAAGGTAGTTAAGAAAATAAAGCACATATTATCTATAATCTTTTCAAGGATGAGGATGTTAATCTGACATGCTTCACAGAAACTTGGCTGGGGGATGAAAATGGCCTGATATGGGCTCATGGTCTCCAAGCTGGTCACTATCTTATAGAGCAGGTGAGGGAATGTGGGGAGCGGTGGGAGCTGTGGCCTGTAAAAAATCATGCTAAGCCACATCAGTGTCTATACCTGAGTCTGAAAAGCGGGGATAGACTGGGGATTCCATTAGTGTACCACCCACCCCACTGTCTTTTAGAATCTCTGTCTGAGCTCACAGAACTGGTCTCTGGTCTGTTGCTAGACTCTCCCAGACTTTTGCTTCTGAGTGATTTCAATGTATCATTAGAAGACAGTTTGTCAGGTGCAGCATGGGAGTTCATGGTATCCATGACAAACATGGGTCTATCCTAATTGGCTTTGCAACCTACACATTCAGCAGATCTGTGGGCAGAGGTGATTAACACCTCCAAGTTGTCATGGACAGATAATTTTCTAGTCAGTGCTAACTAGCATCACAGTTACAACCTGCCCTTCCAGAGGTAGAAGACCTATTAAAATGGTCTGCCCTCATAGGCTAATGGATCTCTTGAAATTCCAGGAAGCCTTAGATGGTTTTAGGTCTGGCAGCACTGATGATCCAGTTGAAGCTCTGATTAATAAGTGGAATCAAAATCCAGCCAGGGATATTGACATGGCCGCTCCCAATTGTCCTCTCTGACATGTTAGTAAACAGGCTTCTTGGTATATGGAGACCCTCAGGGAGCTCAAATAGGAAGGATGATAACCAAAGCTCAGATGGTAGAAAACTCAACTGATATGTGACAAGGCATGATATAGAGAACATCTTTGTTTCTATAGAGTGGCAATATGTGCATTGAAGAAAGCTTTCTTCTCTGCACATATTGCATCTGCAAATTCATGTCCATCTGAGCTATTCAGAGTGGTAAAAGATCTAATCCAGGCACCCTCCGCTCTGAGCATGATATTAGAACCTTCAGTAGATCACAGTGATGTCTTTAACGACCATTTTGCTGATAAAATCTCTTGCATAATAGCCAATTTAGATGCCACTGTTGGAGTGGAAGTCAATAATGAGGTGTTCAGTGACTCTGTGAGTGGGATTATTGAATCAATTTCATTTGTTGAGTACCGCTGATGTGGACAAGCTGCTGGAGCAAGTAAAGAGGACAACTTGCTTTCTCAATCCCTGTCCATCTTGGGAGATGCAATTAGACTTCAAATACAACATATTATTAATGCCTTTCCCATGGAGATGCATCTTATTTAAAAGAGGCAATGGATAGACCACTTTTGATACAAATAAAAATCCTCCATCCATCCCCTGGATCTTAATAATTATAGGCCAGTATCTAACTTTCCTTTTTTGGGCAAAGTGATTGAGAAGGCAATTGCCTTCCAACTCCAGGTGGTCTTGGATGACACGTACTTTCTTGATCCATTTCAAACTGGCTTCATAGCAGGATATGAAATTGAGACTGCTATGATCTCCTTAGTGGATGATCTTCATCTTAGCATGGACAGGGGGAGTGTGTCCCTGTTGGTGCTTTTAGATCTCTTAGCAGTGTTCAATACCATCAACCATGGTATTCTTCTGGAACACCTGGGGGAGTTGGGAATAGGATGAATTGTGCTACAGTGGTTCTGGTCTTTCCTCTCAGGCAGGTTCCAGATGGTGGTATCTGGGAATAGCTGCTCCTCAAAAAAGGAGCTGTTATATGGCATACCACAAAGTGCCATCCAAAGTCCCAAAGCTTTTTAACATCTACATGAAACTGTTGGGAGAAATCATCTGGAGGCATGGAGTAGGGTGTTACCAATATGATGGTGACACCTAAATATATTTCTCTATGCCTTCAGAAACAGTTATAGCTAAGGATGGTGTGCCTCCTCCGAATGAATGCTTGGAGGCAGTAAAGGGATGGATGAAGAAAAATAAATTGAAACTGAATCCAGACAAGGCAGAGGTGCTCACTATTAAGGGTCCTAATCTGTGGTTGGAGGTGTGTCAACTGGTTCTGGATGGAATCACACTCCCAGTGAAAGACTGTGTTCACAGTTTGGGAATACTCCTGGATCCATCCCTCCAAATGCCAGCTCAGAAGAACTGACAGCCAGGAGTGCTCATTATCAGCTTTGGCTGATACATCAACTCCATTCCTTCCTAGAATTGGACAACCTAAAAATGGTAGTACAGATGCTGTTAACCTCAAGGTTGGACTTCTGCAATGCACTGTGCATTGGGCTACCTTTGTGTCAATTTTGGAAGCCTCACTTGGCAGTCAAATTGGTTACAGGTACATTGCAGAGTGAGCATATTACACCAATATTAAAATCACTCCACTCGCTGCCAATTAGTTTCCAGGCAAAGTGCAAAGTGTTGCTTGTTAAAGCCCTGCAGGTCTTCTGGAGACCATTACTTAAAGCAGCCAGGACTAGACTGGCAACAGTTATCCAGAGGACTGTGGAATGACTTGTCAGAAAAGATTCCACAACATATGCTGTCCAAATTCAAAAAAGTGCTAAAGACCTGTTGTTTCTGGCAGAGTAAAATTTAAAGTATGAATTTTAAATTAGTGTATTTTAAATGTTTTTATATGTTTTAGCTGCTTCTTATTATTATTATTATTATTATTATTATTATTATTATTATTATTATTATTATTTTCTTCTAGCTGGAACTAAAAACAGGATTTGAACAATCAATTGGAGATTAACTAGAAGAACCTGAACATGTGAACCTGTTGCACCTCAAAGTAAATTGGAAACCACACAATACAGAAGGTCATGGGCAAAATACTGCCCAGACTAATTGAAGAAAAGACAGGAAAACTCATGCCAGCCTCCAGAATCCATTTTGGCAGAGAGATATTAGGACAAGATTTGCTGCCATAGTTCACCCTGCTCACTGTGATTATAACTGTGGTGTGAAGGGTGCATTAGTTTCAGGACTAAATACCTGTTGTGCACCCAATTAAAGGATGTGGGTATACTTTCTTACAGTACCTTTCTCTGGACTCAATTCTTCCATGGCTCAGACAACTTTGCTGAACAGCACACTGCAAGTAGCAAAATTCCTGAAAGATTGCTTCTCTCATTAGAGCCTTTGATAGCTATTATAGATATAAAATTACTTCAGATAGATCTGCATAGTTTGATATTCTTGGTACCATGCTATTAAAAGTGGTATTTGAAAGTACAACAAACAACCCAGTTCACAGAGCCAGTGATGTACATATGCTGATAGAAATGGTTCCATCAGCAGAATCCTGAGGTGGAAGTGGAAACTGTACTCAGAGCACATGGGAGAATGAAATCACCAAGAACAGATGGCATCCCAATAAATCTGCTTCAAGCTGCAAAGACAGAATCTACTCAAATTCTAACTAAAATCTGTCATCAAACATGGAAAGTGAAAGAATGGTTCACAGATTGGAAATACTTAATATACATTCCAATCTCTAGGAAAGGGGAATAGCAGGGATTGCAAGAACGACATGACCACCACATTAATTCCTCGTACAAGTAACGTGATGCTCAAAGTTCTGTAACAAAGACTTTTACCATATAAGCAGTGAAAAATGCCAGATGTCCAAGCTGGGTTCAGAAAAGGAAGAGGCACAAGGCATCAAGTCATAAACATACATTGGATAATGGAGCATACCAAAGAATTTCAGCAGAAAATCAGCCTCTGCATTATATATTATAGCAAAGCCTTTGATTGCATATATAATGAAAAACTATGGCCACACTTAAACAAATAGGTGTGCCACAACATTTTATTGCCTTGATGCTTTATTTGCACTCAGGACAAGAGGCTACTGTCATCAAAGATATCTCATTGAATAGTGAAATTATGAATGTCTATGCCATTGTATTCCCAACTTCTATGTCTGGTTGTAAAATCTGGACAGTGAAGAAAGCTAGTATGAAGAAAATCAACTAAGTTAAAATATAGTGCTGGAGAAGAGTTTTGTGGAGACCAGGGACAATTAAAAAGATAAAAAAAATGGGTTATACAGCAAATCAAGCCTGAATTCTCTCTAGAAGCCAGAGGACTAAACTGAAACTGTCATACTTTCAACATACATAAGAAGCCATGAGTTACCAGAAAATACAATAATGCTTGGTATGGTAGAAGGCAGCAAAGAAAGAGAAAAAACACATTACAGGTGGATGGACTCAGTTAAGGAAGCCATTACCCTGAGTCTTCAAGACCTGAATACAACAGTTGATGATAGAGTGTCTTGGAATCTTTCATTGTTAGGGTTGCCATAAGTTGAAGATGAGTTGATGGCTGTTAACAGCAACAACAATCTGTATCTATAGATGGATACTGTTATTGTTGTTATATAGGAAGCATGCATGGTCCAAATAGAAGTGATCCATGTGTATGTGTATATGTGTGTATTTAACTGAGTGGACTGAAAATGTTGTCTATCATTTCCCCCAATCTGTCTAGGTTTGCCATAATTCGATAAAGCACAATTCAAAAACAAAATAAAGACCCCTGTATTGAAGAATTAATCTCCAGAACAGAAATGCATGAGTTTGATCATGACAGGAAAAATATATCATTAGATTAATTAGACAATTAGCAAAATACTCTGCTGCACTCTTTGACAACTGATTCAGCATCTCTGTATTAATGAGGGAAGTCTATATACTTTCCATGAACAAAAAGTTTAGGAAGCAATCTTTCATGTTTATCATAAAAGCTAACAGAGAGAGAAAGAGAGAAGAGGAGGAGGAAGAGAAAGAAGATAAAGAGGAGGAAGAAGAGAAGAAATAATAGACACAGCATTTTATCTTAGTATGAGCATTGGACTACGACTTTGGAGACCAGGGTTCAATTCCCTACTTGGCCAAGGAAACCCATCACATACTCTCAGACCCAGAAAACCTTGCAGTAGGGTGCCTTAGGGTTTCCATAAGTTGAAAATGATTTGCAGTCACACAATAGTTGTGGTAGATTTTACCGTTGAGCAACTGATTATGCAAAACAGTTGTGCAAGAGGTTGGATAACCAATTGTGTCTCCACCTGCACAATCACTTGTATTGGATGCCACTCTTAATTCAGTCTCAAAATGGGCAACTCTAATCCCAGTAGGCCTTGAGCTAACAGAACGGCACAACTCAACACTGGATAGGAAGAAAAATATGCAAGATTTGGGTTTTCCCTCACCAGTTTTCGTGGTTGAAGACACAATCTAGACTGGCCATATATCCTACTATACAAAATAAACTGTTTGAGGGACTATTAGAGACATACCTCTATTGAGAGATGTTCTCTCTTTGGAGGTTTACTTTAATAAAGTCTTTATTTTATTGATGAAGAAAAGAGAGCCAGGGCACTGAAACTGCCCACCAAATATTAACACTTAGATACCAGGCTGATCAAACATATAGTCCCTTGATCACAGCCTTCCCCACGATGGTGAAATGTATAATTTCTTAGAAAAATTACACTAATCATTTCTAAATTTGGATATTTATGTGTATATAAGCATACAAAAAAATTGTACAAATATTTGTCTTCCATGTGATAATACATTTCTTTTTTAAATTTCTTTTTGGGTGTGGGGATGATACATAAATGGCCAAAATCTATTGTGACTAGTAGGAAGATATGGCCCATGTTCCTATATGGCATGGGACAGAACATAAGAGTCCATTTACTACTTGGTCAGTGGGGTTCAAGGTGCATAAACTTGACTGAAAAGGTAAGCATGTTCCCTTGTACATTTAGTGGCTGGAGAGAGTGTGTGGCACTGAGAATGACCTGACTGCTCCTCTGCAGCCATGGTGAAACAAAAGCTGTCCTCCCACCCTCAGATCTCTAGAAAGTATGCTTTGGAACCAAGAGGAAAATTATTTCTCTTTTCTCCTGAATGTTGCCTGGAAGCCTCTGGCCTCTAAATGGTTGAGGATATGCATGCCTGTTCTTTGCAGAGGACTTTCAGGGTGAAGAGGCACTGTGGAAGGAACTACTGCATAGCTTCTTACATAATCATAATGAAAGGCCATAAGCTTATGTAAAGTACTCACATGAATTTGTTACATAACCTTATGTCCTTTTGTAATGATTGTGTAAGGAGCTATGCTATACATATATACACACATATACATACCCCCCCACACACATATATACACACAGAAAAAAAACCCAGCATATATATTGACTAGAAAGGCAGAATATCAATTTAATAAATAAACAAAACATTGGATTGTCACCCCAAGACACTTCATTGCCTGAAGCAGAATCCACAGTCCCCACGGCCATTAGCACCAAGATTTTAGCAAATCTCAATGCACGATTATGATGGATACTAACTCTCATTCTCATTTATTATTTTTGTCAATCCCTTCATCATTCTGCCTGACTCAGGTTGCTTCACTATGCTGCGTAGCAAGAACAGTCCTGAATCATTCTTGAATGATATTCAGTGTTATGATTTTTTATTGAAACAGATTTGTGTGCTATAATAGGAATATGAACATACACTGCTTGAAAAATATGCATGTTTCACCAGCAGGATTCTTTCTATGGCTCTCTCCATCAGTGAAACCATTACAGTTTGGGTATCCATCACTTAGGCCCAGGGGAGAAATAGTAGTGTGTTGCAAAGATCCAACCTCCATCTCTTTGATAATTCCTCCATTTCAGATCTAATAAAACCACTGACACAAGTTTGGTTCCTCCATCCATATTTCATTTAGTTCTTATACCTGTAAAATTGTGCCTATCCAGATTTTTGGGAATTTGCCATTTTCATCACTTGAGCTCCCAAGACTGAAATACCAGTATTATCCAAAAGTCAGTATTCTCCTTCATGCTCCCTTTGTAGTCTGATATGGTCATATCTGTACAAACCTCTCTAACTGTCTGGCCCAGGAGAGCAAGAGTTAGCTGAAGAGTGTCTCCTGGATAAATCTTGTAGCCAGAGCATCTCATGAAATCCATTACCTTCCACCATCAAGTTTGCTTAAGTTCCCTGATTAAACTATTGGAAAACTGAATACACACCCCTACCCTAGCCCGGTTCTATCTCTTACAGCATGTTGCCCTCCAGTCAGCAAATACTGCATTGCAGACAGGTAATGACATTGATAGAAAATGTCACCTTTGGGGCAAGGGTGATTGACTTAATATTTCTGCAATGTCCTGTTTGAAGAAGTCCCTTTGTTTCAAAGAAGTTCTGATGCCATGCTTAGGTCTCAGATTACTTTTTAAAAAATCAAAATTCAGAACAATTAATTCCAGGGCAGGATTTACTTTGAAGCAAGAATTTGAACTGCATGCCCACTTCTGGTGGACCCTTGCTGATCTGAAATCACTCTTCCAGACCCAGAGAATCTGGATTTTGGTAAGAGTGTTTCATTAATTTGCTCACTTTCTCAGTGTCATGGCTCTGGTTTAAAGGACTTTTGTTATCTTGTCCTCTTTTCTTTGCACTGTTGCAGCCAATAGGGCTTCCTAGCTTCTCACAGGCCCAGTGGGCCCAAGCAGAGATAATTTCTCAGTCTCTTAAAACTTCCAGGGAGTACTTTATGTGCATATTGCAGCTCCTCAAAGCTGCCTTCTGTTTCTCTGGTGTATGTGTGTTTGTGTGTGTGTGTATTATGAGGAGTGTTATATTGCCTTACTTTTGAACTTCCTTCTCATTTGTCCCTTCCCTTAGCAACTTCTACACTTTCAAACTGCTTTTAATCTCAAACTTTCAGCATCTTGCAGTTTTATTGTTTTTGCTATTTGTGAAGCTCTGCCATAATATTTGCTATTCCCAAATGTAACTATTGTGTATACCTGGATTGCTTTATGTTCAGTAAAATTACATTTGAAGAGCTCTGTATGTTTTTGAGTTTAATTTGCCTGACAAACTAAAGGCCAAAGTTACAAGATTCCTGACAGGCACATGTACTCAGAACATGTACCAATTCATTCATGTGTTTTGAGAAACACCTGCTAATACCTTAAGTAATGGATTATCAGGAAATTTGTGTAGGAGAATAGGTAGCTTTGTAGCTAATGTTTAGTTATCTGATCAAGTTTAATACAGACTTTATTCCACGTAGAGACATGTCATACATGTTTTTCAATATATGGCAATGAATATAGAACAAATTACATAAATTTCTATGACTATGTGCTAGAAATTATACCCCATGTCCTATAAGTATAACTAAATCTGTTTAAATACTAGTACATGTGTCGATGTCAGTTAATCAAAACATTAAGAAATGAATACTGCTTATCACTCTAGGGCCCTTTTTGCACCTTACCTTTTCGCGGCACTGGGGTGCGAGGATTGCGCGAGCAGCCTCTTGCAAGAGGTTCTCGCATCCCCACTGCTTCAGCTCCGCAGCCACTGCCTGCTGGTGAGCAGGCAGCATGAGAGCTTCTCCTCTTCATTCCACAGCACAGCCTGGGATTTTCCCAGGCTGTGCTGGGGCAGGAAGCAGGAATGCCCTGGCTCCAGAGGCTCTGCATACACAGTAAGTGCATGCGGGGCCCTGGAGTGATGTGTGATCGCGCATCATTTTCAGATAGAAGCCGAAAATGAAATAGTGTGTGATTGGTGCCTGCCATTGTGCAATTGTGAGGATGTCATGTGGACGGCTCCTTGCAATTGCGCGATGCTCCAGAGGCCCTTTCGCGTGGTGAATGCTGTGCGAAAAGGGCCTAGGAGTTCAGGGGTTTTCACTTTCTGCCTTGTGCAGCAGCAAAAAGGTTAGGACAACTTGCTAGGAAATAACCTTTCCTCCTTTTATCTAATTTGCAACCAAAGTTTCATCCTTTCCAACATCCCGTTTTCTACAGCAGCCTACCAGAAGTCATTGAGAAAATCATAAGCAGAGTTTGAAAAGATAACTTTTTACACTATGGCCATTTCTGTACCACACTGTTGTAGTGCTCTTATTCCATTTTCAACATCCTGTGGAATCTTGGAGTTTGTAGTTTACTGAGGCCAAAGAGCTCTCTGGCTGAGAATTCTAAAGGCCCTCTCCCTGTACTGCGAACCCCAGGATTCTACAGAATGTTGAAAGTGGAATAATAGCACTATAACAGTGTAGTGCAGAAATGGCCTGTGGCTCCCAGAATTCCGCAGCCAGTTGTCAGAATTTTGTTCTTGTTGTGTGCCTTCAAGTTCATGTAACTTATGGAAACTCTCTCATGGGGTTGTCTTGGTAAGATTTTTACAGAGGAGATTTGTCCATGTTTTCAGAAGGCTGGAGAAAGTGCATCTCAGCCAAAGTCATCCAGTGGGTTTCTGTGGCTGACCAAAGATTCAAATCCTGGTCTCCTAGAGTGCTAATCCATGAGCTGCTTCATTATCAATGCCAAATTCAAGAGAATGATTATTATTCTTTGGAGCCTGCCCCGCCCAGGGATCCAGGCTGCTATATTTGTATGTTTGGAAGACACTGGGAGCACACTGGCAGTTTTGTATAATGGGAAAAAAGTATCAAAGGTATCCTGGCTCTTTCCTATAACATGATATAAATGTGGATGCAGACTACTATTAACAGTAGAAAAAGCACCTGTAATGACTTTCTCAAGTGAACTGAAAATGAGATGGATTAAATCCATTCTTTACCTCTCAAAAGGCAGATGGTAGAACACTCCAGCATCTGAAAAACCCACAAGTTGACTTTGAGTTTACTGCAACCAAACTATGGTACAATGAATTGGGGTTTTAGATGTCACTGATGAGAAACTGGCATCACACCTGAGTGTTGTTCCAAGGGATTGCTGATTGTTCATCCCAGTGGGCATTATAAAGAATGGATTTAATCCCTTTTGCTTTGGTCATAATAGCTTACAGAAAAATAGTTCTTAATAAAAAATATGGTCTATTTCAGAGCTTTCCAAACTTTTCATGTTGCTGACACACTTTTTAGACATGCATCATTTCACGACACGGTAATTCAGTTTTACTAGCCAACCAGAGGTTAAACTAACCGATTACGCACGTGCGGGACCCAGAGGCGTTATCTAGGGTGGGGAAAGGCAGCCCCCTGATCTTGAATCACTGCTATCGCCTTCACCAGGAAAGACTCTGGAGAGAGTGGAGGCAGCGGGAAAAGCAATCCCTACCCGATCCTGGCCCGCTGCTGTTGCCCTTGCCAAGAAAAGACCCCGGGGAGGGCAGAGGCAGTGGAAAAGGAAGCCCCCCTACCCAATCCTGGCCTTCTGCCTTTGCCCTTGACAAGGAAAGACTCCAGTGAGAGCAGCAGCAGTGGGAATAGCTCAGGTGGGAGGAGTCTTTCTCAGCCCAGGAAGACGACACATCTACACACTTCAGGCGACACACTAATGTGTTATGACACACCATTTGGAAAGCCCTGGTCTATTTAATCAAAGTTACTTCTATCCCTTTATTTAATTATTTGTGTGGCTGGAATGTCAAAGCCAGTAGAAAAAGAACTGGCCAAAAGAAACTGCTTTGTGACAAAGTCATGATATATATTGAATACTCACCCCTATAGCACGAAACAGCAAAGAGGTACTACCAGACTGGATTGGGAAACCTCGTTGCCTCTATCACATGATATGAGTAATACAAGTTATGAAAAGATTTCTCTATTTCTTCCATCAAGGTCCGCCAGAACCACACAGAGAGAGAATATGAATAGTATGAACAATAGGAACATGAACAAACTGAGCTCTCTGCATGGATTTATAAACCAGCAAGTGACCTATGGCACATCCTGCTCCCCCAGGATACAGTAAACAATGAAGATTCAGAAAGAAAAAAATGTTCACTGTAAGAATGCAATGTAATCATCAGTTTGTTTACCAAATCATTTCAACTCTACAAGGGATTGATTTTTCCAATAATGCTAAGACCTCCTCTGGTTGCTGAAGAAATTGAATCACAAACAGAGATGCTTATAAACTTTGTAATTACCCAATCCAGTACACTAATATATCCTATATAACACTCAAGTGTATTAAAGATAAAACAACATATACTGAAGAAATTGTTGGCAATGACCATTTGAGTTTGTACAGCCAAGCAGTCAACAGATCAGGTATTTAAGTCCAGCTGATCTGTTGACAAATGGAGGAGTATTTCAAGGATACTCTTATTGATAGCTATGATCCCTGTAGTCAGACATACAAACTAAGCAGTTAGTTGTCTACTGATGCCAAGTCATTTCTCACAGTTCTTCCTTGGTAGTGATTCATATAGTTGTACTCCACTGAGGTTTTTAAGTATGTATATGAATCTCCCCCCTAATCACTTATATTTGTTTTGGAGTGGGAAGCTAGTTAATTTTGTTTAGAGGAGGGATGCAGGTAAACTACTGATGCTCTGGAATGGGCAGAAGAAACCAAACTACAATTTCCAAGGAACAGTATAATAACAATGAGTGTGGCATATGCCATCACTGCACAAAACCCAACATTATAAACTTGGAGATAACTGGCAGGGGAACGGGAGAGACAAGCATTTTCTGAAGACTCAGTAGGAAACCTTTTAAATAGCAAGCCCATTCTGAGTCAGACCCCCCACCTCCTACACCCTTTAAACTCTTGAGAACCAAAAAGAAGACCTTCTTTCACTCTGATTTACATAATTGATTTTCCAGGTAATTTCACTTTTTAAACTTTAACAAGAGGGCTTCTTGCAGCACTCTTGTCTGAGCTACATACTGTAGTGACATTGGACTATAATTTGACATGCATTTGGAAGTGTCACATTTTAGAAAGTGTCCAGTAGACTGTTGAGAAATGCTTTCAGAGTAACCTAGAGCAGAAGGAAAAAAATATGCTTGGCTAGTTTTTCTCTCAAAAAGTGAATTCTGGCAGTTTTGTCAAGCTCTTTATCAAATGAAATTTAGCATCTGTAATACAAATGTACCATACTTTTGAATTTATATCCTGCCTTTCTATAAAATGTCAAAGCTGATTCAAATACACTATTATACAAAGCAGCAACATAATGTCAGCCAGATTAGTGAGACCAGCCTGAAAACTAGAATAAGAAGGTTATGAGTTCTAAATAAGGCTGCTGTGGCATAACCACTGCTGTATTTTTTCTTATTTTCAGAGGTGACATTTAGAATTAGAAGGGAGTCAGTGAAGGGAATCTTTAAAATAAAACAAAGTTGTTAAGGTATTCAAAGTATCAGTGCTTCATAGAAGATTACCAGTATCAGAGTTCAGAATACTGTTGCACCACTGAAACCAGCTAAAAAGCGAAATGGTCACAAACAGGCATCAAATCTGAGGTTAGGCTGCAATATCATTGTCATTAGAAGTGTGAGATATTAGCCAGGAATCCCCAGCTCAAATCTCCCAGCTCCCTGTTTGTAGGAGTAAAGCATAACAAGAGGCATCAGCAGCCCAAGGGCTGCATTATCTGCAAAGCTCCAACAATCAAACTGAAGCCACACTGCTTGTTGTCTTTCAGAATGTCAAGTAGTCAGCGCTTGGCTGAAAATTCAGTGAAGCAAGGAGAGCCACACACAATACATAAGGAAGTATTTCTTTGCACGGTTCATAGCTTAACTATGGAATTCACTACCAGAAAATATGATGATGATGATGATGATGGCCACCAACAACAGTTGTCTCTTCACACTTGTGGGTTTCACTTTCACAGATTTATTATTTGTGAGTTTCTTCAACTCTTGCCCCCCATCTCAGATGCTTCTTTTCTGGGAGAACCTTCCCTCTTGGTGCCTCCAATCAGGCAGAGCAGTCCTTTAAAAATTCACCCCTGGTCCTCCTCCTCTTCTACCAGCCACTGCCTGGCCAGCTGAAGACAGCTTGCAAGCTGATTTCTCAGCCAAACCCTGTTCCAATGCAACCCCACAGCCAAGGAAGGAGATGGGGATATGAAAGAAGAAGTACAGAGCAACCATACCAACCCATCCCCTTCCTTCTCTCTGCTTTCCCTGACCTAGTTTGGACCTTGGGTGCCTGTTCTCCACATCATGCCTTGCCCCCTTCCCACAGACACATTTTGATATTTGCATTTTTTTACTTTTTTGAGAGTCCTGTATCCCCAACCCTAGGAAATATGGAGGGCCAACTGTAGACTGCTGTGGGTAAGAAAAAAAGAGAAGAAAATGTTATCAGTGGCTACTGGTCATGATGCTCTGTGTTATCTCCAGGATCAGAGACAGAAGGTCTGAAGAACACTTGTTTGGGGACAACAGCAGGAAGTAGGTAATGGAAGCAGGTAAGTAGGTAATGTTGTTTGTGGCTTTCCCACAGCAATCCCTTTGCCCTCTCTGAGAAACAGAATACTGAACTACTTGCCTTTTTGGTCTGATCCAACAAGGCTCTTCTTAGATTTCTCATGGCCTTAGTTAGGGCTACCAGTCTGGACGATAGCAGATTCTGACATTTGAGGACCAAAATGCTGAAACCTTCACATCATTCCTTGTGATGTCACAACTGATGGGCTCTGGTAATGCCACAAGAATGATGTTACAAGGGGCTCCTCCTGGTGATATCATTAAGCATAATACACAAAGCACCATGCACAGTTGCACACAATATGCCATACAAATAATTAAAAAAAAACACGTGTAACCAATGAGGGGGCGCACACAGATAGACACACACACGCACACTTTTAATGGAAGTGCTCTTGCCTAAGATTCTACACCAGTGGTTCTCAACCTGTGGGTCCCCAGATGTTCATGGACTTCAGCTCCCAGAAGCCCTGAGCATTGACCATAGTGGCTGGGGCTTCTGGGAGCTGAAGTCCACGAACATCTGGGGACCCACAGGTTGAGAACCACTGTTCTACACCCTCCCCCAGAGGACTGGAGTTGATCTCCTAAGATCTGACAACTTTAATCTTCATGCATTTTCTGCTGTCCTTGGGTAGCTAGAGGAAGCGATACTGGTATCGTAGCCTACCAGATCCTGTCTGATCTTGGAAGCCAATCAGTGTCAGTCCTGGTTGGTACTTGGATGGGAGACCTCCAATTAATATCAAGTGCTGTAGGCTATATTTCCAAGGAAGGAACTTGCAAAACCACCTCTGAAAATTCTTTGCTTAAGAAAACACTATGAAATCCACTGGATCTCCATAATTTGGCTGGCAACTTAGAGGCACATACACACATAAGAGAGACTGGAAAGATAATCAACATATCCAAGTTCCATCCCCACCAGCCATTCCTTCTCTAAATCCAGCCACTTTTTTTTAAAAAAAAAATATCTCTGGGCTCAGCTCATATAATGCCTTCCCAAGGGAGCAAAGACCTTCTCAAGGGACCTCACACCTAACACCTACACAGTCAGTGAAAGCCTAAAATTTAAAATGAAAGAGAAGTACCTTTGGAAGCATTGCTTTCAATTCGATGTCGCATAGTCTCAAGCAGTTTCACACTGATTAGCGGGTGACTGAAGCAGGTGGGAATCTTTGCTGCAGAGAGCAACAATTAGCATTAGTCCCCCAGCCTGAGCATGCTTTTTATTTATGCATTAATAATAGTCCTCTCTTACAAAGCAGGGAGCCTTTGCAGATTCTCAGTCTAGGGCTTTGCTCAGCAGTTTGCATAATCTCCTTACTCATGGCTATACAAGATTCCTCTGGCAAATTCTGAAAGCTGCTTTAGATCTTGTTCAAACAGTAAACCCTCCTAGATTTATTACTGTTTCTTCTGCAGAGGTGGGTGGCTGCATGTATGTTGGATGTGGGTGGGAAGAGTAAACTGACTGTCTTGACCAAATCCCCCTTGAGTTTTGCTGGATATTTGTGACCAATAAATACAGCTAAAGCTGGACAAAAGCAAATTTACTCTTCCAGTTCCTGGCCTAGCTGCCAGGCTGTAGCTCATACAAGGAGCCATAAATGATATTCTCTTGTGACTATGGCAAGTTTGCTATCCCTCAGCAAATTATTTTGCTGTAGACTATTATTTTAATCATGAGACCATTTCATTGCAAAAGAAAGTGTAGATTTGATGAAAGGAGTAGTCTGTTTGTTTTCTCCTCTTGTGTGCCAGCTGAATTTTTATCTGTTCATCATGAATTCCTTGAGTATGTTCCTAGAAAATGGTTAAAAACAATAACAATAAACCTCCAGGATGTTGTCAAATTGTATATTTCTTTCTAACAGTTCTGTAAGATTCAGGAGTACTGCAAAAACAAAGCAGGAACATTTGTTGCCATGGTGGGAATTAAGCACATTTATCTTGTAAAAGTTACTGTGCCTACTGTATATTCATCCTAGTTTTAATTAGGAGTAGCCCTCAAATGAGGCTTTAGATATAAGGAACATTTGTTCATGGTTAAGAACAAAGAAAAGGGAGGAAGAGTCCTAATTACTCATGAGATGAAAAGCAGTGAGTTATCTTGTTTAGATGTAACTCTCTGTAAACTATAGTTTTGTTATAGAAGAAGAAATTTGGGCAAACCTTGAATATGCATGTCTCCACTTGCCATTCTGTCATTTCATGGATGCAAGGAGATTGGAAGCATTTGCTTCCTGGTTTAAATAAACCAAGTACCAATTCATCCTACAAAGCTTTAGTGCTATGATTCCACTTTAGCCACCATAGCTTCATTCCCTGGAATTCTGAATTCTGGGGTCTGTGGTTTAGTCAGAGGCACCAGAGGAGCAACCCCCTTTAAAAAAAAAATTATTCAAAACACCGTCACCACAAATTTGAATTTTTATTTACTTCTTTGTTAAATAAATGCCTATGTTGGGGCTAAAATAGTCCAGGGGAGATAAGTTGTCCCCCGTATCCTCTAAAGTGATGTGAGTAACTGCCTGGGGTTGTGTGCCCCTCCCTACCTCTGGAATTTGGAGGGTTTTCTATAAAAAATAAATTAAAAAATAAAATTAGACATGCAATGGGGAGGAGAAGGTCAAAGAAGAAGACAAAGAGCCCTCCCGCCAAGACATGGAGGCTTCTCCCCACACACACAGGTGCACCAAAGAACTTCAACAAAGACAAGATGAAGAAAAAGTCAATGGTAGCAATGCACCTTCTTCCTTTTACTGCCAATGGGGCTTTTGTGCTGAAGTGTGGTGGGCAAAGGCAAGACAAAGGCAAAGAAAATAATGCTTCTTTCCTGATGCTGGGGTTTTGGCTTTGCCATTTCTCTCTGTACAGCTCTGAAGCTTTCTGCTTTGGTGGAAAGTGAAGCAGGCTGTACTTGCAGATTAGATTTCATCATTCTTCCCTGAAGCAGGAAGTTGTCTTTTGAACTGCTCTTCAGAATGAAAAAGACAAAGGGAAAACTCCATCAACAGGAAGGAGATGGTGGTATATTTTATTTTATTTTATTTTATTTTATTTTAATTATGTTTTTCCTGGGCATGGGAATGCTTCTGCTGCCGAATGTAATTATCTCTCAGACCTTTCACACTTTCATGGCTATGGTTCCATCTTATAGAATGCCGGGTTTCATCGGAGGCATCAGAGGGGCTCTCTGGATGAGAATTCTAAATGCCCCCCTAAGCTGCCAATTCCAGGATTCTGTGGAATGACCCCATGACAGTTAAAGTAGAATCATAGTGCTACAGTGTCTTTTTCATTTGCAGTCTAGCCCTCCCTTTGCTTTAAAGCGGGCTTTTGCCTGTGGAAGGCTCCCCTCTTTGCTAGAGGAGACTGTTCTGCAGTGACAGCACGGTCTGCCTCCTGCTCACTAAGAATTCCCCCAAAACAGCTCACATAGCTGTTTCTTGAAGATTTTCAGCAGCAAACCTTTCAGGGTAAAGTCATGTCACTGATTTTCAAAGGAAGGGTTTTTTTCTTCCTGGTGGCTTTAGGAAAATTTTGAAGGAAAAAGGGCTGGGAGACACAATCAGTACTTCTTCACTTCTCCTGTACGGGCTCTAGGGTGGCTGTGTTTGGGGAATTAAAGCAGGGTGCAGGCCTCAGGGGCCCTGCAACAAAGCCAGTGCAGCCTCCATACCCCTTTTAGTTTCCTAAACCACACATCCCCAATGTATGGTGATAGCCCTGCCACAGAATATCACTCACCATCCACAATTTAAAGGTGAATTCAAGAATCACACACCAGGTTTCAGGCAGACCTGATTTTACACCTGAGACATTCTGTCACCTCTTTCATTAAAACATGAAACACTTCTAGTACTCAGTTCCTCCACTGTTTATTTTTGTTTTGTTTTCATTATAATCACACCTTTCTAAAAATCAATATTCAATTTAGTCTTTCTCACTAAAGATCAGGTGGAGCAGTAAAAAAAATTAGCATTTATCTTTTGCTTGCAAAATTCCCAGGTTTCAAAATCATGTCCCTTCTGTAAAGCCACTTTGTAATGTATATCATATTCCAGTATTTGGAGTCTCATCTTGTTTCTTTCCAGTGGAATTTTGTTATTTTATAATGATAAAAATATGGTCTAACTTAGGTGGTGTTCTTTGCTGAAATTAAATGACATGTCCCCTTCAAATATTGATAAACTGTTCTTTGTGTTTACAAAATTCTCTCTTTTTGTCTCTGACAAAGTATTAAATATTTTAAAGTAACTTTTTTCACCCAATTTTGTTAATTTCAGTATTCAAATCTTATCTGTGTCTATTTATTTGCTGTTGTTGTTTGCCTTCAAGTCATTTCCGACTTTTGATGACCCTAAGGTGAAACTAGCACAGGACTTTCTGGGATTCATAGTATTTGATACGCCCAAGGTCACCTAGTGGGTTTCCAGGTCTGAGTGGCAAATTGAACCCTACTTTCCAGGGTTGTAGTCCAACACTCAAACCACTACACTATGCTGGCTCTTATTTACTCAGAAATAAATTCCATTTTTTGAAAATCATTCTTATTTTTAAACAACCATTTAAGATTTCAGAATCAGCAATACACACTGCCAAAAGGTGGTACCATGGATATAAAGCTGCCTCCTTCCTGTTTCCAAGCAGGCTCCGATTGAATAAACCTATGATTCTCCCATCCAGACTGATTAAAAAAGACCAGAAAGCCCCAGACGTTGTTCCTGTTCTTTCCAATTTTATTTTGGAGATCTATACAAATTTAGTTTATCCTGGAATATTTTCTGTCAGTTCCTGGTACAGTCAGAGACTTTGCATACTAGTTCCCTGGGTCAATTTATGTTAACCTAGTATAAAATAATAACAAATGGAACAAAATATGGGACTTATCAAACAGTCTGGATGCACCCTGTGTCTACAGCACAATCAGGAAATTTATTTTTCTCATCCAGCCAGAAATATTCTTGGGGAATAGCTCAAATACCTGGTAGGAAAGATAAGCAAAGACAAGTGCTCCCACCACCTACACGTCCAGTACATTTTCATGATCTGGAGGAGGAATGGGGAGACAATGGAACAGAGAGGTGTCAATGTCTCTGAAGAGAAGCAAATTGTAAAGGGATGTTGCCTTGGTTTTCAGGAATTCAGAGTAAATTCCATCATCATCAGTACGGTTTCCTTCTCTAAGGCATACATAAATGCCAGTGTACCACACATATACATGCACATATAGAAGCAGATCTTGAGTGAATTCTTGGAATAGTAAGGCCCATCAGGCTGAACAGGACTTCCTCCTGAAAAGATGTACACAGGAAGACCCCTAATCTTCCTGGGCTGTCAGTGATGCCAACCTTCACATTACATATACACTCAGAGAAGATGCATATCTTGGGATTTAAAGTACATAGCCCTCAAAGTGATGGCTTACCTGAAAACAATAGCACAAAGCAATTTTAATCTGTCACAGGCCATTTCCGCACTAGACTCTTATAGTGCTATTATTCCCTAAACTGCAAACCCAGGATTCCATAGGCTGTTGAAAGTGGAATAATAGCACTATAACACTCTAGTGCGGAAGTGGCCACACTGTCACATAGGATAGCAGTAGGGAAAGACACAACCCCCAAGTAGCAGTGGCTTATGTGCCAAGCAAACAGGCACCTTATTCTACCCTTCTGGGGTAAAATGCTTCCAACTTCAATCATAAGCCACCTCAATTCCAATTTTTTTTTTTTATTACAACTCTCGTAATCCCTTAAACCATAAAACATTATGACTGGGGCTGAATGATTTCAAAATTTCTTTAAGCCACAGTATTGTAGGATTCTACACAGATGGCCTGTAATAATTTGTAATAAATAAATGTTAAATAAATACAGCATAGCATTATGGGAAATTAAAATGCTAGTCCATTGCTGTTGCCCTTGGGTAAACCATTCCCAGAAGGAACATTTCAGGGCTGTTTATTGAGTCCCTGGATGGTTTTGGGTGGAACAACCAGGCTGGTGTATACACTGGCAGAGTTTTGCATGCAATAATTTTGAATGCTATCACAAAAACAGGCTCAGCATCATGCATAGCTCATCTAGCAGCTAGACTAAAGGCCAGAGCTAATGTACCACTCTGTGAACATTGGAGCCAGCAGCCACCACTGATGAACACCAAGAAGCTTATCATCTTGGGCTCCTCTTCAGTTCACACACTTCACCCAGCTAGAGCCACTAAGAGAAGAGAGATGGTGATCTTAGTGTATGGTCAGGCCAAGGTGTATGTAGGGATCTTGCAGGTATGTGGTTCCAAGCTGTGGAAGACTGCAAAGGTCAATATCCACATTTTGAATCACATACAGAATCAAACATTCATTTTTTGCACATGATTAAGGAATGGCAAGGATCTCCTATGTCACCATGGTGAATTCACTCTAGGTTTTAGTCTGAACTTTAGTAGAGCTATCCAAGGTTCTGCATCTGTTTTGGGGATTGTTCCTCCCAAGTTTGGACCCAAACCAGGACTGGATTCACTGTCCCACTGACATGAAAGTCACTGACTGCCACTATGGGTGATTGCTAAAATAAAACTTGCTGCATGGGAGGTTTATGGGAATGTTAGAAAGAAAGGAATTTTAGACTATTTGCTATGTATTTAACGTGGCATTAATCTTAAGAATTAAAATTTGTGCAACAGATGCAGCTTTTTCAAGTCAGCTTTGTAATGTAGGCTTGAAATTTTGGAAGCATTAATTCCTTTCATATTTAAAATCCATGTGATTTGATCTCTTCATTCTCAAATGTAAAATATATGTCATTGAATGCCAAAATCAATATTGTCCATGCCATTGTATTTGTGCTTTCTGGGAAAGTTGGAAAGTGAAGAAAGCTGAAGGGTAGGGGGAGTCAATTCATTTAAAACAGACTGCCAAAAAGATAAATAAGGCCATTTCCACACTAGACTGTTATAGCGCTATTATTCCACTTTCAACATCCTATGGAATCCTGGGGTTTGCAGTTTCAGGAGGGGCCACCTGGGATTTGCAGTTTCAGGAGGTGGCCCGTCCTGAAACTGCAAACCCCAGGATTCCTTAGGATGTTGAAAGTGGAATAAAGCACTATAATAATCTAGTGCGGAAATGGCTAAAGAGAGGCTATTGTGCTTTGAGTATGTCATAAGGCAGAAAGATTCACTGGAAAAGATACTAGTGTTCAATGAAGTTGAAAACAGTAGTAGAAGCAGAAGTGAAAGCAGTAGTAGAAGAGGAAGTGCATTACAGAGGGTTGACTCAGTCAAAAAGGCCATAGCCATGGCTGAGCCTGGAAGAACTCAGAACAAGACTGTTAATAACAAGACCTTTTGCAGATCTTTCATTCATAGGGTCTCTGCAAGTCAAAGCTAGCTTGATATCAAGAACAGCAAAATTGAAAGGAGCCAATACTGAAAGAAATATATGTATCTCTTACACTCAGCTTGGTCTACATAGTCTGCTTAAGAAGTTTAGCTAATATTGCCAATGGGCAATTGAATACAAATTACCATAAAACCAAGATGGTTTTTAATATATCAGCCATGTAGAAAACTTCTTGAAGGTCACTGAGTTGAGTAAATAGAGAAAAAGTTGACTATTTACAGACAATATTTTAATCTAGTGATTCATATTCTGCAGAAGACACAGACCTAGCATAAAATACACACACACACACACACACACACACACATATATATGCACACATACACACACACTAAAAGCGATACTACACTTGTGAACAGATGTCTTAAAAGGGAAGAACATGATGTGGTGCAGTGAGGCAGTACAGTCTCACTTGTATTACACCTATAGCTTAAATCAGAGAGAAGAATCTCTCAAATTAGTCCAAAAAAGGCTAGTAAAAGCTGAAATTTCTCTTTTAAGCATCTTCTTTCATAAAAATAATAGCATCTTTTTTCTTATATCAGGAAATATGTTGTTCTTAATTAACAACATTAGCCGCATATTAATGAAAATTATTACATACTCATTGCACAAATTGTTTAGAATGCTTTCTTTTCTGCAAGTTTATCAAATAAATAAATACATAAATAAATTGGGGCTAAACCTTTTAAATGATTCTTCAGTAATGTGGGTGAAGACAAGTGTGGAAAATAAACCTGCATACATGAAATATGCCAAGGTTTCAAACAAGGAAACAAAAGAGGATATTTTAGAAAATAATAATCTTTAAAGGCACTGGAGAACATAACAGAAGATGCAGACACAGAAGAAAAGGTGGTTTTGGAAATAAAACTGACAAAATAGGTATATAAAGATTTGTAAAATAAATCTCCCCATATGTTTGGGGATGGAAATTACACATATACTGGATTTGTAATACAGTATTAAGTTGTGGGAAGCGCTTCAATATAATTTATATAGAAAATTAGAGCTGTTATTAAGATCTCAGTGAACTGATCAGTGTCTCCAAAGCATACTAAAAAGTAATGCTAACTTCTTTTTTTCCCCTCCTCAGAGGATGGAATTAAAGAGCCATTACAAAAGAAGAGAACTAATGCAGCAAGAAAACATAAGCTAACATCCAACTCATATGCAAATACTATGCAAATTAATATTCAGAATAAAGTACATTTTCGAGCTTATCATCATAAGTCCCCGTCTTGGTATTTCCTCTTTATAATAGTACACAGCTTTGCCATTATGCCTCTTAATTTCAAATTTAATTCTTCCAACAATTGAGATTGACATCCTCTTCTAGTAGTTCATGACCTAAATAGTGAAGCTACCTAGCTTTTGTTTGTTCATGTTGTTCCCTTGATAGTGGAAAAAAAAAAAAATTCTTTCATGGCGTTTATTTTTTATACAGAATGACAAAAGAATTTTAAAGCAATCCTCTACAAATGTATTCACTTTTTCCATTGATAATAGTTGATATTAGACATTGATATTAGACATTGATATTAGTTGATGTATAATATCTTTATTTAAAAAAAACATTGCAAGTATTGTTTATTGATACTTTTTCAATGTAATGATAAGCTAGCCTATTAAGTACTGAAATAACTTTTGTGGCTAGTCACCACTTACTGTGCAAATTCTTGTCACATAAATTCCATATACACTATGCATACCACACACATATAAAAGACCTGCTCAGATGGTTATTGAACAAGCTCCACAATACAAAGTATTTTCATGTGCCTTGGAGAGATTGATTCTATTATCAGTCAGAGTAAATCAATATTTATGTCAGCCTGTTATCTGACTAATACTAGATGTTATTGAATAGACAATTGAATCTCAGATACAGAATTTAATAAAAGAGATACAGTAAAGGTAATAAATATGGCAGGTACTACAGAAAGCATTTCCAGAGAACAGGAGGCAGGGAGGGTTCATTCCTTTGTCCTACAATACTGATTATCTAAGCTTAATGCAGTGATGGCTATAACCAATGAGTCCTAATATGATACATAAAGGTAGGGAATTTTTTCCCCTCCCCTCATTCATTCTATATAAAATTAATATGATGAATTTCCTACAAGACCTCCATAAAAATATAACGGACAAGTGAAACCAAAAGGCAATAAAATTACTCTGTTGCCCATAGGAGTGTAATTTTTCACTGATTTCATTCTCTAAAGAAGCAAAATAAATAAATAATAAAAAAATAAAAATAAAAAAATCTTAGAAATATTCTTATTCAGCATGAAATTCGTTTCTTTTTGCACTAAAACCAACATGTTCTCCACATTTCTCTTTGGAGAAAAAGCTGTAGCTGGAGACTTATTCTGTGCACAATCATATGTGAGAAAATGGGAAGTTATGAATATGTAAGCACCATAGTTATAGTGCTATACAGTGACTCCCATCCCAATCCTTCCTATCTTCAGTTATCAGGTCTGTTTCCCTGTTGGCTGGGAAGAAGCTGTCTGATAGTCCCACCTCCTCCTGTGAGTAATCTCTGGTCCAATAGGAAGAAGCAGGATGCTCGTATGGGGGAGTTGGAACTTACAGACAGCTCCTTTCTGATCAACAAGGGCCCTTTCTGCACAACGTCACTGTCCGCTTCTGCCACAGGATGTTCCACACGACGTCGTCACCATCCTGCTGCTATCCTGTCTTGAAGTGTCGCATTCACGAGGCATTTGCAAGATAGAAAAAATCCGTTTTCCAATCACACAGCACTCCTGTACTTACAATTGTGCGGAAGCCATGGAAGTGTGATTAAGATGCTTCCTGCCCCAGTGCAGCAATGGCAAGTACCTGGCTGTGCTGTGGAAGGTAGGAAGATGCAGAGCGATCACACTTCCTTCCTCAGGAAGCAAACGGGTGCAGAGGGGAGTGTTGCTGACATGCTCCCTTACAGATCTGAATTGCAGCGCAATGACTTGGAAAAGCATTGCCATGTGGAAATGGCCAAGGTAACAGACCCCCACTAATCACAGTGGCTGCTTCCCAATAAATGGGAATTGGGGGGTTTCATGGTCTCTATATAACTCTTAAAGTAGGGGCTACAAAGGGATTATGAACATGCAACACTCAGTGTGTAATCCTAGGTAATAAATTCATAGCTGCCTAAGAGGATTCTATCTGTCTTACTTATTTTTCATTCATTCATTCATTCATTCATTCATTCATAGATGAGACCATTTTCTGTACTGGGAAAAGTTCTGCACATTTTGCACAGAATAAGTTCCAAACTACATAGTCCATCTTTTTGGACAGTGAGTCCAATACTAACCCAACACAAGCATGATCTCTGCCCAAGGCCAAACTATCTGGGGATCATAAAGAAACAATACCAGGACCTTCTCCCTCAGGACAGGGGAAAAACAAGGGATTTCTGCCAGAGAAAATTGGATTTGTTTTCAGTGCTCCTATACTACCAGAGTAAGAGGAGCAATCTGTTGTATTACTGGCCTAGAAATCAGAGCACTACCATCTATAGTCTCTACAGCCACTCTGGCTCCTAATAAACACATTGGGATCTTATTTCTGTTGACATACTCCATATCCCTAAACTGTAGGAATCCAAAATGGCCCCTGTAAGCAAATGGAGCTGGCTTGGGGAGCAAAATTCCATAGCTGGGAACACATGCCATTAAGGGAGCTGCTTGAGTGAGTAGATTAGTGCCAAAGCTTCTCCTTTCCAGGCTTAGAGTCTCCTTTTGGCCTGAGCCCATGGGGTAGCCCTATTCTCCTGGGTGACTTTGGGCTGTCTTCAGTGTGCTTTCTCAAGTAAAATCAACCAGTGCCACTCTCCCTCCAGTTGCATTGGTTCTTCTTGTGATATCACGGAGCGCAATGTCTGAGCCTGAAAGTTGTGAGAGGGGTTCCTGAGGAGTGTGCAGAGGGATGTGCCAAGTGATGGATTTTCAACCATTTAGACTTGGAGGATCAGGAGCAAGAGGACTGTAGACTGCTCAACAGAACACATACTGATTCATCCAATATATGAACAGTCAGACCCTCCTGAAACTAGCCCATGAAGGTAGACTCATTACAAAGGAAATACTGGAGAGCAGATGGCACAGGCAATACCTTTCCTTGTTGTAGCAGCCATATATGATGGTTGCCAGCCTCTGACCTCTGAGGGCCACTATAAGCAAAGCACATCTGTTCCTGGAATCATGAATACTTAATCAGGAGTGGGCTTGTCTGTAGGTGGTAATTTGTAGACTACTTTACTGCAGGTCATATGACAGGCTTATCAGATTAAAAAGCCATAAAAGAATCCAGTAGCACTTTCAAGGCTTACTAGTTTATTCATGGACTCCTGTAGACTTCATCAGATGAATGAAGTGAAATCTCTATGGACAGATGTATATACAAATGGAGAAGGGAGTGTGAAATGTAATGGAAATGCATGCTGCTATGGAAATAAGTATGGTCTTAACAGTGGTCATAAAGAATACTTGAAAGCAGAAGACAGGTTTTGCATACAAACCTAGATAAGCAAACAGACAGTGTGTAGTGAGAAAAAGTCTTTATCTAGCAGTTCATTTAATAATGTATAATTCTAGGCTGGAAATATAGAAATACTCTCTAGATTTCAAGAAGCTGCCCTGTATAAAGGCAAACCACTGGTTGGTCTATCTGATTTCTGTAGTGAGTAGCAGCAACTCCTTGAGGTTTCAGATAGATTTTTCTGAAAGTAAAGTATGTGCTGCTCCACCAAGAGTTAGGTCTTCTCCCAATCCTGATGTGTTATTGGAAATGCAGCTAGTGCAGGGAAAGAAGGCAAATAAAGATATGTCACTACTGAACCAACTAGTCCAGCTGGTGCTGAATTACCTCTGCCTCCTAGTGAGAAGAAGGTTAAAGGGCAATAATGATTACCTTATAAGCACTGTCAGATTCCTGCATAAGCAAGTGTTCCATGCCAATTATTCACCCTTTAGACATCATTTTCTTTTCACCCAGTGTTGGGGTCAAGACTTCCTCTCAATACAGAAGCAAACTGGCCACCTAGTAGTTTCATTCTCATTGAGGACATTTGTATATGTAGCTAAGCACCGCGCTACAACCTGTATGATCAAAATAGCTGAGTTGCACGCCTGTGGCTTAATACTGTGCTTTGAGAGTTATCACTAACAACTACCCACTTTAGTACTTACACTCACCATATTCTTTCAAGCAACTAATTCCTGGGGTTTTTCAAATTTACCCACTGGCAATTTTTATAGCAAATTTCTGTGTAGTCCTTAAGTACTATTTTGAACATAATCCACTGCATGTAATGAAGAGACTTGATAGTCTCTTTGAGTCTCCTCAAGACTACCTAACTCTGGTAAATAACTTTTGAAAGACAGTTTGCTCTTAAATAGTCTGAAGTTAGAGTTAAGCACAGTGGTATCAAAATTTGTGACAGATCTGGAATGTCTGTCTGCTGGGGTAACAATAGCAAAATCTCTGTCTTCAGAAAAAAAGTATGCAGTTCCATTCCCCTTCTGTCTATTTCATCTGTCTTCCAGAATGGTGGTTGGCAAAACCGTTGATAGTTCCAGAATCTTTTTGCCCTTTTTGTCCTACCCTTCCAAGAAAGAAAGGGAACCTTCTTATACTCCCTACAATGTTTAATGTCATTTATTAGGATTTTTAAAAGAAATGAACTTTCCATCCCTTCTGGTTTTTCTTCTTGCTTTTTGACATTGTTAGCCATCTGTGCAGCCACCAGAGATTCCCAGGGGTGGAAGAATTGCCACCGGATGTGCCACTGTTGCCCATCCTTCTCAAGAAGAATGATAATGAAGTGGGGAGAACACATAGAGTATAGTAGATAGAATGCTGAATTATGAATGGAGGCGCACAGGCTCAAATCCACACTCAACCATGTCTTTGAATGTCTCTCAGACTAACTTCCATCACAGTGTTGTTGGGATAATAAAATGGAAGGACAACTTTGTGTGCTGTCCTAAGTTCCTGAATAAATAGAAAACAAATCAATTTGATTCAAAGGCATGAAGGCAATGCTTATTAAGTCAAACTGGCAGATGTTGTATATTGACCCTGAAAAGTAGTGTCTCACAATTCTTCCTTATAATTCAGTAACCCAAGATTAACCAGCCCTCTTAATACATCAGTAGTTGGTACCAGGTGTATGGTGAATTGTTCTTCAGGTCCATACAGAGCACATTCTGCATACAAAAAGAGTAAATTATTTGCTTTGACCTTCTCCCCTTTAAAGGGACAGTATCGAGAATTACTGGGCTTTTTTCTTTTCCTCTCCAGAGATGGCACAGACTAAAAGATTTCAGTGCAGAAATAGCAACAGAAGTAGTCTCCATGAATCTCCACTATAAATCTCCAAAATTATTTTTTTTTCCTGATCCAAATCAAAAGCCATATTTTTAGATTCCAGATCTTTTTTTCTTGAAAATGTGTTCTCTGATGGTATCTTCCAAAGAGATACAATAGATTATATTTAGATAGATTGCAAACTGTGATAATTGTATGTGGAGTGAACCAGAAATAGGCAACACTGGATCCGAGGTAGAGATAGAAAGAATATTCAAAAATACTTGAAAAAATGGTTGAAAAATGTACTTCTTAAATAATGCATAATGAAGAGAATCTTGAACTGATGAGAATCTTCACAGTTGGGGATTATACTGCACAATATATGCATTTTTTTTTCATAGAAAATAGCATTTTCCATAAAGAATATTATTTGTGGCACAGAAAATGCTGTTTTCTGTGGGAAAAAAATGCAAATTTTAAACAGGATAAGTACAAAACTACAGGATTTTCTGCACAAGCATCAGTGTTATAGAAAAAGTAGCTCTATTCCGGAATGTTGTTTTTCTGCCCATTAAATGCTGTTTTGTGCATACATGTGCACAAAAGAAGCATGCAAATTTTGCACAGAAGAAATCCTAAATTGCAGATAGTCTATCTTGCAGCAAAAATGCTTAAATTATTCATTGCTTCCTTCATTGATACAGTTTGTGTTTTTACAACAATCAACTATAATCAAAACTGTTTGTTTTGTTACAGTGATCAATGCAATGCTGCAAGAAAGTCTTCAAAAACTGCATGGCTTTGTTACGATTGTTTTATTACAGTGTTGTCATTTTGTTACAATGTTGCAGTGATTATGCAGTGTAAATCTGTGTGACATCCTCACCGTCCCAGTGGGCTCATAGCAGTGGATCAGTCTAATGCATTGTTTTTCTACATAATAAGGGGGCAGAAACTACTTATCATACATGACAACTTGATGTCCCTGATAGAGTTAGTTGTATCACTAGCCCAGTTGCTATCCAATGGGAGGTATGTTTGCGTCCTGCATCAGGTAGTGAAGGAGTGCCTTACCATACTTACTGTGCTGCAGCTGGCAGTGTCGGAATGCTATGGAAATTCACGGTGGGCAAGAACAGCCCAAGATCAATCTATGGTTAAGTTTGGTCCCCAAAGGTGTGATTTCCAAGATAAACCTGGATGCAGAAGCTTTCTTTCTGGTGGCCACCCCACATGATGCTGACCACTGTTGAAGTGGATTTCCTCATGCATCCTCCCAAAGGCACAGTTTGTCAGTATCCATTATCATGTACTGCCTGCTGGTTGGGAGGAATTTGATTTACTCATGTGACTGGGTCTACTGCAGTGGAGGGTTTCACTTTTCCTATTACAATTTGTGTGCTTTTAATTGTATTCATTCATCTGTTTCATTAACACTCTACCATATAACTTCCCAGGAAGATTCTGGAGGCATTGGGTCAAATCTGGGATTATGGAAATGTGCTCCCCAACAAGAGGTCCCCAACAAAGGGACTTGAGGGTAGTGTCACAAGGGTGCAGATTAGCTTAGAGGTGTCATGAATCTCTCCCTGCCGGGCTGCAGGCAGCAAGGGATGAGATAGGTGAGGGACACTTGGGGAGTCTGAATATACCAACACCAGGAAAACATAAGCCGAGCCAGGTCAAGGTCCAGTCCAAAGGTTCAGGAGGCAGAGATCTGTCCGGAGAGTTTCAGGGAGCAGGAGACACAAAGGTTGTGAGGGCTTGCTAATAATTTGCTGCAAGCAAGGAGCAGCCACACCGGCAGACTTAAATAGCCCCTGAGAGCAGGTGCTGCTCCTTATTGTTTCCTCAGCCTAGTCCAAGATGCCTCCCTCTCAGCAGCCCATTTCAGCCTTCTGTCTGATTGAGGGCTGATGGGCACAGCTGGCTGCCACTCCTCTGCATCACTGCCGGTTCCCTCTCCATCATGACCTGGCTGGGGCAACTCAGTCTCTGTTTGACCTTCCAGTGCAGGGAATGTTTGCAGGTTGACTTGCTCACTCACTGGCTTCACCCTCTGCACAATCAGTTGCTCCTCAATCACAGCATCATTATCTATCACAGGAAGCTGGCGTGCCTGAGATGCACCCACATGATGGGATGGCTCTTCAGGACTGGAGCACACTGTGGTGGGGCCAATACTCTTATCATTCCCAAAATGTTCTTCAGTGGTCAGGACAGGGGGTGAAGAATTGTCCAGATAATGGTCCTCATGATGTTTAGACATTATCTTAATGCCATGCAAAAAAGTGCTGTAAGCTGTGATCAGAAAGAGATTCACTCCACAAAAAACTGTCTTAAGCTAAGGTCCCAGATATGTAAACATCTCTGTTCACACAAATCCATATCCTTTGACTTCCTGATAACTTTTAAGTCTCAGGATGGGTCCTTATAGCTGTTGCTTACCAGTGGAGATGGTTGTGAAGGGAGAGTGTCCTATATAGGCCATGGCCGCACAGCTGATAACTCAAACAAACAAACCAAATGACTCATGGCTCATTACATATTCACTGACTGACAATAGCACTAATCTGTCTGACAATAGGTTACTGACAATAGTACTAACCTGTCTTTACTGTTAGGAAGTTATAGTTCTTGTTATGATGGGAATTGCTGTACGTATTGAATTTGGCCATTGCAAATGGGGCAATTTTTTTTTTCAGTTTTGTTTATGAAGAAATTACCAAAATTCAGAAAATTCTTTGTATCTGGGAAAGAAAGACCTTGAGAATTAGAAATCTCAAAGTGAATCTTTCACTAGTCCCTGTTTTAAATATGAGTACATAACATTGTGCTGTTAGTATAGGTAGGTGTAATAAATGTAGGTAGGATGTATCTCCAGTGAAATGTGCTCCCAAACACACACTCATTCCTCTCTCTCTCTCTCTCTCACACACACATACATACACAGAGTCACTTTCACTTCCGGAATATCTCCTCCCATCTTTTTTGCTCCTCATCTCTGTTACTTGTCACCTTTATGGCTTTTCATGCAATTCCTTTATTTTCCTTGCCCCTTGTTAACCTGTCTCCTGTC
Organism: Iguana delicatissima; assembly: GCA_948472985.1. Lineage (NCBI taxonomy): Eukaryota > Metazoa > Chordata > Lepidosauria > Squamata > Iguanidae > Iguana > Iguana delicatissima. The sequence continues at coordinate 1,687,264 of CAOKZL010000411.1, read as the reverse complement.
TAGAGAGGTCTGTGTTACAACACATCCTGCTGTTTCCAGTGACATTTCTTTAAATGCTTTGAGCTCGCCTAACAAATCTTCAGTGTAGTTTACTTAGGCTGTCAACCTGCTGCTACCACAGACCAGCACAGATACAGACAGGGAGGCTCAATAAATGAATAGGCTGGAAATGATACAGTTGTTGGATTCATTACAAAGTCAGATGAGCTCTTTGTCATTTAAGGAGAAAGGAAAGACTGACATTAAAATACGGTTCATTAAAAGTGAATTTGAGCTATCATCTCCAGATGTTTTGGTACTATGAAGAGAGTGCCTTAGAAAATGTTTGAGCCTCTAACTAAACACAAGGGATTTCGGTAAGTAAAAGGATGTGGCTATAGTACTGCCATACATTTGGAGAGGATTTATCACTCTGAATTTTTCAGTGCCATCAACCAAAAGACTCCTGGGCTGAGAATGTGCTCATGCTTAACACATTGTTATTTTTAAAAGCTATATGCTACTAACATCCACAATCCCTTTTCACTTTTTCTGATGTTCAGCTGTGTATTTGTTTGCTTGGAGAAGTATTGACAAAGAGCCCAGGGACTGAAGCAGTTAGATAGTGCAGTTCTAGCATATCCTTTCATAGACTGATCATTTCTGACTAGATATGGAAGCAAAGAGCCTAAATCAAAGCACCCACCCACAAAAACTGTGAATTTGACTTGATTCTAGAAAGACCACTGAACTATCTTTATCTGTCCTTACATTTCAACAGTTCTGAAATGCTGATGATATTTACATGATGTCTTGGCACCATCTTTGACCTTCACATAAAAAGAAAACTATGAAGCATTTAATGAATTCTTAAGTTACAACAGATTGTAGATACATGAGGCAGCTATTTAAACACTGAAGAGCTACTATGGCAGAAAGGGAGGGAGGAACCAACCAGTATGGACTGTAACTTGTGCTATTAAACTTACTGCCTGACCTTGTGCCTGTGTCTCTCTCAGCCTAGACTACCTCAGTGGTTTGTTGTGGAGACAGAATGGGAAATAAAGTGATCCATCTTGAGCTCATGGGATGAAAGGTGGGTAATGAATGTAATGAATAAATCTGATACTTTAACTGTGCTAATTTACAACTAAGTGACACTGGCATGGTGCAAATCCCAACTCAAAAAGAATACAATCATATTATGTTATTTTATAAACAACTCATTGTGGAAAAAAACTACAATGTAGTTTAATTTTGTTAGATCTCAGAGCAACTCCTCAGAATGTTTTTCTTTATAAAGAAGCATAAGTACTACCAAAAAAGATTGAAAGTACCTTCTCCAATGGGACCTGATGAATTTATGGACATCGTGGAACTAGAATCTATGTTTCCCAATCAAGGTCTATGTTTACCTGTTGCAATAAACAGTATAGTTGCTGACACATGGTCAGTTGCTCCCACACAGGTTCAGGTATATCTTCTGCCTATGGGGCTACAGCAGATGATATGAATGTATGCCAAACTTTTGTCAGAACTCCAATAGAATTGTTGTCCAAGTACTGGCAAAGAAGTGATTGTGGAAAACATTTCACAGAGCAGATATTTTCCATGAGTTATTTGACTAACTCTGTGTTTGCCCAAGGAGAGTAATCATGTCAGCAACAGGAAGAGGATGTGGCCATCTCTAAATTGCCTATTCCTAATGCATTGGTACAGAGATCCTCAGAGCCCAAGAGCAAAAGGAAGAATGACCTGAAAAATGGAATGTGTCCCAGTACTCTCATTGTGTCTAGGTTCTCATGACCCCTAAAGCCGGGCATTTATGGAGTAGGCAACTTGAAGCCAGCCTCCTTCTCATGATTTCACTGCTGCTTTCTCTTCCCCTCACACCTGCCTTTCCCTGGGCCGGTTCCACTACAGCTGTCACCCCCACCTCCTGCATAAACATACCAACAGAACTATAAAATATGTTATGGAGACTTTAATCTGCCTTTACTCTTCAAGAACATGTTTCTTCAAAACAGTTTTGTATGTTTTGGGTACCACCACTGTACAAATCCACGTACAAAGAACATTATCTCCCCCCAAAATAACAAAAAACTATACCTCCGATCCATAAGACATGCTGTTATTTTTTAAAAGCATAATTTTTAAATGGGTCTTCTAAATATGCAAAATTCATGATAAAGTCTGACAAATTGATTTTTTTTTCTTGTTCATATAGAAATGTGATCATAAATATGTAAATCATGTGCATTGGTTCAGTTTCCGTTTTTAAGAGAGCCACTAACCCCCACATCAATGTCAAGTTTCTAATCTGTTCCTGCTTTGCACTGGAACCGTGTAGGAGCCTTTTTGGATGAAGGCAGGGTAGAGATGCTCTTAACAACTGAACAAGCAAAGAAAATCATCATCATCATTATCATCATCGTCACGACCATCATCATCATCATCAGTTAACTGCCAGAAACAGGGCTTTTACAGTATTTGCCCCACCAAAATACTGTATAGAACAGTTTTCAACATGCAATTTGTTAGCTTAGAAGGCTTTGGAGTAGCAAACTGTGTGGTAAACAACTCAGTATGCAACAAGGTATTGTTATTTTTGGGTTTTTTTATTTGTCATTTGCATTTGTGTGTGTGTGTGTGTATATGTGCATGTTTTATGTGTATGGCAATAAAGAAGTGTCATTTTTGTAAGCTACTTTGATGTGCAAGAAATTGGCAGAATCAATAAAGGCCAGAACTAGAAAAATCATGTAAAACAATGAAAAAATGCCCTTAACAACCTCAGAATATAAATTAAATTCATGAAGGGTTAGTTTACCAACTCATTGCTCTGTTGTATAACACTTTTCTTCTGACATTTGTTTGTATCAGTTCCTTTCCTCAAATATCAGAAGTATAGAAACAGGAGCACCTCTGAAACCTGCATAGGCTTTGTGCGCGTGTGTGTATATATATGTAATCAGGCTGTCTATTCACAATGAGATGTTGAAAGCACAGAATAAAAGAGCTTCTTCTATTGTCAGTAGAAGAAACAGTTCCCATATTCAGTGATCTTAACCTGGCATAGCTCCAGGGCTGTTAAATGGAGCAGTGTAGATTTACACCCTCTTTAGACCTAGGCTATTGAGTAGAACAGCAATTTGCCATGTCAAAATAATCTGAAGCAGAGTCAAATGTGGCTAGTTCATCACATCAAACTTCCCAGCTGAATCTAATGAACTACTGTATTCTATGAGAAATATGGAAAGACAGATTTTGCTTGACCCTTACAGCTGTTTAATCAAGTCCTTTTTTTTCCTCCATAGAAGCCACCCCGCTAAAGCAAAAAAAAAAAAAAGACACAGGAAGAGAACAGATTTGTCTTTCTATCTTTTTCTTGGATGAACTAAATTTTATGTCTAGGTTTCCAAGAAGCTGAGAGAAATTTGCTTAAAAATACCACAAAAACAATATACACACTCTGGATCAGCAGCTAGCGTGTGTTCCTGTTTTGCAATCATACATGTGAATCCATATTTTAGGAGGCATTTTGTGCTTCCATCAGCATGTGTGCATGGATTTGGGGTATCCTCAAGTACAAGTGTCACCTGTAATACAGGAGAGGATCGCACATCCCTCCTGGGCCCCACACGCACTTACCTTGCTTGTGGAGGCTCCAGACATGCAGCCATCGCACTTCCTCGCCCAGCGCAGCCTGGGAAAGAACCCGGCTGTGCTGCAGAAGGAAGGGGCAGAGCACTCACGCTTCCTTCTGGCCAGTACGGAGCTGGTGCAGAAGGGAAGCAGAGGGGATGCAAGTGCCTCTCGGAAGAGGCTTCTCACGCGATCCACTCGTGACACCAGTGGCACCAGGTAAGGTGCAAAAAGGGCCTAAGTCCAAATGACCCACTCTAACCTGCCAGTCCCAGAATTCCGGGGGACAGAATCATGGCAATTAAAGTGGAATAACAGTGTGTTAATTGTGTAGTGTGAATGGGCCTCTGGTTTTGCATTGATGTCTTGTGTGGAAAGGACTGGCCAGGTTGCCAACATGGAGATGTAGTATATACATCAGAAGAAGCAAAGCAAGTCCTCCTGTGCCATATTATGCCTACTTTTACAGTTTCTAGTTTCAGTAGTGGATTAACAGTGTATTTTCATATGGACTCTACCCTGTCTTTTTTCACATACACACACAGTTAAGATAGGGACAGGATCCCATGTTATCTCCTCCACAGAAAAGAAACTTAGGCCATATCCTGGGGTTTGTAATTTAGGGAGGGGGCTTTAGAATTCTCAGCCAGAGAGCTCTTTGGCCTCAGTAAGCTACAAACCCCTGAATTCCGCAGGATGTTGAAAGTGGAATAATAGCACTATAACAGGGTAATGCAGAAATGGCCATAGATACTGTGCCTCAATCACTTTTGGTCATCCTATTTATTTAATACCACACTGGTGTTGAAATTATGCCTCTCAGCCTGCCATCTTCTGAAAACTTGAGGTCTAGTGAGTTTTACCAAAGTAGACAATGTAGAATGGTCATTGTTGATGGAATACCTCTGATTCTGGCAAGTGTTTCACAGACAGAAACTTTGAGCAGGACACCAACAGTCATTTATGAGTAATACCTCATGGTATACAGGACCTATTTCTTTAAGAAACAGACAATACAGCTTCCTCTCTATTATAACTGGTGTTATCTTAAGAGTTCCAGCTGAAACTAGTCGGGAGAAATAGTTTTGTTTTGTACAGGGAACCTAAGCTCTTATGTTTCTGTTGACTGTGTTGTGTATTATTATGGTTCTAGCCACACAGTAGCTATTTTTCTCCTTTTGTGTTTCAAAATGGAGATAAACTCTCCTCAAAGATGTGTGTGTGTGTGATTGGTTTAAAACAAACCACTGTGGTTAAGTGATATTACCAAAAACACTAACTTGGGATGTCAAATCAGTTTCTCCCTGTATTAGCTCAAAACCTAGGGATATTGGTGGACCTTTCTTGTGCCTTAATTTTCACCTCAGTTTTCACACCAGGTAAAGAGGTGTATTTTCCCCAAGAAGAAAAAAAAAATCAGCTTAAAGCCCATACAACCAATTACAAGGAAATTCAGGTCACTTATCACTTTGCCTCAAGCAATTATAGCGGGTACTGTATTTGCTGGCATATAAGACTTGCTTTTTTTCCTGAAAAATACCGTTTGAAAATGGTGTGCATCTTATAGGCTGGTGTGTCTTATACACTCATGGTATACATGAGTGGAGTACACTCATAATGGGGTGCGTCTTATACACAGGCATGTCATATATGCCAGTAAATGGAGTACATTCATGGTCCCTGCTTTCATCTGAACTTTTACAACAAGTAAAGACAAGAAGTGTACACTAGTCTTTTATATTGTGAACCAATACAAATCAAGCTTAAACAACTGCCATTATTTCAGAACTGGAGGAAACATGGTTGTTTATTGACCAGAGTAAGATGTTTATGAGTGAGACAGCACACTATTTAACACAGATTTCTTTAGTCTTGCTCAACGTATCACTTAATTTCCTTTTACAGTGGAGGTTTAGATGAAAAGAAAAAAAAATTGTGCAAACAGGAAGAACACTCAGAGGAAATTTTACATCTAAGGGTAGTCCGATATATAAATGACAATGGAATCCTATACATCTGGTTAATTCATTAAATGTAACAAGACTTTGTTGCTTTATATATAGATGAGTTGGAGTGGACTAGTACAATTGGTTTAAATGTGGACAGGAGCACACTGGAAATGTGCAGACGTTGACATTCTCAAAGCCTGTGTTTCATTCAGCTCTTCTATACCATTTGTGACGTGCTAGGTAGGGAGTGGGATGGCTAGTGGGATTGTGCTTCTGTTTTTTGGGGTTGAAATTAAGAGAATTAATATCCATCCATGAGACCTTCTTTTGAGTTACCATGGTAATCTGAATATTCTTGTGGGTGGGAGTATAGTTTCAACACATTTTTTTTCTTTAAATGAAGTACATGTCTCTCGCCCTCCAGGAGGTGGGAAACAATAGTGTACAGTGCGCACTACTAGGAATGAATCCATACTATTATATATTTTGGCTTTTTTCATCCATCACTTGTGCATAAATTTGAAGGATCTTCATGTCTACAGGTCCTCTGACATCCCAGAAAAGAAAAGGAAGTCTTGCATCCCAATATGAACAAGTAGGCAAAGAAATTGTTTTTGGAGAAACACAACAAATCTGAGATTATTCACATCCCTAGACTTTGGCCAATGGAATTCTGAAGTAGTTTACAAAGTTTGGTTTCTTATTTTGTCTTCAGAAAAAGCAAATTGTATACCTGCTGCATTTTTGGAGGTTTCATGGCAGGTGACATGGATCAAAAAGAGAGAAATGCATCCATCCCTATGCATATAAGCCTTTGAGCTGCTGCCATTTATTTCAGTGGAGTTTGTTTGTATAGCAAATGACTTTTCCCAAATACGGTATTTAATACTTGTCAAACATAAAATACTAAAAGACAGATTGTCAGTTTTGATACTTTGCAGGACTTGATGAGAAGCTGCTTATGTAATGGTGGAATCCAGATTAGAGAAGCTTTTCATATTTGGCAGACCTTTCTCTCCCCCCCATATCTTGGGAAACAGAATGGCTTCATTGTAAATCAGATTGGTACATTTAGACTTCACAGCCTCTCACTTCAGAAGCACAATACAGCTAATAGCTTGTGTCAGTTGACCCTTATGGTCAGTTTCCCACTACAAAAGAAATAAATGGTTCATTCAATGAACACAAAGCCTTTTATTCCATTGTACGCACTTTATCATTTTTGTATTTTTAATTAGCACTTTTATATTTATAAATATCGGTTTTACTCTCCAGTTCCCTAGTAGGTTTGGTCTCATAGACTCATGACCTTTCTGTACCATACTTCAATAGTGGGTTGTTCTGCTACAATCACAGCATTGCCATTTCTCTGATGCTGTTGGGTTAGGGACGCTCTCTTCCACACTCTTTAGTATTGAGTGGATGAGTAGCGTTATTGCCACCGGTGTACCTTCTGCGCTACAGCCTCATTGACAACTCCCTTTCCTTTCCATTACCCTGTCCCACAGCTCCTGATTGGTCAGGCTTCTTTGTAAGCAATACTAGTGCAGGCACATTGTAACCTCATGACATGCCAGTACACTATTGCGGTTTTGTGCTATAATGCTAAAAAATGTATTTAAAAAATTAACTCAGAGGAGAAATTTAAAATAAACTCAGAGAGGTGGTAGATTCCAAACTTGCCACACCATGGGAGTCACTGAGGGATGAACAAGCTGAGGGAGGGACATGTCCACACCCCACCCACTCCTGGATCCATGAGGACAGGAAGTGCTATCAAGTGCTATTACAGAACCACACTGCCATGGCTGATGGGTTTGTACTGCTAAAGGAGGCTCTTAACAGATTTTTTTTTTTCTGGAAATGATATAAGGCTGATTTTCAGTGCTTAGGAATGGGTTAGCACTGGATGGCCACAGCATCATGCAGTAGCGTGACTCCTGAACTGGGAACAACCCAATGCTGTTGCAGGATGGCGATGTCATGCGGAAATGTCCTAAATGTAAACCATTTTCAATACACAGCTAATGTTCAAGTAGGGTTTGTGTCAGAATTTGTTGTAAGAACCATGTCAGCTAACCAGTTTCCTTTGTGGGGTTTCTATATTATATAGGGATGGTTTAAATGGTATAGTCAGCAGTTCATTGCATTTCAAGTCCTATGATTCTCTGGTCTGTCTGCATATTAACGTGTGCATTGCCTGCCCACCTGCCTTGGAAGAAATGCATGGTTAAACTAACAACCACTTTATTAATTGTTTAAATTTGATCAGCAGTGCATGCTGAAGAGGATCTATATCTACCTCCTCCTTTGTATATCAAGAATGAGCAACCCAGGTACTAAAGCCAAGAAGTTCACTGAGCTTGCACCTGGCTACTTTATTCCCCCCAAAAGTCTGTACATATTGACTTCTCCCTCAAGCCCTAAGCCCTAAAGGAAAAAGCTCATCAAGTTTAGCCCAAAAGGTTGGTCCTTTCTCCTTTCTGAGTCCCAGGGTCCAAATGGAAAATCTGAAGAACCCCCTTGCTCACCAACAATTGTCTAAAGACCCCCTTTTTCTACAGTAGAGTGCCACAGCAAGTCTTTGCTTAGCACCTTTCCTCTACCAGACCACTCAAGAAGGCACTCAGCTTCTGCTGCAGTTCCTGTAAGAATTCTTCATTGCCCTCAAATGACAAATGGCTCCCATCATCACTGAAAAATTCCTTCTTATCGAGAATGGAGGGATGTGCTAGAAAATGACCCAAGTCTGCCTTCATGGTGTTGAATTTTTCCCAGTCCATATGTTCACCTCTGTCGCATATTAGAAATCTAAGCTGTGAAGAATTTGTCCTGATTTAACCAGGCTATAGCCTGCTTGCCTATCTCACTATAAAATAAAATCTCTGGAAAACAGTGAAGATTTCATCATCATTTTTGTAAGACTTTGTTCATTATGCTGACTTATTACTACTTTCCATCTCTTTCATGTCTTCTTTCCCTAGCTAATTTTTGTCAAGGATCCCATTGTGCCTACCAATCTTTTTCCCAAAAAACTGCTAGAATGCTAAACTTTTGACATCGATCTCAGATTGACATCTAGTATTGCTTTTCTTTCTGATCATGGGGTCATTTCTGGGCTCCAAGTTTCTGATTCAGCACTACTGAATCTGCTTGGGTCCTTCTGCTGAAGGTAATTTAACAAGGATACAGAGAGCCAGTTGCTCTTAGATGGTATTGGTACAGTGTTGGCATGATTTGTCTAATCAGAATTAAATAAAAGTTGACTTGGAAGTGGCAACATGGTACCAACCAAAGATTTGTTCTCCAGACTTACATTATGAAGACAAAATGAATATTTTATTTCCATGACTATGTTATCTGGAAGATTCTTTCTTTTGCCTTTAAACCTCTGATGTGAAAACCAGGTGCTCCTCCACAGTAATGAGATTTGATCTCTATCTGTATGTTTCACTAAACTGTGTTTCAGTATAATGAATGGAGATTATTTTCAGATAAACACTTATTTATTTATATTGATATCCATATTGTGGCGTTCTCAATCTAAAGTTTACTGCCCAGCTAGATTTGAGGGTTGAGAAGATGACCTATGAGTATTGTTCTAGTATCAAATTTTCACAGAGTTATCGTCATTGATTCCACTTTTGCCTCAATGAGGAAATTTTTTGAATTCATATTCAAAACCTTGCTTTTGGAATCAGTCTTATTCTATTGCTTTGTTTCTTCTTTTTGTGTGATGCCTATAGAATACAAGGATTAAAAAAGAGATATAAAGCTAAATGACACTACAATGAATGCTGTCGTAATATGTGGAGAAGGTAGCATCACAAAACTGGTAAAGCCACTTTAGTGTGCTTTTGTCATTTGCCTTAAATAGTATCTTTCTCCATTACGCATTTGTAGTAGTCTTCAGAATTTTAAATTCTATCTGTATCCAGTCCTAGTTACAAAAATTCTTCTAGAGCGTATTATAATTTTTACCCTAAACAAACAAACAATAAACCATAGCATCGTATTTGGTCTTCATTATAGACAAAGGGCCCTGATACCACTAGATGTCAGTATTAACAGACCATTTGCTTTTGCATTGCATTTCATTTGCAAAGGGTAGCAAGAGACTATTTTCCCAAGTAGCACCAGTTGCACGTTCTCGTTTCATTTCAAGAGTGCTAATTGCCAAATTTACACTATCAACTGCATTCCTGCGATCCAGATCTAAAGCTACAACTGGTAAATAATATGTTAAAGATGTAAGATATTCAACCCAGGGAAATCGAAGAGCTGCCACTATTTTATTAATTAGCCCACAGTGTCATGCACAGCCAGTCAGTTTGTTATTATTTCTTAAGAAAGCATTATAAGTATCTGTCTCATTAGAGAGCAGAAGTAGCAGACAGATTAATGCACATATGCTCCCACATTAATTAGAAAATCAGATTTCTCACAAGATTGATAATTTGATAGCAACAATTGTGGCTGCAATTAATTGGCTCTCATGTAGTAAGCTCCTGATGAGGCATGCTAAAGCAAAAGCACATTGAGACCCAGTGCACTGTGGACACGAGCCAGGAGCATCTACAGCACAAGATAAATTGCCTCTCTGCAGGAGTCTGTACTGTGCTTTTGCAATAATATTCCACTGTGTGCATTCTTCTTACCCTGGAAAAGAAATGGGAGGCGAAATACATGCAACAACTTCTGAACTGGAATTTAATTTCTTTAAAACATAATTAAACAGACAAAGGTCCCAATCAAGAAAACAAGCAATCAACAGTTGAAATGCCCTTAATAATTGGAAGATGCTAAGAAAATAATAGGGAGAGAAAATAACTATTCAAATTATCCAGCTCTGCTGACATTTAATACATTCATATTTAAAAAGTGACATTTAACTAACTAAATGATGCAAATGAGAGCTACGTTTACAGAAGCTTGAAAAACAACTTCTGATCTCTGGTATTTTCCTATACACTGGGATGTCTCTGACCCATCAGTTATAGGCAGGATACAAAGCAATTGCTTTGGTATCTCTTTGTTTTGCATTAAGCCTCTTGCTAATCACAATCACTGTAGCATTCTTTATGGTTGTCTTCTAGTACCAATAATATGAAAGCCCCAAATGATTAAAACAACTAAAATCCTTTGGGTTGGAAATTTGGCTTGAATGATTCACTGTGTAAGAAAATATCAAAATGTATCAGTACCCGTATGTTTGTTTGTTTTAAACAACCCTATAAATGTTTGTTGAAGGCAAGAGAAGAACTTACATACCATTCCTCTCATAGGCTCTAAGAAAACCACACTAATGGAAAGGTGTGTTCATTCTTGTTGTTGGGGAATAATAAGATATAACTCCTATAAGCACCACTTCATAGATTCTATTTATGCTATAGGAATAATGGACAGGAGGATGGGACAGAAGATGAAATAATCCCTGCTGGGAAATAACTAGTTACAAATAACAAGTAGTCACTTATGATTATTCATTTTTTCCCCAAAAATAAAGATACTATGGCCATTTCCGCATGAGCTTAAAGAAATGGAGCAGAGTGTCCTCCAGGGAGGACTGGGTTGGACCTACTTAGTGTAGTTCTGCACCTCAGCCTGCTCCGGAATGACCCGAAGTGGTTGTCCAGCATGCTTTTGAAAGACTGCTTGAAACAGGTCTTTCAAAAGCACAGAGCACACCACTCCGTTCCTGCGCTCCGGTGCAGATTTGCAGGCTCGCACCAGTGCGAGCCTGCGATCTGCCGGGGGCGGGCTTTAGGCTGGCAAGCTTCAGTGGTTGGTGGAGAGCCTCAACCAACTGGAGGCCACCATTTTCGTCCCTGGAGCAGTATGGAGCAGTGGCCACAGACTGCTCCGTACCAGCCTGGAGCCAAGCATGGAGCCAAGAAGTCCGATAAGTAACAGCATGGGGCGATTCCCTCGTCCCGTGTGGAAATGGCCTCTGTTTCTTTATGTTACTTGATGAAGGATAATTTACTTCCTTTTACAGTGTAACTGTAATAATTTGTACTCTTACTGTTACAAAAGTACAGTACAGTAGTCTTACTATACTATTTAACTAGTGGAGGAGAGGAATAACAGCTGGTGACATGCTGCCTCTTGCTGTTCAGTTGTGTGTGCTGAGGGAAGAGCAAGACTGATGGGAGGACATTATGGGCCTTTCCACCCTATACTGTTATAGTGCTATTATTATTCCACTTTCAACATCCTGTGGGATTCTGGGTTTATGGTTTACTAAGGCCCAAGCGCTCTCTGGCCGAGAACTCTCAATGCCCCTCCCTAAACTGCAAACCCCAGGATTCCAAAGGATGTTGAAAGCAGAATTACACCACTATAACAGTGTGGTGTGGAAAGGCTCTATATTTTGTATCACAAAGCAGGTTTATATGATGGACCATGTAAGCTTTCTTGGATAAAGATTGCATTTCCCAGCATGGTGGCAGAACTAAGAAGGCTTTTTCTCTTATAGCATCTGCCTAATGTCCTAAATGTTCAAAAATGATGTAGAGTACTGGGCAGGTATTTGTAGGAAGAAAGAGCTTTTGAGATACAAAATCAACAAAGCTGATTTGCAGGGCCTAAGCCCTTTTCACACAGCATTCGCCATGCGAAATGGCCTCTGGAGCATCGCGCAATTCCAAGGAGTGGTCCACATGACATCCTCGCAATTGCGCTACGTTTCCGGAGCTGGCAGGTGCCTATTGTGCACTATTTCATTTTTGACTTGTAGCCAGAAAAGGTGCACGATCACTCATTGCTCCAGGGCCCCACATGCACTTACCGTGCTTCCTGCTCCAGTGCAGCCTGGGAAAATCCCAGGCTGTGCTGCGGAAAGAAGAGGAGGAGCCCTCATGCTGCCTGCTCACCAGCAGGCAGTGGCAGTGGAGGCAAAGCGGCAGGGATGCGAGGGCCTCTCACAAGAGGCTGCTAGTGCAATCCCCATGACTGAGCGCCATGAAAAAGTAAGGCGCGGAAAGGGCCTTAAAGACAAACACGATGATGATGATGATGATGATGATGATGATGATGATGATGATGATGATGAATAAATAAGCTCCTCTTCTGCACTACAGGTCAAGCCACATGCTCTGTACAATTACATGTTCCTCTTCTTTGACATATTCTTTTTCATAGAGGAGAAAATGGCAGATAGGGAGGAAGACTAAGCAGCCTTTCCTCTTTTCTCTGCCTTCTCTCAGTAATAAACAAGAATTGTGTGTTATTCAAGGAGGGGAAGCAAGATACACAGTAGTGTGTAATATCTAGGCTAACCCTAACAGCTCTTCTTCCCCTTTGAGGCAATGGCTTAGCAGGCCCTTTCAAGTTACAGAGATGTATGTTCTATTTTAGCAAACTCCAAAGCAGTCTTTCTTTCCAGTAGGAGCTGTTGTCTAGACTGCTGACAGACTAAAGACATTCCAGCTGTTAACACTCTTTTTAATTAGCATTTTCTATTATCTTGTTTGGTTACTGGCCTACAGAGTGTGAGAAAATTGGACACTTCAGTATTCTTGACTGCTGCAGCCTAACAAATAAAAATGTGTGTTGAGGACCAACTAGCTGAAATGTGAGCTGGGTGAAAGTTAAAATCTTTCAGTTTTCCGGACATTTCAATAGCAGTGATGTGAACAGGGCAGAATCAGGACAGTGCTGTGTTGAAGGTCATGTTGACCCTCTAATACACAGGAAAATGAAAATCCCATGCTTAGCCTTTGCTGTTATTTGACATTAATGTAACTCGCTCCCCATCTGCACTTGTGATTTACATGCTGTTGTTGTTGTGAAAAAAAATATAGATACAGGAAATTTATTTACACATTTCATTTATAATCTAATTTGGTCTGAACAGTAAAGTTCAAGTTCAAAAATCATTTCCACCAGAAACTAGGTGACTTTAAGCCAGCAACAATTTTCCTATCCTGCATCAGCAATAGGAAGCAATGGAAGATTAAAATGCCTTACAGGATCGTTGTGAGGATCATAGAAAAGCATGTAAAACTTTAAATGCTATCTTAGGCTATTTCTGCACGATGAGGCTAAACTGTTTTTGGGACAGGACAGCAGCAGTCAGCAGGCTGTGCTTCATCACCAGCCTGTTACCGTCCCACCCCAAGTTCACACTCATGTGGTTTTCACAAAACAGAAAAAATTATGTCTTGCACTTGCGATAGCACACCGCTCCTGGCCGTGTGGAAGCAGCAGAAGTGCAATGGTGATGCTTCCTTCTATAGCTCGGCAATAGAAAGTGCCCAGCTGTGCTGTAGAAGGAATAGTTGGTGCCATCGCACTCCCTTCTGCAAGGAGCTAGTGAGCTGTGGAGGGGAGCGTTGCTAACACACTCTGTTCTGAGCTGGGATTGCAGCACAATGACACGGAAGAGTGTTGTTGTGTGGAAATGGCCTTAGTTTTAAGTATCATAAACAAGTATTATTTCTGTTTGACTCTTAACTGTACAAAATGCTTTGAATTGTGCTGTTCACCTTCTAAATAACTTTAAATGATGGATTAAGTTCAGAAATACTGGAATAGCCCTAACACTGATATAAAATCAATATAGGATTAAGCTACCTTGTGCTTTACTATATATAACTAACTAATTAGATACCAGGGCAACTGGTTTAAGGTTGATTAGAAGTCATAAGACCATGATCTGTGGTGTGCGTTCTAGCTGAGTCCCTGTTTATGTGGTTTTGAGTAGTCCCCAAGCTTCTAAAAGAAATTTGACCCCTTTGACTTTTTTTCAACTTCATTTCCCCATTTCCCTCATTTTAAAGAATTTTCTTCTCATAGAGTCAAATACGACGTTCTCTGGCACTTTCCCACTATGAAAATTGTTACAAAAAGGGTTAGGTAAGCAACATGTTGTATCTAACTGTAACTCGTATGTCTGTTGTGCATTATGTTATTTCTCCAAACTTTACTTTTAATGTTTAGCAGATTCATCAATCTATATTGTTACTATTTTTAAAACATTTTAACTCTGTTCATAGCAGCTGATATTTGAAAAAAAATCCTGTTATCAGTTGGGAACACTTTGTTATCAGTTGTGAATTGTTATCAGTAGGTTTAAAACCTTAAGGAGATGATACAAAAGGAAAGGTGTAAGGGGACAGGAAGGGAAAGCAAATTCAAGCCCAGAACTTAACAAAATTGTCCTAACAATCAACTTGAATGGAAAAAGCTTCAAAACAGACCCAACTGGAGTTACACTTAGTAAGTCTATGGCATTCACATAAATGTTGACTTGTAAACTTACTATTCATTCCATGGATCTATTCTTGTTGGAACTATCAGTAGGACTTAGCCTCTAGGGTGTAAGGCAGCCTTCTTTAAACAATGGCTATTTCCTCACTACACTGTTATAGTGCTATGATTCCACTTTCAACATCCCATAGAATCCTGGGCTTTGTAGTCTAGGGAAAGGCCTTTAGAATTCTCATACAGAAAGTTCTTGGGCCTCAGTAAACTACAAACCCAAGAATTTCACATAATGTTGAAAGTTATAGTACTATAACAGTGTAGTGCGGAAATGGCCAACGTCTCAGGTCAGAAAAAGAAGCACCAGATCCAGGTATTCCACCACCAATGCAGTCTGCAGAAGAGCTGAATTAATTCTTTTCATCTGACATCACTGCTGAAGATATCAAGGAATACAAGTGCCTATACTAATGTTTGCACTATGGGGCTGAGGCAAATAATAGTGCAGAAGGAAATTCAAGACCTCATGGACAAATCACAAACAAACCAATCTTTGAATTCAGATGGTATCTACAAAAGAATTCTTAAATGATGATCTTATAATTTAAAATATGTACCATGTCCCCAAGACATGTTACATATGCCAGAGGATTGATCAATAAAATCAAAATTTTAAAGAAGAGATCCAGGGGGAACCCAAGAAATTACAGGCTACCTGGCATAACATCTGACTTGTGGGAAGTGTTATTAAAGATAAAATCACCATGAATACAGAAGGGTAAACCCTACTGAAAAACAAAAGTCAACCAAAGGTAAGTCCTGTGTTAGAGTATTTCAAAAGTGTCAATATGCATGTGGACAGTAGTGATCCAGTGAATGTTATCTTCTTAGACTTCCCAAGGCTTTTGATAAAGTCTCACATGTAAAGACTCCCCAGCAAACTCAATACTCATGGCATAAGAGGAGAATCCATTTTATGCATTTAAAATTTGCTAAAACACAGGAAACAGAAGAGCAAGAAATGATCAATTGTCACAAAGGAGGGATCTGAGCAGTGGGGTTCTTCAAGGACCTGTATCAGAACTGGTACTTTTTAATATATGAATAAATGATCCAGATTTATGGGTGAGCAGTGAGTTGGCTAGGCTTGTTAAATAATACTAAGTTATTTAGGGCAGTGAGGAAAGTTGACAAGTGCTCTAAAAGGATCTCTCCATGCTGAGAGAATGGGCAGTAAAACATAATGAAATAAAATTCAAAGCAAGCAGCATAAAATGATGTGCAATGGACCAAAAAATAAAACAAACAAACAAAAAACAGATCCAAATCACACATAAACTGATGAGATCTGAATTGGCAGCGAATGACCAGGAAAGAGATCTTTTGGTTGAAATAGATAAAAACGTCCAGCCAATGTGCAGATGCTCTGGAACAAAAGATGTGTGTTAGATGTAACAAGAAAGGAAATTGAAAACAAAACTACCAGTATCATTACTACCTTTACCCAAACTGATGGTGGGATTAGATCTAGAACACTGTGGACCATCTTGGTCACCATACCTCAAAAGAGCTGGGTAGAACAGCAGGAAAAGGTGTGGAAAGGGCAATGAAAATGATTAAGCATAATGTGTGAAGCTGTTTAGCTTAGGGGAAAAAAAGTGTATAAGGGGAGAAATGACAGAGATTATGTAAAGTTATATATGGTGTGGTGAAAATTGTTAAGGAGAATTTTTTTCTCCATCTTTCATAATACTATAATTTTTTTTCTCCGTCTTTCATAATACTATAATTTTTTTCCTCCATCTTTCATAATACTATAATTCATGGTCATCCTCTGAAGCCAAATGATGAGAGATTGATGTGAGATAAAAGTAAGCCCTTCTTTATAGTGGTGTATTAAAATTGGAATTCAGTTCCACAGTATGTATCTATGCATGTCAAATTGGGTAGATTTCAAAAAGGGATTGGATAAACTCATGAAGAAAGGGGCTACTAATCAGGATGACAATATGTTACCTACATTATTGTAGGCAGTATGTCTTTGTATAAGTGTTGCCTGGGAGCACTTAGACAAAGGGTGCTGTTGCAGTTATGTTCTGCTGGTGGTATTCCCATAGATCACTGACTGACTACTGTTGGACAAGATAGGCCTTTGGTCTCATTCAGCATGGCTCATATTAGCTTGCTATTTTCTTATAACTCAGTTAAAATGAAAAGATAAATTTGCAGACCTGGTTTTCACTGTTCTAGTCATAAAGCAGTTGCTTATAGTATCACATATCCAGTAGTATGTTCTTGTTGTTAACTGCCATCAACTTTGATCTATGAATGAGACATCCAACTCTCTTATCATCAACAGCCTGTTCAGGTCTTCTAAAATCAGTCCTGTAGCTTCTTGACTGAGTCTCTCCTTCTGCAATGCATTCTTCATCTTTTCCTACCGCCTTCCACCTTGACAAGAACTGTTGTCTTTTCTAGTGAATCACATTTTCTCATGATATGTCCAAAACACAGCAATCTCAGTTTATTTAAGTTTACAAATAAACCTTGACTTCCAGGAAGAACTTAGGCTTGATTTGTCGTAGGATACATTTATTTTGTAGTGTATTTGCAGAACTCTCCTCCAGCACCACTTCTCAAATGAGTAGATTCTTTTCCTATCAACGTGCTTTACTAATCAGCTTTCATAACATTTCGTTGGAAATACAATGACATGGACAGCACTGACTTTGTTGTTCAATGTTATACTTTTATGCTTGAGAATCTTGTCTAGTTCCTTCACAGCTGCCTTTCCAAGTTATAATCTTCTTATTTCTTGACTGCAGTCTCCATTTTGATTAATGATTGAGCCTGAGCATAAGAAATCTTTGACTATCTCAATGGTTTCATTATCTGCTTTAAAGTTATGTAAACCACTTCTGGTCAATATTTTTGTTTCCTTAATGTTCAGCTGTAAACCTGCCTTTGAACTTTCTTCTTCGACTTTCTTCAGTAGTCATTCCAAGTCTTTGCAATTTTCTGCTAGTAATATGGTGTCATCTGCATATCTTAAACTGTTGATGTTCCTTCCACCATTTTTCACACTTCCTCCCCCAAAGTCTAATCTAGTTTTGTGAATGATATGTTTCGAATATGGCTTAAACAAATAGGGTGATGCAATGCAGCCTTCTCTGACCTCCTTACCAATTGGAAATTACTGTTTCTCCATATTCTGTCCTAGAAACAACCTCTTGCCATGAGTATAGGCTAGACATTAGGATAATCAAATATTGTTGTATACCCATTTCTTTAAGATTGATTCATAGTTTTTCAAGTGAGGAATTACTGAATCTAGGGTTATGTTAAATAATTTTTTTAAAATGTTGTACTTGGAATGACTTTTAATTAAAATAACTGCAAACAGTGGCCAAAATCCTATATCAGCTATTTAATAAAGTATATTTGACTAAGTGACTAATTAACTTCTCCTGATGCTACCTCTCAAACTCCCAACCTGGTGGAAACACCATTCAGTCACACTCCAATCACTGGCAGGATAGGGCTCCTTATTCTCATGCAGCTGATGCCTGCTAAAGTAAGTTGCGGGAGTTATGATGATGATAATAGTGTCACATTTATGACTAAGTACTGATCATGAATATGAAATAGTTGTGGATGAGTAAATTCATGATCACTTAACTACAGGATTCTGGCCACACATAACATGCTGAATTAAAGGAGAATACATAGATCTAAATCTACCCCTAACTGTCCTGAACAAATATACTGCTAGCTAATATTATTGAAGAATCCCAAGTCCTTGAGTACGAAAGTGTTTGAAAAATTCTTCTCTTTCCATTTTGTAGCATTTATATAATCGTACAAATTTTGTCATGTTCCCCTGCTCTTTTTTAGTTCCTTTTTCCATAAACAAAACAGTTCAAAAGCTTTAACGTTTCCTTTCTGGTAGGATACCTCAATGTACTGGCTGTTTTGATTCCATTTTTCCATGCAATCTAAGTAATGGGAGTAGATGGACTGAGGAAACAAAAGAAGAAAAATATAGTGAGGTTTTATGAACTGTAGTGAAGGTTCAGATAATTTTTAATGTGGTGAACTGGATAGTGCAGAGGAAGAGATGTCCAAGACCCCACTTATTTTCTAATGCTTAGGCTTCCTCTTAGATTTTCTTCAAAGGAGAGGAAAATGGAATTATGATTTCAATCCGTAAAAAGAAGATAAAGTAGAAGTCAAATGGCAGGAAGCTCTACTTCTTTTAAAGCTTTCCCCATTTAGCTACAAGTTTATTCCTTTTGTGACACATGAAGTTAAAAAAAGAAATATTATTTATTCTGGGAAGCTTTTTATGAGACTGGCTGAGTACTTCTGGATTCTATAGTCTCCATTTTTCCTGTTTTTTTTTTTTTGTTTTTTAATGTGAAATACTATTGTTCTGTCTGGTATGCAGCTGTGTTTTTAAAGTATATTTTTATGATTTTACATAATTGCCTTTTTTGTAGACAAATAGAAAAATACCCCATAAAGAAATAAATAGATAAATATGATACATGTGCATCACCACGTACACTGGATTTGGATAAAGCCTGAAGTCTGATGAGAATCAGATTTCTTTGGACAATTTTGAGTGTTTCTGAATGTGAAATGAGCTTTCCTCAAAACTGTCAGAAACTAAACTGGACCCAAACTAAAATTTCATAGGGGCTCTGGGTTTCAGAACACTTGCAAAACACAAAAATAGCATTTACTGGAGGAAGAAGAAGTGAAACTAAAAGTGTTCAAGTCTACTGGACTTAGAGGGAAGAAATAAATAGCATCTATTGGGCTTGGAGAGGGAAAAAGCAGAACTAGAAGCATGGAGTTGGTCTATCTGTTCAGTATAAACTTTCAGGCTGTCAAACTTCAACTTGCATGTAGGACATGGGTAAAGGGTACTGGCTCTGAATTGGCTCAAACAGAAATGGACCATTTTGAAAATCACTTAATCAGACTATTCCAGTTAAATATTAGGAAGAACCTCCTGATGACAAAAGCCTTGGAATCATCTTCATTGTATGAACTGAAACAGATATTGGATAACCATCTATCAGAAGTAGTTTAACAGTGGATTCCTGCACTTGTGGGGGGTTGTATTAGGTCACTGTTGGGGTCCCTTAAAACTCTATTATTTCTCTTACTCATTCCCATGGTAAAAAGCTACATACCTGACCAACATCACAGCATAGGATGTACTCTGCACTTCAAAAGTAAGTATTCACTACAGACAACTGGATGCATGACTTCTAATACAAAGAGCTGGAATCATGAGACCCACCAGAAGTTATTAGACTGCAGCATAACTGACAGTGAAGACTGCTAGGAATTCCAGTCCAACTACATTTGGAATTGAATTTCCACCCTTGCTAGACACTGAAGCCAGTCTACATGAAGCAAATCCCTTCAGATTATCTTGATTTGAGCTTGGGCCTGACACTGGTGGCTGGAATGCAAAGGATTGGTTCTGCTGTTAGTTCTTCTTTTTGTCATCAGAACTGGGAGGAAGGCAATCTAGTTTCCTAGTTGCAACTCTCTCCCCACATATTCCCAGTTCTGCTCTGGAGGGCTGGGAAATCTTGTGGATCCAGTTTTAGGGCCACATGAATAATTGCAGTCACAAGCTCGTTGAACACTTTGGATCTTTTTTAATTTTAATTTTAATTTTAATTTTGAGAAACCATTTCATTTCAAACACAGCCTTGTAACAGTAAGAACCTGTAACATGGCACAAATAGATCAGGCTACCTGATTATTTTGATAAGGTACATAAATACTTTGAATAGGTCAGATTTAATGTACCCTTCTGTTCATGGTGTTAATCAAGAACTATGAAAGAAGGAAACCCCACCACAGTAGTAAACTTTAAAACTTAAAAAGCTTGCACTTCAAGAAAATGCTAATGTAAGAAAACACTCAGTATCATCACCTTCCATGGAAGTTGGTAAAGTTGTGGAATTGCAGTCATTCCATTCTAACTTGGGTCTACACTGAAGTTTTGATGAAATGACAGTTGCTTCATTGTGCTTTCAGAGTGTAATACATTTTTTTGGTATATTGGAAAACTGTAAGAGATACCAAACATATAACATTTTTATTGAAAATATAACTATGTCTGTAAACGTGATTTGATTTTTTTTTTGGAGCATGCAAATAAAACAAAGCAAAATAAAACCTCTTCCTGTAATATCAAATTTTTCCTGTTCTAGATGCCACTTTGTACTTCTCTTGTGGATGTATAATACAGTGAAACCATGTCTTCTTTACCGTTCTGTGAGTCTTCTGCTAGCCCACCTCTATTGCTTCCATCTATCCTGGCCATAAACACAAGATGCCGTGTCACAGCAGTGCATTGAACATACTTTGACATGTTAAGTTTATTAAACCCACACTTTCCAGTTCATCTATGAAGCCAGAGTAGTGTGGCTCATTCCTTTAAGCAAAATGAGAGCTGCAGAAATTTAAGAAACCTCCCTATCACCTTACACTTCCATCCTCAGCCCTTAAGACCTTTTCATTATTTGCCAATTCTCACACTAGAAATGAGCTGACTCTGGATGGAAAAATATTAAAGCAGTTGGAGTTCAAGGAATGCAATGGTTGGATTCCTGTTGGTATTTTAAACATGCGTAAATTTCCCTACAGAACATTACTGTAAAATTATGGAAGCAGAATGACATATGCAGTGCCGTTGTGCATTGAGATGCACATTGAGCATCGTGCATGGATGTTCATCATGGACAAACATGAACACTTGGGTGGTCATTCAGTTGTACGTTTGGTGTCTTGGTTCAGTTGCAGAATACTGCCTTTTTATTCATTATTAATTTATGTATTTATTCAACTTCTATCCTGCTTTTCTTCTGGCATGGGACTCAAGGTGGCTTACAATATAGGTTACAATAAAGTGCCTTCAATCCAAGGGTTTTGTAGCACAATTGATGTGCAATTCTGCTTTACAAAATCTATATTAGGCAACCCTGAGGTAGGATTTCAACCTATATGTGTTCAGTGGGTGGATGGTAAGTTTCGCTTGCATCCTCTGTTTTGTTTAAATATGGATTTATTATTATCTAGCACATTTCTATTGTGCCTTTTCTCTACCATGAAGCACAAGATGGCATTCAGAAGGTCCAAGGAATCTCCCATGCATTCAATGACCAGCCCCAAGCCACCAAAGTGGCTGCATCCTTAAAGGTCTAGTTTGTCATCACTCTTCTGAAGATTAGGAGTGGTGGTGTATCCAGTCCCAATGCAAACTCGTCCTTTCTTAATGTTCTAGGGTTTCAGACACTAAAATAACCATCTAGTTATTTGAAATTGAAAGAGAGTCTTTGCAAGCACAGATTAATACACGCTTAAACCTACTTGAACATAATGGAGATCATTAGAACAGATTAAGTAGCCAGGGAGAAGAAGTTAGAAAACTGAAGAGAAAAGTAATGTCTTTGGGAAACAATTAAATTGCTAATCATGACACATTATTCCTTAATGACTCCACCATTTCTGGTCTGGTATATGTGATTATGTAGAGCAGCCTCAGTACCTCGGTTATAAAAAGGCAATTTTCACCTTAATTTTACGTGTTTAATTTAGTCCATGGGCTAATGGAAGCCTCCTCAAAAAGCAAGAGTACCAGCCAGTAAAACACATGACTCCTTGGGTTAATTCATATAGCTTCATGCATTCTTCACTGCCTTGCCTATGGCCCCAGGAAAGAATGTAGCATAGGAATTTTTTTGATCACTCTGATTTGGTTAATTCTACTGTCCAAGGAAATCATTAATCCTTTATATATACTATGCAAAAAACACTAGGTTCTTCTTCTTGATTATGATATCTTTTCTCTTAATCTTTTTGTTTGTCAGTTGATTCTTTGTTTTGCTGTCAGGCTTTCCAGATCGCAAAGTAGTACTGCTGGGAGGGAATTCTCTTTGGCCCTTTCCACATGATGACACTGAGCTGCTTCTGCCATGGGATGGCAGTGGTTGGCAGGCTGTGCTTCTGCACAACGTTGTTGCCATCCTGCTGCCATCTTTTTGCAAAGCATCACACTCCTGTGGTATTTGAAAAATGGAAAAAGTCTGTTTTACACCTCCCATCGTGCAGCTCTCCCATACTTACCATCCTGTGGAAGCTGCATTCAAGCAATTGTGAAGCTTCCTGCCCCAGCGCAGCAAAGGCAAGTGCCTGGCTACACTGCAGAAAGAAGAAACAGGGCTATCCTGCTTCATTGCAAAGGGAGTGTTGCTGATGCACTTCCTTCTGGACCTAGATTTGCAGCACAAAAAAGCAGAAGAGCATCGTCGTGCAGAAAGGGCCTTAGTGTCCAGCATGTTATCAGACTGATCTGTAAGGT
Organism: Iguana delicatissima; assembly: GCA_948472985.1. Classification (NCBI taxonomy): domain Eukaryota; kingdom Metazoa; phylum Chordata; class Lepidosauria; order Squamata; family Iguanidae; genus Iguana; species Iguana delicatissima. The sequence goes on along the minus strand of CAOKZL010000411.1, from coordinate 1,664,095 downwards.
AGAAAGAGGTTCTGAAGGGTATTTGAAGCATTTTCATGAGACTAAGTCAGTCTGCCCTTTTGGATCTGTTCACTGACAGCTAGTAGTTTCCATGCCAGTGAGGCAGTGAATCTACTCCAAGTTTTAGCCCAGACTTTAAATGACCCAAGTTGCTAATAGAAGGTAGCATCTAATAGAATACTAAAAACATGGAATTAGTTTGAACTAAATAATTGAATGGAATAGATTCATTTGATAAGGGAGCCATCAGGTATCATTGGAGAAGTTCAGATGGAGTGCAGGGGCAGTCTTTGAAATGTGACAAAAGCAATGGCTGTTCTGTTGGTTAAGGTGGGTGGCACAATCATACATTTTTTAAAAAATATTTCTGTCATATACATTTGCAGAGTGAGAGAGTTCAGGAAACCTGAGGCTTTCTCTGCTCTGGGACTGGGTAAAAAATATTTGGCTGTTTTGTCAAAGGTCGGTCTCCAGGACAAACATTAGGAAAGTCTCTGCTGGGAAACTAATATTCTCAGAATCTGGGGTCCAGCGTGGTTTCTGGCCATGCTGGCTGAATAGAATCCTTTAATTCCAAAAAAGTTCTTTGTCCATATTCTGTCATGGGTGCATTAACTGGGACACCCTCGGGGCCTCCTTAGGGACTTTGGGCCACCTCAAGGCAATCTTGCCACCCAAAAGGCTAAGAACATCAAACTGACATATGTCAGGTCTCTAGTTTTACCACCACCATTCTTCCACCAAAGTAAATCTATTGATTTTGGTAGGCCATATTATAAGGAACGTCTCAACACAGGCCTTTTTCACATGCCATTTGTCGTGCGAAAGGGCCTCCGGAGCATCGTGTGATTGCGAGGACCATTCCACATGACGTTCTTGCAATTGTGCGATGCTGCTGGAGCCAGCAGGTGCCAATTGTGCAATATCCTTTTTGGCTTCTTGCCAAAAATGATGCACAATCATGTGTTGCTCCGGGGCCCCACACACACTTACCTTGAGTGCAGAGCCTCCAGAAACGTGGCCCTCATGCTTCCTCCCCCAGCGCAGCCTGGGAAAGTACCCGGCTGCACTGCAGAAGGAAGAGGCAGAGCCCTCACGCTTCCTGCTGTCCTGCAGGGAGCAGCTGCAGAGAAGCAGAGGGGACGCAAGTGCCTTTCACAAAATGCTGCTCGCATGATCCTTGCACGCTGACGCCGGAATCAGGTAAGCTGCAGAAAGTGCCACAGAAATGTAATTCTTCATAAAATTTTAGCAATTTTCTTCCATTTGTGAGGAAAATTATGAAAATCACACAATTTGGAACTTGCTCTGTGTAAAATTTGTATGTGGCACAAAAAGCAGCATTTTCTATGCAGGAAACAGTACTTTCTGCACAGGAAGTACTATTTCTACACAGATAGATAAATAGATAGATAGATAGATAGATAGATAGATAGATAGATGGATGGATGGATGGATGGATGGATGGATGGATGGGGGACTGGGAAGGGGGAATTCTGTTTTCTCTGCAAAGCACCCCTATGTGAATTTTCTGTAGAATAAGTTCCCAAATGCAGCATTATCTACTTTTCTGAGTAGAAATATTATTTTCAGTACAGAATAATGCTATTCCCTGTACAAAACAGCCATGTGTGAATTTTATAGAAAGTAAGTCCCAAACTATGAAGATTCTAATCAGTCCTGGATTTGTCTTGTGAGTTTTTCCGAAAACTTTTCCAAAAGCTTTTTGAACACTTTCTGAATATTTTCAAACACTCTTTCCATCTCTACTTAACAACTAAACTGTAAAGATTCAGACTCAAACACTTGCCCTTGCATAGCAAACTGTTTGGAAAGATTAATAAAGGTATAGCCTGTTATTCATAGCAGCTTCCTTGTCTGAGCACGTGTTTTCCTCTTGTGATGCACTATGACTCTCCAATAACTTTTGAATGTGCATGTTTGTTTTGGCCTTTCATTCCCCTCTGATTTACCAGGCTTAACTTACACCGTAAGGCATAATTTGTACACCTTAGTAGTGCAATATATTCTACCAGGCTAATCATAAGATATTTGTAGTCTACACAAACTTTGTTTGCCCATCCATGGCAGGCATTTAATAAAGCTAGTTCATCTGGAAAGGAAGTTAAATTAAATAATCCGAAATGAATGTGATTCATATTCAGAGAAGGGAGAAAAGTAGAATTTGCAAGTATCAACAAGAAGTTAGTCTGCTTAAACAGAAACACACACACGCACACATATCTGTTTAAGCATAAGTCATCAAGAGGTTTTTGAACTATCTATATCTCTCCATATTTAGGTGAAGTGCAGAAGGAGAGAGAGAGAGACTATATGGATCATCTCATCTCATCTCTCTCTCTCTCCCTCTCTCTCTCTTCCCCACCCTCCCTAATACCTTCTACACTTCACCTAAGTAGAGAGAGATACATACTGGCTAGAAGACTCTTGGTGACTTATGCCAAAGTAATGCTACATTACACCTGTGTAATACACTTTGGGAACAGTGTAAGCAGTGGATGGGAACATAGGAGAAAGCTGTTTTCATCAGCAAGAGGCAAATTCCTATGCTTCTCCTTCCCCTCTTGCTGTTTCATTGTAGCTAATTTGCCCCCGCTGCTACATCACTGCTTATCCTGGAATAATAATACTGTCCAAAAGATCATGGCTACAGTCTCCTAATAGTCTATTTGGCCTCCTTTCCTTCTAAAATTAAATCTTCACATCTTCACAGTGGACACAGGGAAAGTTTTCTTCAGACTTTTGGATTCTAGTCTTGTCCACCTGCCTCATATTTCTGCTCTAAGCTGGTTGCAATGAAATATTCCTGACAAATGGAAAACCAGTACAGATAACTTTTGCATTTGGAGAAATGGAAAAGGAATATAGAACTACCAGGTATAAAAATCATGAAACAAAATTCCTGAAAGAAAGCTTGGGGTGCCTTTTGTGTGTGTGTGTCTCATTAAAAAAAAAAAAAGTCAAGGGACCACTAAAACTGATTGAGGACTATTTTTTTTCTGTTTTTGTTTTATAGAAGATTACTAGTACTGCAGCTTCACCAATTACATGGTCTCTAGTCACTGGGTAGATGTCTATAGGAACATAGTCTATTTTCTTCCCTAACTATGGAAGTGATCAGAGTAGTTGGATAGTGTTGAGTGACTTGAGTGACACATGAAGTCCCAGGCCACAGATTGTTCAATCTTGTTACACCAAATAGTGAGCTATGATGACTAACTTGACCTAAGGCATGTTCCTCCGTTCTTAACATTCCAAACAAAGAACTGTCTTCATCATCTTCTGCCTTTGCTATTTTCTTCAAATTAACCTGTACTTCATGTGTAGGGAATTATACGGCCTTCCAGATGTTGCTGGACTGCGTCACCCAGCATTTGTCCTTATTTGCTATACTAGCTAGTACATCTGGAAGGCTACATTATTCCACATCTGATGCACTTATTTTGACTGCAAGTTATCCTTGCTTTCTGAAAATGGGAGTTTTTCATATATCTTACTAGCAAACAGCAAGAAGTGGTAAATAGCAGAATATTACTTACTAATATAAATCCAATAGACAGTTTGAATTAGGGCAGGTCTAATGAAGAGTTGAATCTATGTAACTGTTGACTTACAGGTCACCAATTTATCCAACAAATCTACTTTCTAGTAGCTAGATGCGGGCCACGGTATTTTTATGATACGTCTGGATTTGATAGATAGACAAGTAGTAGTTGGTATCCCCATTATACAAGTTGGGAATGGAAACCTTGAATCACTAAGTTGGGATGTCAGACAATCAAATACAGGCCTAGTAGACCACTTCTAGAATGTGAAGTCTTCTGCTTGTTACTGAAAAATTATCAGCGTATACAAGTGAGGACAACTGCCATGCACACACACAATAAGAGAGAGAGAGAGGGAGAGGGAGAGAGAGAGTCTCATACAGTGCTGAGGGTTCTGTGACCTTGTAGATGCTATTAACTCTTACTCTCATTAGTCTTAGCCAACCTGGCCAATGCCAAGTCATGCCACATGATAAGAGCTGCATTTCATCAGAATCTGGATGATCCCTCATTTAAGGACTATGTTGGCTATGGCATGATATCAAGGAAAATAGCAGCACCAGCATAAAGAGTATAAGAGTATCAGTGTTATGAGAGCTAATTATAAGAACTGCAGGAAGGGATTATCAATCTTTTAGCTTCAGGGCCATGTCTGGATTAGTGGGTGGCCAGACTACAATATTTTCTCCCAGGCTAGGAGGCATCGAGGAGTAATTTTAAAGCTCTGTGACTAAATGTAACCAAAGTAGATCTCCTCTATTCATTTTCTCCTTTTGTTAAATTTAGTTCTAAGAGAATGACTGATCTAACCTTGAATGACTGTCATCTTCTGAAATGCTTTAGGCAATAAAGAGGCATAAAAATGCTTACTTTTAATAGTTCATTGGATCAAAGAAATGCACTCATTAAAAAAAAAATCCAGATACAACCCAACTGTCATTCTCCAGAATCTGTTTGATTCATTTTCTTCTCATAGAAATAGTACTTTTGGTCTTATGCTAACTACATGGTTAAACTGCTAGCACAAGAGCAGAAGTATTATTTTAGTTGAAAATATTGAGTTTCCTACCATTTTCAAAGTTATTATCAGGCTGAAGGAGAAAGATATGACAACCACAGACAGGGCGATTTTTCATGAAGCATAAGATCTATATAGAGGGTGTTCATTCACCTATGAAAGGGATGCAATTGGCAAAATGGGTTCCCCAGACTCTGTAAATAATTCTAGTAGTATATTTTGTAAAGTATTGTTTTCATCCAACATTATGAGAATGAATCTCTGTTCACAGAGTAGGTCTTCTCCTTCCTTTCCCAACTCCTTCCTTACCTCTCCTGCACCTAAGATTCCCATGTCTGTTCCAGAGCAAGTAGTAGAGGTTGAGAGAAGAAAGATAGTTCTAATTGTATGAACAAACATCTACTCATACATTGTTGGATGGAGTCCATACTTTATAAAATGTCTCTACTCTTTCTACAATCTATGTATTACGTTATATGGGCACTCATATGGCTCCTTCTTATGCAGATCTGTTCATGAGCAAACTGGAAAACAACATCCTTAATGAGGCAAGTGACAAGCCTCTCATGTTGTGGGGATACACTGACATCATCTTTATGGTCTGGATTAAAAGAAAGGAATGTTTAGAAAAGATATCAATTCTATCCATCCTACAATTAATTTTACATCCAGCAACACAACTTGAACATTCCTATATCCATTTTCTTGATGTTCCTATCACCACTAAAAATCACAAAATTGTCACAGATCTCCACAATAAACCCACTGATGCTCATGCTCACTTGGATTGGTGATCCTGCCACCTCAAGCACATTAAAATCAATATTATCTATGGTTTGGCTCTAAGAAACAAAACATCTGTAATACTGGAGGAAACTACTGTAAAAGGACCAACTAACTCAAACTTTGAAAGGGATATCCTCCTCATATAAACAACATCAGGAGAACAACAATCATTTGGAGAGAAAATCTTTTTTGCAAAAGACATGGGTCAAGTAACAACCAGCGACATATTCCATCTCTTAGCTCTTTTGTCAATTAGAAAAAGCTATAATTGCTAACAAATTCTGAACATCTTGTTAGAGCCATCAACAAGCCTCCTGTTATCATTTTCTACCAGCCACCAAATCTACAGACATTGCAAGCAAAAGCTGTCCTGAAAACACCAGTCAGCAATCCAGGATTGAATCCTAGTGATTTAAAGCATGGCATCACCTGTAAATATCTTAAGCAGACTGTCACTGTTAGGAGCACAGTGACTGTCACGACTTGCAATATTAAACAGTATATCACCTGCTGGTCCTATACCCTTTTTTTTAATATGATTGGAGGCAAACATATACAGATGTCATTTGCAGTATGTGGGCAAAACTATGACAGATCTGTGCACCTGCTTCAAGAACCTTAAGTCTGCAATCCTGATCAGGAAGTTTGAGCAACCAGTGGTCAGGTATTTCAGTCTTGAACATCATAGCTTCCCTGTTTTCTCCATGTTTGATATTGAGGTACCTTAGGTAAAGGTTGTTGCTGGGCAGGCAAGGTTTTCCTATGAGTGGACGGCAGGGGGGAAAGGCGGTGTGGCCAGATAGCCAGGTGCAAGGCCAGCAGAATTGTTATGGCTATGTCTCGTGTATTAGAGAAAGCCACATGCCAGAGCACTGATTGGGTCACCCCACTTGTTCCAGGGTGACAAGGTAGCATAAAAAGGCTGGTGTTTGCCTTGACCAGCTGCCAGTTAGATGCCCTAGCTGGACCTGCCATGCCATTGGCAGTATACTGATTGTAAGGGGAGATGCTGCCCAATTTTTCTCCATTGTCTTCTGTTATTCCTATTTGTCTAATTGCTGGACTGCTGGTATGTTTTTGCTAAGCCTTATCTTAGAGTGCGGCAATAAATCAAGCCTCTAAGTCTTACTTAATGAGCGTCTGCAATTCTTTCTGCTTCACTGGGACCCTCTGCTGTGGCGAAGCTTTGCTTCACAGATTGCACTCTGCTCATGCTCAGAGGAGCCAAATCCTGCCAACCCTGACACCTTATTCTTCAGACATATTGGTCAAAGAGGAGAAGTTTTGACTCCCATAGACTCAAGACTCTATCACCACATGGCTCTAAGTTAGAGAATAGGAACATCATCAAAGCATGCTGGAAATGGAGTGTTCAAAACGGCATCTTGTATGCAGCTCTGGCCATTTCCACACGGGCATATTGCCCACGCTAGAGCGACCTCTCCAGGAGGTCTTCTTCACCGGGGTCTGCGCTAGAGCAGTTAAAAAAAGTGAGGTTCTAGACCTCAAACTGCTCTAGCGCAGCCCCGGGGTGGCGCTGTGAGTTTTATAAAAACCACCTTCAAAAGTGGTTTTTATAAAACTTACCCGTGCTGCCCTGTAGCAGACCCCGGTCAAGAACTGCAGAGACGCAGTAGCGCATCCCTGCAGATCTGCCCGGGGGCAGGCTTCTGGCTGGTGTGCTGTCCTAATTGGCGGAGCACCGCCGGAAGCTGCCAGCCGCCATTTTGGGCGCTGCCGAGCGCCGCTGAACACCGCCGAAATTCGGCAGCGTTTGGAACGGCGGATCCGTGCTCTTCGGAGGGACGGAGCAACCTGCTCACAGGTAAGCTCCACCCCTGCGTGCGCGGCCCCGTTTCGGCCCCCACCCCGTGAGGAAATGGCCTCTGTTTCATCTTTAGCAGCTGAAAAAAGGCAGAAGCCAAAATGTTTTGCTCATGCTATATTTTTTCATATCTGGTTGTTAATCACTGTGTAGTCTTATGTGTAGATAAAAACATGTGAACAGATACTGTTTATTTACAAGCAGAACACCACGCAATACAACTTAAGACAGCGGCTGATTAACCTGTGCAGAATAATCCCCTCCCCCATGCCACAACATTAGCATAAATGAGCCAGTAATTATCTATCAGCCTCCTAGGATGACCAGCTAACTTTGCACAGAACTAGGGGAAGGGCGCAAGGGGGGAAGATACTGCATGAACAGGAAAGGGGCCAGGTTTATGTAACCTTGGCTTTACATTAGACATGGTGTGTGTACACACAGAGCTATTTCCTTCTCTTTCTATCTTTCTCTTTTCTTGCCTTCCCTGCAAATGGGGTCCCCAAACTGGAGGACAGCCCTGGCTAGGAACAGAAGCGGCCTCAGCTGTAAAATTTCTGAAGTGCTTCTCAGAATGCATATAGGTGTGCATGAACAAGAGGCCTTGCTGGTAACATAATTTATGTTGCCAAATATTGCAAAGCAGCCATGCATCTGATATCAGAAGACATCTTATTAGAAATAACTTCTTTTGTTGTGTACTGATATGCACGACATGTCTGTAAACAAATGAAAGACTGTTGCAATTGAGAAGATGAATGAAAATACAGTGTGCATTATGCAGAAGAAACAGTCTTTCTCCACTCATATTTCTTCTGGTACTGTAGATGGAGAGGAAAAAAACCAGTTGAAATAGAAAAGGAAACATTATTTCCTGATTTAGAAGTAGCTTTGTGCTATTGAAAAAAAACATATGAACATAAAAAGTAAACATTCATCCACAAATCATTTCATAAACATACCTCATATTTATTGGATCCTTTAAAAAACCCATTTTTATATACCACCTACATATCTAGCATTATGGCAAAATTCCGATTATAGTAAACTGTCAAGCATTTTTCACAGCACTTGACAGGTTTGTCTTGATTCTTCTTGTGCTGCCATCCCAGGTAATGAAAGTATATTTAAAGCCTTTTAAATTTTTCCAAATAGTCCAATATGCTTAAAACAGTGATTTGGGAATATTTTAAAAAGAGGGATGTCTCTTCTTCCCATTACAGTTGTCAAATTTGAGGTCTTTATTTTTGCTTCTCAAAGACACTTTGACTGTGGTTGATTGGAGGTGACAACACACACTGAATAGAATTTGACAGGGCCGTCCTTTAGGACTAAAGCAATTGGGACGACTCTGGAGTCAGTATTTTGAAAATGTCAACTGATAGCTTTGTATACTCCATATCATGTGGCAAAGGACAATATCATTAGCAAGTCTTTATAAATAAAGCAACAATGTGTGCTTTGCCACCAGGGTAAAAATAAAGTTTCTGCTAATGCTAGGGTTTAACATGTCTTCTAACTTTTTCTGAGTGCAGATACAGGTGTTTTTTTTAAATTGTAGTAACAGGTTTAGAGACATGCAAATAGTGTTGCTAGAGTTTGCTCTAGAAAGCATTACATTCAGCAAAGTAGTCTTCACTTGATAATGTTCTCTAAACCCTTAGGGACCTAAAACTCTCAAATTCTTTCTATCAAGTGAATGAACATAATGTGTGTGTGTGTGTGATTTGAAATTCCTAATCAAAACTGAAACAAACAAATATTCAGCCATATTTTATTGTAAATTTCAATTGTCCCAATATGGAAAAGAGATTCTTATAATACCATGTATTCTTAATACCATGTAGCTTTTAAAAATAAGGAGCCTTTTGTCAGATAAAAAGAGGAGATGACCCCAACTGCCGAATTGGCTGAATACCCAGACATTCAATGCCTACTTATTAAGAATTATCAAAGCCCTGGGCCTGGATAGATAATTATCACATTCTATGACATTTGCATGCCATGCTTTTAACCGCAATTTTTTTCCATTTAATTTTTGAAGAAATTTGGGATATTTCTGCAATATTATGCTTCTGAATGTAACTTCTTCCTTAGTAAGTAATATTTGAATAAATTCATTATTTTTGTAATAATTTCAAGATTACCATGACGATCATTATAAAGTAACAGATATTCTAGTTTGGTAAGTTTTAAGAAACTTAATCTTTCTTTTGAGAAAGTCTTCTGAGAAAAATTAAAGTTTGAAAAACCTCTAAAGTTGTAAAAACCTCTCTCTCTCTATCTCTCTCTCTGTGTGTGTATGTCAATATATACATATATATGTTCAAAGTAAGGTAATTTTTAGTGAGGACAAACACAGAGATATATATGCATATAACTTAAGTGCGTATAACTTAAGTCAGCATAATAAGACAATTAGAATAGATTTCAATTATATATATATGTATACACATACATACATACATACATACATACACACACACACGTACATATATCAAGGTGGGAGTAATTTCTATTAAATTTACTATGATCTACTTCAGAGTAGACAAACATAGGGTTATAGTCAAAGAAAGGGAGTCCATGGAAGCCTTTTGTTGAGAAAACTGTCCAATTACATGCTTGGGCACATGTTCAGAAGTTCATGTTCACTCCCACAGGCAGAATGAAAGAAGGCGGAGAAGTCAGACTAACTTTAAGATAAATGAATGAATGAATGAATGAATATCTTCAGCTAGTCTGAGTCTCCAGAGCAGTTCCTGCTTTCAGCACATCTTCTCTTTCTCTCCCCTTCAATCCTCTCCCTTATTGCTGTCTGTCTTCTTCTTTTAACCAAATTCTTAACATGTCCCTATTCCCTAGCTGTCAGTCTCCTCTGGAAGAAAAAAAAATTCTCTAAAAATAAGCTATAAGGAACACAGATTAGATGGAATTAACTGAAGTTTCCACCAAACCTTGGTGTAGTTTTGCAGGGATGTGGGTCATATCAGTGCAGTTCTATGAATTTGTGTTGAATGCACTGGTAGATCTATCTACTATTTACACTGCAAAGCCTGGCTCACACTAGGGAGTAAAGAACTCACTGTTATTTTTATTGTAATCCTGTTGTTGTCCTTACCCTAAATGAACTATTTTTTTCTTAAGTTATGGATCATCCCTAACATAAATGATAAGCAAAGTCCAATAGTATATGTGTGAGAGAGCCAGTGTTGTGTAGTGGACTGAGTGTTGGACTATGGTCCTGCAGAGGAGAGCTTGATTCCCCTCTCAGCCATGGAAACCCACCGGTTGACCTTGGGCTTGTCACACACTCTCAGCCCCAGAAAATCCCATGATAGTTTCATTTTAGGAATGTTGTAAGTTGGATATGACTGAAAGGCACAAAGCAACAACAACAATGTGTGAGACTTCAAAAAACTGAGGAACACCCTCAAGATTTGGGGCCCTGGGGAGCTTCACTCACCTAGATCTACCGTTTTTGCCCCATACAGACCCTTTTACACTCATACCCCCAAAGTTTTGGGGTGGATGGAACTAGAAGCATGGCCAAAGGTTCCAGGTAGCATGATTGGTCATTTTCAATCAGTTCCACTACCATTCCTGCATGCATGTTTGAGACCTGCGGGAGCTTTTTTTTTTTTTTCCATAAAGAAAAGAACATTTTCAAGTTCTTTTGGAGGTGAGTGGGGGGAGACTAAACTGTGCAATTGCCATTCTGGAGGATTCTGGAGGCATTATTGGAATCTTCCAGGAGGCATAGGGATCTGGGGTGTGTGCACAAAAAAACAAAGATGGCTCATGCAGCTCCCAAGCTGGACTTTGCCGACCCCACACTAACTGTATAATACTGCATCTACTATTTGTCTGTTTGTCTATCTAGTTTTGTCTTTTAACTTCTTCTTTCCAAAGGAGGAGGAGGTAAATATTTATTTTATTCATTAGACTTACAGCCTACTTTTTAAAATTTAAGATCAGAAAGCAACCTTGGCTACACAAAATTGATTTATTTCGTGCCACCAATATACATGACATTTCTATTATTACTATCATTTGTCACATACTTGAAGCCTGCAGCTCCCTTAAGAAGAAGCTAATCCCTTGTGTTGTTTTTCACAGGAAGTTTGTACTGGATGACCATACTAAAGGAACAGTCCTGCTGGAACCAAAACAAGCATTCTGGTGTCATTTTAGTCTGCTCCCTTTTTCTGTCTCTTTATCTTTCTCTGCCTCCTTTTCTTTCTTACCATAAGGCTGTTAGTTTTAGATGGCTCTGGAAATGGAGCTTGCTGCAACAACTATGCAAGAAACTGATCTTATTAGTGTGGATCATCAAAGAAAATTTGTCTGTTGAACTCCTCATTGAGTTTTAGGGATAGCTGTACTGTCAGTGACTGTGGCTGTCATTTTTTTTAACTGGCCAAGGAATTATACATGCACTCAAACCTTTCTTTATTTGCCAAGTATCACATAGTGGAACAGATAAGGTAATGTCTGTGTGACTGTCAGAAAAGTCTAATTAAGCTTGAGACCCCTAAAATCAACATTATCTCATAACTTGCTTTGGAGCTTGACTTTCCCTATGTTAAACAATATAGTGATGCAGCCTATGACATTAGAGACCTAAAGCCAACCTAATGGTCAATAAATACCATTACTGCTATGAACTGGAATTTCATTACTTGGGGCTATATATCTAAATCCCCAAAGCCCCTAGGAGAATCCAAAGCTTTTGACATTTACAAAGCTGTTTCTAAAGACATAAAGAGAGTGAAAGGTCACCCCAGCCAATGGTACTGAAGGACTGCAGACATGAAAATATTTGTGTTTCTGAAGGTTAAAGAAAAAGGCTGTTTTATTGAGCAAAGTTCTCAATTTTGCTATGAATGTATATCACCACTTGAGTTCTCTGCAGGTGGTGAGAAATATGCAACCCAGTCTTGCTGTAATTGCACATAACCAGTCACATGCAACTTCTGGTGGCCTCAAATAGGAATGTACATCTTCATCTGTATCAGATAGTCAAGCTTAAGCTGTGCTCTTAGCACTAATCTGGCCTAGTCAGGTGAAAGAGGAGAATATAGCGCTCAACCTAGGGATAGGGGACAGATCTCCTAAAAATAAAGATTATCTCATGGTAGATCTACATTATCTACATTGTCAGTCCCAGAATGACATTTCAGAATAGTCATTTTCTGTTTCTGTGGGAAAGGAACGAAACAGCATATTTATATAATTATGAATTGCAAGTAGTAAAGGCAGGCAGTTTAAATTCATTTAATTTATGTGAATACTGAAACATATACTTAACTATGTCCCGTTGCCCGGGATTTTATTTTCCTCTTAAGAACTCATGAGATTGTCTTCTCCAGTACCTGTAACTTTTCCCCATACTCTCCAATCCAATCTGTATTCAGGGTTGTTAACATACAGAGGTTAAGTTCCTGAGGGAATGCACTGTCCTCCTCCTTGCTGCTAGGCCTCATCTCCATAGCAACCAGCCTATTCCAGTATCTGTAACTTATCCCCATATTCCCCAATCCAGTCTGTATTCATAGTTGTTAACATGCAGGGGTTGGGTTTCTACAGAAATACACTGTCCTGCTCCTTGCTGCTAAGCATAGCAACTGGACTATTCCAGTACCTGTAACTTTTCTCCATAGTCACCAATCCAATCTGTGTTCTCCAGTGATATTGATACTGGCTTCTTATTTTTTTTTTTTTTTTTTTTTTTTTGCTTTCTTTTGAATTTGTGCAATGGCTTTACATTTTTCTGGAATCACGTTTTGTTTTGAATTTCAGCTTTAAGATTCCTCATATATGGAACCCATACAATCTACTGTATGAGGTGAGAAGACCCTGTAACTATGTTGTGTGTGTTGCTATAATTTTTCTCACATATGCCTTCCAAATGTTTTCTGGCGTCCTTATTGATGGTAGGCCTCGTCTCCATAGCAATCAGCCTAAGGACATAAAGCTCTCAGCTGATAATTCTAAAGGCCCCTCCCTAAACTGCCAACCCCAGGATTCCTTAGAATCTTCACAGCCAGCCAATCATACAAGGTCTTCTGGCCTCACACAGCCAATCCCATGAGGTCTTCGCCTGCCTGATGCAGACAAACAGACAAACTCACAGACAAGCTTTGACTCTTATACAGTTGATAGCCAGAGCTAACACTGGAGGCAGGATGAGAGGACTGACCATACAGAATGTGTGACTCTGGAAGAACTAGCTTGGTCACCATTCTAGGGATGGATAGCCCAGGGAACAAATCCTCTCAAGAAATAAGCAGATTGGGACTGGGCCAGAAGAGAAGCAGAATTCTCTCAAATGGCAGAATTCACTGGAACCTGATTTAGACTGAGGAATATAAGATGGACTCTTCACCCTTGCACCATCAGCATAATGTTTTGTTTTTCTTTCTCATTTTAAAAACAAATGTATTATCCAACTATATTATCAGATTAGGCAAATCAGCCTATTGGGATAGGAACCCTCAGTTCAGTTTGGAGTCTCATTTAAGACTTGGATCTGGGCTTGATTTGGTCAAGATACACCTAGACCAAATCTGATCTGATTTAAACTCCAAATCTAAATTGAGACCCAGAAATCTGGATTGCCAGGCCCTCCCATATTAATTTGCATTGAGAAACCAAAACGGCTGTATCTTTTCTGTGTTTTCACACAGCTCAAGAGGGGAACAGAGAATAAGCTAGGCTATTCAACAATACTGCAATTTGGAAATTAAAAAAATAATAGTTGAGGGATCCTAACTCAGAATCAACACCCACCTGAAGGGGTTAAATCCAATGCTACTTGAATAGGAAAAAATAAGCGAATTGAATTGTGTCTCTGAGTGAAACAGCAGATGTCTTTGTCTTATCTCAAATTTTAGGAATGGCCTTGCAACACTCACTCAGGCGTCTGGGAAATAAGGGGGAGTAAGCATACTCCCTATTATCTCATTTTGGCCACATGCATCATTTTGTATCATTTTCTAACTAACTCTTTGCTCTCTTCTGTGCTAAGTTAATGATGTAATGGGAAAGTTAACCAAAGGATCTTCTCTTCTGTGATAGGCTGGCTAAAATGAATGATTGATTGCTGACATAGAAGACCAAATGTATATAGTGATGCTGTCTTAATTAATTGGCACGACAATCCTGAAATATTTGTCGTCCTTGCGCAAGTAATTGTTTACAATAAAAAGGCTTTTTGATTTTTCCCTGGAAACCTGGTCTTCGTCTCTTTTCTGGCCACAACACACCCACACTTATAAATTGCTGTTTCCGCAATCTGTTACTAACAGCTAATATAGCAAATGAATGAAAAGGTGCAGGGAATAATTTACTGTGACTCCAATGATTCAAATGGCTTAACACAATACTTCCCCATATGCACTGAGATTGGATATCTGAGTGAGATTCTTGTCCCAAACTGCCCATTTGGCTTATCAATGTGCAAAGATTAGCCTACTTCCTCAACTTTGCAACTCAATGCTGTTTTTATCCCTATATGATCACGTTGGACGCACTCTGGCCATTTCCGCACTGGACTGTTTGTGATAATGGGGCTTTCCATTATCTAGGCTTATCAAAGGGAGATACTTCCCTCTTCAGGTAAACCAAGGGTTAATGAGATGTTAGGATTACATCAAGGGTCACAGGGTGAGAGTTGACCAACCAAAAAGAAAGGGTCAGCATCACAGATCACAAGGTGAGAATTGACCAACCAAAAAGGAAAGAGGCGGGCATCTTGGAGAGGCTTCCAGATCCTTCCAAGAAGGAAAATAAAACTTCTGAGAGGCCGTGTGGCCAGAAGGAGAGAGACACACAGAGAGAGAGACAGAAAGGCCAGACAGACAGAGGAAGAGAGAGGAGAGCTGGCCGGCATGCTATGTCTCCTGGACCTCCCTCTCTTCTCCTTTAGACCATCTACGCCTGTAACCTAATTGTGAGTAACTAGAAATAAGTAGTTAGTTGCGTTAGGGATGTTGTTATTTTGGGAATTGGCTGATCTTAAGAATGTATCTGTGCTGTTATATCTGTTTTGTAAATTCTTGTAACTAAGTGTACCTGGGAGAGGGGGTCTCCCAAGTGTGATATTGTTTATTTGCATGCCTTGATTAAAACACTTTTATAAACCTCCGTTTCTCTCCATTTCCACGCCAGGGTTGGCACATGCTACATAGGACCTCTCACTGAGGGGAAGGAGGAGGTGGAAGTTCCTTATGCTTATAGATTAGGCAGAGTCCCTCCTGTTCTGTCTAAGTAATTCTTAATTCGGGGGGGGGGTGGCAGCATACTGAGAGAGTTGGGGAGATTGCCAGTTGTTCCATGCGTGGAAGTCAGCTTTGGAAGGCTGGCAAGAACCCTAGTAAAAGCACTGGCAGGGTATTCCAGTCTTGCAAGGCTGGAAGTCAACTTAAGACTGGAAATAAACCTACAGTGTCACATGGTGGCAGCGGTTTTCGGACGGAGAGTGGGGTTTTTAGGGTGCAGAGTTGAGGCTTTGGCTTCACTTCCCCTGTGTCTGTGGCGAGGAATTAAGCTCAGGAGAAGGGGGGGTGGATGTGTGAGCGAGGGAGCGTTCTTAAAACAGCCTGGTCCAAAAAGGCACTTTTCTCCCCTCTCCTTCGGGTCCTCTCTGAGGCTTGAAAGGGAGGGGGTGTTGGAGGCTGGGGGTGGAGTTGCCTACCTGTTCACTGAGAGTGGGATCTCTGCCTGTTTTCCCTTCCACTCCTTCAAGCAGGAGGAGGGAGGACTCTTTCTGGTGAGGAGTTGCTTCCTATAGTCAAACAGAAACTCTCTTTAGGAAAGGAGTGATTTTCTGGGTTTTTTTTTGAAAAAAGCTTTCAGTGAATAGCTGCTGGCTCTGTCATTCAAAGCTTCTGCTGGGGAAAGAAGTTTTTTTTTTTGGATTTTTAAAGCTGCTAAACTTGGTATTGGGTCTCAGTCAGAGCAGGCATTTTTTTTCAAGTCCCCTGCAGCAGTGGAGCTGAAAAAATCTGCATACTAATTGCCTAAGACAATTAACTCAGGCAGAGTTGGCTTTTGTTTCCCTCAGGAGGGAGGAGGGGGCGAAGAGCAGGGAAGGAGAGAAGGCTTTGAGATTTTTTTCTACTTTTCTTGGTTTTTAGGATTTCTCCCTCTTTTCTGTGGCTTTTGGGGCTTCTAGCACTGTATATTCTTTGATCAGCCAATCAGACCTTTTCTGTGTTGTAGTTTTCGGTGCACAGAGGAGTCAGGGAGCTTATGAACTTAAGACCCGGAGAAATCCTGGAATACACTATGGATCCTGTGGCGAACCCTAGTGGTACCAATGTCACACAGCAGGATGCTACAGAAGATAGCTCATCTGCTCAACCAGCTACCCCTAGTGGTAGTAATCTAGCTCAGCAAAAGGGGCTGCTATGCCAGTAACAGCCCTTGGGGACCATATGGATTCTCCTGCTGCTTTCTGGGAATCAATAAAGCTCCTGCATGAATCAATAAGGCTCCTACATGAAAATGCCAGCAAATTGCAAGATACCTAGATAAATCGATGGACATGATGGTGCAAGCTTCCACTGCAAACCAGACAGCTGCTCAGCGGAACCCAGAGCTGCGACTTGCTCTTAACCGCATCAGACAGCTGCCAACTTACAGAGATTCAGATGATTTTGAGGCTTTTCTCATCTCATTCAAACGTGCAGCAGATGATTTTGGGATCCCTGAGGAGAATTATATGAGTGAACTTCGGCTTAATCTCTCAGGGACGTTACTGAAAGTGGCAAGCGACTTGCCAGCTGCGGACTGAAATGATTTCACCAAGTTTGTGGTCCTAGCCCGGAAGAGGCTTGGACTCACACCAGATAAATCTAGATCCCGATTTCGTGCCATTAGGAAAAAACCGGGTGAGACTTACAACGAAATGGCTTGTTCACTTGAGCGGGCACTGGACTCTTGGATGCAAGCAGCTAGACATCCACTAGAGAAGAGGTTTTATTTCAGTTTTTATTGGAGCAATTCTTGGAGCACATACCTCCACAGACTGCATCCTTCATGTTGCAACGCGAGCCAAAGACGCTTGAGGAGGCCGCCAAGGCAGCAGATTGCTTCGTTGCCTCCAGGGGTGAAGAGGCATTCCAGCCTACTGTGGTAATGCCTCCTACAGACAAGCAGAAATACCAACAAGCACGCAAAGATTTCCAGAAGCACAACACTTCTACTCCTAGGTCATCACTAAATGACACTACCTCAAAGCCTCAGCTGCACAGCTCCACCACACCGTCCACAGCCTCGCTCCGAGCAGCAGTCTGTGGCAGGTGCTCAGGGTCAGCCAGGGAAAAAGGCTAGCCCTAAATGCTTTCTCTGTGGAGAGCTGGGACATATTAAAGCCAACTGTAAGCAGAAGCCTAAGTTGGCCCAGTTAGTTGTTGCTTCGGCTTCCAGGGACACTCCCGCTGATCATTCAGTTGCTCCTGATCCGGACATGATCCCTACTCACAGAACACACACACTGTGGGTAGGAGGCAGGAAAGTTGTTGCTTACAGAGACACTGGAGCACAAGTTTCTGCTATTCATCGTTCATATCTGGATCCTGGTCTTGTTGATACCCACATCAAGATCACCATCAGAGGCTTTAGAGCTCCTCCAGCTCAACTGTCAACAGCACGCGTTCCTGTTCAGTACAAAGGCTGGGAAGGAGTTTGGACTTTTGCTGTTTATGATGACTACGAATGTCCTGCTCTGTTGGGTGATGATCTCATCTTCCATGCTAGTCTGGCCCGGAGTAGTCGGACAGCGTGCAAAGACGGCAAGCAGCCTGAGCAGAGGTCAGTCTTCAGTGCAACTTGAGGACCAGCTGAACTTAGACTGCAGTCACTGTCTCCTGCTACACCAGAAGGAGTCCTGTCTGAAGAGGTGGTGGAACCTAGGGCAGACTCCCACCACAGCATCGTAGGCCCAGAGGTCGGGACCATCCTTGCTGATACCGCGGATGTCGGAGCAGAGGCCCTGGTGGAAGTCCAGGAAGAGCTTCTCCATGTCAAGAGGCTAGTCAGCATGGTCTCAAGTTGGTCCCTGTGGTCACTCCTGACTCAGCGCTGCCCAGGGGGCAGAAAGAGTCTCCGGTGGGCACCGAGCAGAGTCAGGTGCTGGACAATTTGTCTGAGATGCACGAGGCTGGTGCAGAGGAGGGAGAATCCAACAACGCTGACTCCAAAGCCAGCAAAGGATTCAACAGCAGTGGAAACTCCAGAGAACACTCCAGCCAAGGGAGCAGAACCTGGAGAAGCTGCAATGCAACGAGAATCTGAGGCGAGTCTGCCACTCCAGGTGGAACGGCTGGTTCCTGTCCAGCGACAGCAGTTCCAGGAAAACCAGGAAGCAAACCAGAGCCTTCAAGCTGCTTGGACCAGAGCGAGGGAAGAGGTGAAGTCTCCTCCAGCGATGAAGGGGCCCAGATTTGTATCGTTGAGGCCCATGAGATCGTGAGTCTGGCCTGAGAGGTAACAAGGGGGGCGTATGCACTCAGAGACAGTTGCTGGTGCCTTCTAAAGTATAGAGCCAAACTCTTGAGTCTGGCTCATGATCATCCTAGCGGACATGCTGGGGTGAACCGAACCAAGGACAGACTGGAAAAAACTTTTGACCCTGGAGGGGATGGGCAAGGATGTGACTGATTATGTCCATCCTGTGAAGTTTGCCAGAGAGTAGGGAAATCCCAGGATCAAGCCAAGGCCCCTCTCCAACCACTTCCTGTCATTGATGTTCCATTCCAGAGAGTGGCTGTGGACATCATGGGACCTTTCCCTAAGAAGACTGCTAGGGGAAAGTGATATGTGCTCACCTTTGTGGACTTCTGCACTCGTTGGCCAGAAGCCATACCACTGGGTGGGATCTCAGCCAAGGCAGTTGACCAAGCTTTGACAGACATCTTTGCTAGATTAGATTGGCTTGCAGAGATTTTAACAGATGCAGCTTCCAATTTCAACTCCAAAGTCATGCAGCACCTATTAGAGGCACATGGAGTACGCCATCTGAAACAATATCAGCGCTTTACCATCACCAAACTAATGGGTTGGTGGAACATTTTAATGCAACTTTGGGGGCCATGATCCGTAAGTTTGTGAATGAACATTCCAATTACTGGGACTTGGCGTGACAACAGTTCTTATTTGCTTACAGATCTGTTCCACACCCAAGCCTGGGTTATTCACCCTTTGAGCTGGTCTATGGCCATGATGTGAAAGGGCCATTACAGCTGGTTCAAAGTCAGTGGGAGGGAGCTATCCCTTCTTCAGAGACTAATGTGGTTGATTTTGTGACTAACTTGGAGAATACTCTCAGGGAAGCATGGGCAGATGCTCACTCAGAATCTGCAACAGGCACAGGAGAAGCAGAAGACCTGGTATGCCAGAGAACGTTGCTTTGAGAAAGGAGACCAAGTGATGGTTCTGAAAGTTCTCCAGTTACAAGATGAAAACTTCTTGGGAAGGTCCTGCCACAGTGCAAGAACGCATTGGGACAGTGAACTATCTTGATACAGTTTCCAGACTCTAGGGTTAAGCCAAAAGTGTATCATGTGAATTCACTGAAACCCTTCTACGAGAGACCCAGTCACCTTCTCACACTTTCAGTCCAGGAAGATGAGGAGGAGGAAGAGTGGCCTGAAGGTGCTTTCTATGATCGGGAGGGTGGTAGCTTGGAAGATGTGAAACCCTCCCCGAGACTCAATGCGAAACAATGCAAGCGGTTCTTTCACTTGACGGGTAAGTTCACCACCCTGTTTTCACCTGTCCCAGGTTGCACCACAGATCCTCAACATGTGGTAGCCACAGATGACAGCAGGCCATCAGCAGAACAGCCATGATGGGTGTCACCAAAGGGAAAGAGGCGATAGAAAGGGAGGTGAAAGAGATGTTGGACATGGGACTGATTCGCCCATCACGCAGTCCATGGGCATCCCCAGTTGTCCTAGTGCCCAAAAAGGGGGGGACGGACATTCGTTTTGTGTGGATTATAGAAAACTGAACTCAGTGACACGCCCTGAACATTATCCAATGCCCAGAGTAGATGAACTGTTGGAGAAATTGGGGCATGCTAAGTACCTATCCAGCCTCAATTTGACTAAAGGTTATTCGCAAATCGCCCTAGCAGAAGAGTCTAAACATCGAACAGCATTCATCACTCACATCGGCCTGTTTGAGTTCAATGCCCTTCCCTTTGGGCTACGGAACGCACCTGCAACTTTCCAGAGGCTGGTGGACTGTTTGCTAAGAGGGTGCGGGGACTTTGCTGTTGCTTATTTAGATGACACTGCAATCTTCTCAGACTCCTGGGAAGACCACTTGAAACACTTGGAGATTGTCTTCCAACGCATTAGTGATGCTGGACTGACAGTCAAAGCAAAGAAGTGCCAGTTTGCACTGGACAGAGTGACCTACCTTGGCCATGAAGTGGGACAGGGGACTATCACTCCACTGCAAAGTCAAGTGGAAGCTATTAATAGCTGGCCAATTCCTCGTTCCAGGAAGCAGGTGCAGTCCTTCCTTGGCCTGGCCGGGTACTACCGGAGATTCGTGCCCAACTATAGCCAAATGGCAGCACCTCTAACAGACCTGACAGGTTCCAAGAAGCCTAAAGTAGTGAAATGGACAGCAGAGTATCAAGAAGCCTTTGCAGCCTTGAAACAGGCCTTGATGGCAGATCCTGTGCTCCGGGCACCAGACTTTGACAAGCCGTTCATAGTGGCTACAGATGCTTCTGACAGAGGCATTGGAGCAGTATTACTACAGAAGGGTCAGGATGGCACCTTGCATCCCATCTTGTTCCTCAGCAAGAAGCTTTCTGCAAGGGAGTCCAACTGGTCCATACCAGAGAAGGAATGCTATGCTATTGTATATGCGTTAGAGAAGCTGAGACCATACGTCTGGGGACGTCGCTTCACCCTCCAGACTGATCATGCTGCCCTCCGATGGCTACATACAGTCCGGGGAACTAACAAGAAGTTACTACGATGGAGCCTGTCCCTACAAGACTTTGACTTCGACATCAGCACGTGGCTGGAAGTTCTAATGTGGTTGCAGATTCCTTGGACCAACCCCAGAGGACTGGAGGGAGGTTAAGAGGGCTGAGTTTTCCATGTCTGCATTGATAATATGGCTAAACTGTACTGTTGTGTGCGTTTGCATTATTCTTTGACTTTTCCTTTCTTAGTCCCAGGATGAAATCCCAGCCCGGTGTGGTTCCAGCCTTCAGCTGTTCCCAGACTGTCTGAGATTTGGGGGCGTGCGATAATGGGGCTTTCCATTATCTAGGCTTATCAAAGGGAGATACTTCCCTCTTCAGGTAAACCAAGGGTTAATGAGATGTTAGGCATTACATCAAGGGTCACAGGGTGAGAGTTTACTAACCAAAAGAAAGGGTCAGCATCACAGGTCACAAGGTGAGAATTGACCAACCAAAAAGGAAAGAGGGTGGCATCTGAGAGGCTTCCAGATCCTTCCAAGAAGGAAAATAAAACTTCTGAGAGGCCGTGTGGCCAGAAGGAGAGAGACACACAGAGAGAGAGACAGAAGGCCAGACAGACAGAGGAAGAGAGAGGAGAGCTGGCCGGCATGCTATGTCTCCTGGACCTCCCTCTCTTCTCCTTTAGACCATCTACGCCTGTAACCTAATTGTGAGTAACTAGAAATAAGTAGTTAGTTGCGTTAGGGATGTTGTTATTTTGGGAATTGGCTGATCTTAAGAATGTATCTGTGCTGTTATATCTGTTTTGTAAATTCTTGTAACTAAGTGTACCTGGGAGAGGGGGTCTCCCAAGTGTGATATTGTTTATTTGCATGCCTTGATTAAAACACTTTTATAAACCTCCGTTTCTCTCCATTTCCACACCAGGGTTGGCACATGCTACATAGGACCTCTCACTCAGGGGAAGGGGGAGGTGGAAGTTCCTTATGCTTAGAGATTAGGCAGAGTCCCTCCTGTTCTGTCTAAGTAATTCTTAATTCGGGGGGGGGGGCAGCATACTTGAGAGAGTTGAGGAGATTGCCAGTTGTTCCATGCGTGGAAGTCAGCTTTGGAAGGCTGGCAAGAACCCTAGTAAAAGCACTGGGAGGGAATTTCCAGTCTTGCAAGGCTGGAAGTCAACTTAAGACTGGAAATAAACCTATAGTGTCACACTGTTATAGCGCTATTATTCCACTTTCAACATCCTATGGAATCTTGGGGTTTGCAGTTTCGGGAGGGGCTGACCGGGGCCCCTCCCTAAACTGCAAACCCCAGGATTCCATAGGATGTTGGAAGTGGAATCATAGAGCTATAACAGTCTAGTGCGAAAATGGCTTCTGTCTTTTTCCTGCTTATTTTTGAGGTCCAAATATCCTACCTTTTCTAAATACGTGTAGACTGTATTGTTCCACTAAGGAACTGAATTGAGACAGGATGATGTGCCATATAAATGGTTTTACATGTAAGACATAGAAATTATATGTGTTACTGGAAGGCTGAGATGTGTGTAAGCAGAAGAAGTTGTTGTTGTTGTTATGCATCTTGCTTCATGAACTGTGTAAGGATAAGGGGCACTTTTACTGCAAACTATTTAGCCAATCTTTCAGTAAACAATACACAACTGGAGAGGTTCAATAAACTAATATGTCAATACAGATCTAGATATAAATCCAAATTATTAATGCCTGTCCTTCTACAGAAGAATAAATATAATGATGTTGCATGCAATAGCATTATGTTTTGTCTTTACATAGATGAAGTAGGGGTACTGATGCTGCATGCAGGATGACCAGGTCACTGAAGCCCTCAGAGATGTTTTTGTTGTTTTATTCATTTATATCCCATCTATCTCTCAATAAAGAGTTTTAAGATACCTTAAGTTACACTGCCCTGGTCATTTTCTCATTCCAGAGATGAACAAAAGGTTCAGCAAGATCACCTGCCAAGGCGGCAGAAAACTTCCCAAGAGCCATCAGGAATGCAACTGGATCCACAAGTCTCAGGGGTGGGGAGGGAACTTTAATAGGTGCCCCAGCCCTGGAAAGGCTCTGGATCCCAGCAAGTCCAAATCTGACCAAGAAGTGATCTGTCCATGACAGCGGAATAATAGAAAGTGCCTCCTTTCCCAGATCACCATCATCCCATCGTGTATGAATAGCAAGGTCTAGAGTATGACTAGTAGCATAAGTGGGGCCAGATACTACATGGGACAACAAGGTTGTCATTGTGAACATGAAGTCTTGAGCCACTCCTGACAGAGTAGCCTCAGCATGGATGTTGTAATCCTCTGGTATCACAAACTATTGGGATTTCAACACCACCCCCAAGACCACCACAGCTAGTGTAGGAAAGGAGATGGTTGAACAGTGGTTTGGACAGTACACCAACATAATCTCTAGTTTGCCATGGCCACCCACCAAATAAACACATTAAGATCCTGCGAAACTGAGGGATAGAACAGCTAGGCAAGGGGATATCATCTCAATAGACAACTGCAAGTCCACATCCCCAGCTACCAGGTCTTGCTTGAGTTTGCATAGTAAAACCTAGTGGGCAAAGCGAGGAGAGATTAAACCACCACCTTCATATTAAACCTGGGCTGCGTAATACTTTCCAGGTTGACACATTCATCCGAGATCAAGTCTTGGGCAGCTGTTTTACTATTCCGTGGCCTGGCATTAGGTAACAGTGTTTTCAACTCAAGGGACTGTTGCCATGGCTATCCAGATTATTTGGAAGGGGAGATAGTTTGGGGTGACCAGCACCTTATTGTGAACCCCATCCTTGAGCTAATTCAGCTATCTCCCAGTTCCCAGCCTCCAAATTTGTCTATTTTACATTCTTTCACTTTCAAATGTTTTAAAACTCACTTTCTATTGAATTTATGAAGATATTTGTGAATTTTGGAAAGTTCTTCTAAACAAACAAAAACCCTTTCTGCATGGGCATCCTCTCTTGTAACTGCTTGATTAAACCTTGCCATGGGCTGCTTTGTTTTGATAATGTTTTCTGTGAAAATTTCACAGACTGGCTCATCTCTGCTGTCAGTGAAGAGCATCAACATTTATTTAGCTGTCATATATAGTGAGACATTTATACTTTCTGTTCCAAAATGTTTGACCATCAAGATTGTTTGTGACACATTAGCAATGACATTAACAGCAACTGTGTTAGAAGTTGTGCATGGAGATATCCCTTGAGCTACACATATACTGTTTTTACTGGGTAGGTGCTTCCCCTTTCCATGGGAATGTGATAAAGAATGTGATAGACACATATTACTGTTTTGAAGTTGTCAAGCAGTGTGCTTGAAATGTGCCTCTATGTGCAGGTGTGAAGCAAGACTAGTCCAATGTCTCTGATTCATTGTCTTGTTTTTTAAAAATAAACTCCTTTATTCTTAGACCATTTGGATTTTTTTAAAAAAAAGAAAGAAAAGAAACAAGAAACAAGAAAATATGAAACAGCATTTGCATTCATTCTGGCAATAGAATATGAAATTAAAGCATGAAGGGATTAGTGTTTTAAAGCTTGACTTATAGTGATAAAGCTAAGGTATTAGGAAAGACAACGTAACTGTTACAGGATAGACAAGCTAAGGTAAAAGGAACATGTGCCTTAAAGATGAGTGAGCAAGCCTAGAATGGAATTACAAAATGATTAATCAATACAAATGAGAAATTGTACAAGGGAAGAGAGACTTGGTGAGACTTCTTAAGGGACACAACACTGCAACCGCTTCAAGATAATGAAAGAAGCCTGGCAAAGCTAAAGAAATGCTTTCATTCAGTAGTAAAGTCATTTGTGAACAGTTTAAATTACCCTAATCACCTCCCCTCCAGCCATCAGAATGCACTGTCTCTTTAGTTATTTTTTTAAGAGTTTGGGGAGATGAGTTCTGCAAATTTAAGCTGCAAAATAATTATACACACACCATTTTAGCATTTTAACAATGCAATCCCAAACATTTGTTCTCATTAGAATGCAAATCAACTCATTTAATAATCCCACATGAGAATTTCCCCACACTCAGCTTTAAAAGTGCAATAGTATTCAAAATATTAATAAATGCCAAATATGGGAACTACTGTGCCTTACTAACAGCTCATGGTAGATTAAAAAAATATACAGACTTACATTTCTAACATTTGTCCTCCAACCAATTTTTAATTGAAATTTAATAGAGAAAAAGCTTTGGGACAGTCTTTGGAAAAAAATGATGACAGTACCATTTGCTTAATCCATAA
This sequence comes from Iguana delicatissima, assembly GCA_948472985.1. Taxonomy (NCBI): domain Eukaryota; kingdom Metazoa; phylum Chordata; class Lepidosauria; order Squamata; family Iguanidae; genus Iguana; species Iguana delicatissima. The sequence continues at coordinate 1,638,660 of CAOKZL010000411.1, read as the reverse complement.
ACTATCATGCTTCTCTCTGATAGTCATATGACTTGTCATAAAAATCAATGCATCACTTTGCCTCAAGTAGCATTTAATTCTGGTAAGACACATTATTGTTAATATTGTTAACATTTAACCTGATACAGGTTCAGAGCACTTTTAAATTGCTATCATGTCTAATGATCTAATCAGATTTTGTTGTTAACTGGCATATAGAAAGCTGAATTATAATGAGTCAGACCACTGATCTATTTACCTCTGTACGATCTAAATAGTTCTGGAAGGTTTTAATCAGAAAGTCTTTCTATGCCCATATTATATATGGTGCCATTTGTCCTTTGACCAAAATTATCTTATAATACCATTGCTTCATATGGTATTGTTTGAAGTATTACAAGAGAAATTACATCCACAGAAGCAAACAATAGCTTGCCCTGTTCCAGCCAATGCTAGACCAGGGTAGATGAAGTTGCTAGCAATATAAAGGTTTTATTCATCTGTCTTGAATCCAACAACTAAAATGTTATTTTTTGTTCTTTCTTTCATCTGTCTATTTGTTTGCTTCTTCTGACTAAAATGAGCCAATAATTGGCTCTAAATGGAAGTGAATGTTTTCAAAGATCATGACTGGAAAATTATATCCATAATTTTTTTAGGGGGAAAGAATGATTGCTCTTCTTACAAAGGTTCTATAAGCACCCATGGGCACTCTTTCTTGTCACAGACAAAAAAAATGTATATTCTTGTATACACACACAACACTGCCCTGGTATACCACAGAACAGTGCACTGTGATGGAATGGCCCAGTTTTCCCAAAGGTAACTAAGAATTTTTGTGCAGGCATATGCCCATATAGTGCCCAGGAAAAGGAAGGAGGAGAAAGAGGCCTTCTTTTCCCCTTTCTTTTTTCTGCTGTAGAGAAGAGAGGGAAAATTGGGGGAGCAGTAGGAACTTTGGGGAGAAACCTGGACATTTCAAGCAGAGCTGAGAAATTTCAGAGGGCTCAAGACATCAGCATTCCTCGCAGTTTGCACCTGAACAAATGCATTTGTGTCTTGGTACTTATTGGTAGGACAGCCAGTGTGGTGCAATGGTTTGAGTGTTAGGCAATAGCCCTGAAGACCGGAGTTCAAGTCCTTACTCAGCCATGAAAACCCACCAGGTGATCCTGGACATGTCATACACTCTCAACCCCAGAAAACCTTGTGATAGGTTTGCCTTAGTGTTGCCGCAAGTTGGAAACAACTTTTCTGGGGTACAACACAATATTGTTTTACGTCACTATAAACTTATCTGATTTTTTTTTATGTCCCTCCAAATCAGCTCAAATCTAGGCAGCCCTATTTCTTGGCAAGACTTGTTCAGAGATTTGCTGTTACTTTCCTCTAAGGCTGAGAGAGTTCAACTCACCATGGCTGGTAAATGTCATGGCTGAGGAAGAATTCAAACCCTTGTTCCCAGAATTTGGTCTAATGCTAAGACTGCATTTGGTCCAGGGAGAACAAAGTCGACTAAGTGCTTCAAAACATGAAAAAGCACAGCTCCGTCTTTGAAGCGTACGTGCAACTGAAATCAAAGCAATGGAGTATAATAGTGTTCTTATTTAATTAAAAAAAGGTTTGCATTGTTTATTTAGTTTTTATGCTTTTGCGCTGCATACCACTTAAGCAATCACACATGACAGAGTGTACAATTATTCCGGGAGAAAAACCCTGCTTGGTAAGATTGTGTTTGCCTCATGCTTTCAGCTGCCCTAGACGTGCAATTATTATGCTTGTTGTGTCTGGAGGATAAGTATCAAAAATATAGTATTTATAAAAACAGGAAAGAAGCCCTACATATCCATTATCAGATTACATCGGTGATAGTATTTTTTTTAATGTTTTTATTTTTACCTCAACATTGTAATTATTGGGTAATGGACTTTTTTTTCCCATGAAGTAATTCACATAATAATAATACTTGTTAACTCACTCATAGGCATATACTTCCTATGAATGCATTTCATATTATTCTAAGGTAACAAAGATTGCAACTCTCTCTATGAACCTGCCAGATCCTTGGGGAGGGCTTTGTTCCAATCCCACCACCTTTGGAGGCCCATCTCTTGAGGACTCAGGAGAGAGATTTCTTGGTGGTTGTTCCTAGGCTGTGCGATTTCCTCCTAAAAGGAGGCCAGGATGGGCCCTTTCTGCTCTCCCTTTATAGCCATGCAAAAATGTTTTTATTCAAGGACATATATAATGATCAATAGGTTGCAGGAAGACTTTTTATGGGGATTTGTGTTGTTTTTCTAAGTTTATTGTTATATTTTTAAATGATTTTACCCTTTTTAACATTTAATGCTGTTTTAACATGATAACTTGTACAATTATGTTTTACCTTTTATTAGGGTAGGCCAGTATCCATGTGCATAGTTACAAATGTGTAACCTAGAGTTATACATTTGTGACTGGTTTGCATTTATGATCCCTACATATACTCTGATTCAGGGGAAATGTTGGGACCATGAAAGCCCCTCCATCCCCACTGGGCAGCAGCTGCTGTGACTGATGGGGGTCTGTTCCCCTGTCACTCAGGAGGCAGTTGAATCATGTTTCCACCCCCTCACACACATGATCAATCTCTGATATGAGGAAGAATTGCAACAGGGATCCTGCTTCTGCCTGTTTCTATGGAGATTGTTCATAGAAAGGGGTAGGAACATCAGTCATCTGCTTCCCAAGTTACAGAGGAATGGATCCTTGACAGTTGCAGAGGTTGCTGCCCAATAAGAGGGGACTGGTGGAATCAGGCCACAAGTCACCGTATATCTCTGTAACTGCTATGGTTCTTCATTCATACAAGACCAAGTGGATTCCAGACCATTCTCCAAAAAAATAATCTTATTTTGTTTTAGTCTTTTGTAATCCACCTTGAATCCCATGTTGAGAGTAAGGTGATTCATAAATACACGCATAAATAAAAATCAGAAACACACATTTTTTCAAAAATATTCTGCCTATTCAGAAGGCATGTAAAGAATATTCCCGAATGCCCCCCTTCACAAGAAAATATCATAAATTACCACATTGTTTTTTTCTTCACTTTGTTTAGAACCAAAAACCCCCCTTTTCCATTTTTTTACAATTGGGTTTTACGCAAAAAAAAAAAAAAAACTCGTACAGTATTTTTGCAACAACAATAACTTTTGTGAAATTTTCATGAAAAGGTTTGAATATGTTTTTAAAAAAGGAAGAAGAAGAGAGAGAGAGAGAGAGAGAAAGAAAGAAAGAAAGAAAGAAAGAAAGAAAGAAAGAAAGAAAGAAAGAAAGAAAGAAAGAAAGTCCCACGCAGTGTGGAAGAAAATGTTTATTTTTTTTTCATTCTCAAATAGAAGAATGAAATAAGCAAAGATTTTTATCCATACGACAAGGAGTATTACCTCATTTCATTCAGTTTGTTGCCTTCTTTTCTAGACTCATAATTTCTCATTTAATTCTCATTGCTTCACCTATTATACCCAAACAAAAAATGAGGCACAGCCCAACATATTTTTAAAGATAACAACAAATATCTCACCAGTTTTGAAAAATTCTAAAATGGAATTCAAAATGATGGTTCTAACTTCCAAGGGACAGTTCTAGATCCAATGGGCAGAAGTTGTGGGAAATCTGCAGCTAATATTGCAGGCATTTAAGCATAGGATAGGCAGCTCCCTTTCAGGGATGTTGTAATTGTGTGGTTCCTGAACTGAGTATGGAGGCAGACAAGACACTCCATTCTTCCTTATCTTACCCTTTGGGTACCTAAGTCCTAAGATATTTGTGGTACTGAAAATATTGGTCTCTTTGGTCCTCCGAGGTATCTTCAGAGGTCCTTCTGTATGTTTCCCCAGAAGCGTGATGGATAGTGAAGGGGAAAAAAGACTTCTCAGTTGTAGCGACCAGATTTTGTAGATTCTCCTCAGGAAATTCACTTGGAGTCATTTTCTTTTCAAGCAAGGAAAGTTCCCATTAAGAGGTTTATTTGTCTGTCCTCTTTTCCATAACACTACACCAACATGGATAGGAATACAGCTAAAACAGGAATGTGTACTTTATATGACAGTAGTAATGGAGAGAAGAGGGATGACAATAAGAGTTCTTAGGATGAAAAAGGATTTAAAATAATTTCACTTATGAACACAGTTGTCTCACCAACGTTTCTATGGCAATATTAAACCTGTAGGCGCAAAATTAGTTCATGGTGTTCTTTCAAACCAGAAGTCACTGAACTCAAACTTTTCCTTTGGACAACTCCAACCAAAGTGGCACCATCTACTAATCTATAGAAATCTCTAGGACTTTTAATATTCTGAACTTACCATAATACCCCAAAGCTGGGGTGTTATGCAGGACAAGATATGCTAATCTATCCAGATCCCTGGATCAGATCACAAGCATTTAAAAGATCAAACCTATATTTGTTTGTGTAACTTTTCACAAGAAGTAGAAATAAATAATGCTTCTGATAATGTTGCAGAACATCTCTGCCCTTTATAACTCTTCTGCTTATCTTTTAACTCACTACCTATCTTTGGTCCTTCTTATCTACTACATCCACTCATTACTCTGGTTCCTCCAGTCAATTGTATCTTTCCACACTTCTTTCTTGATTATATAACTATCCTTCCCCCTGAAAGGAATCAAAGAAATTCCATTCTATTCAGTGAAATAGAAAGATGTGAGAACCATTGAATACTACAATCATGAAGATTATTTGGTAGAAGGGATTATGTGAAGTGACCTTTACTTTCTTGGTGTCTCTGACTATGGCATGCTTCTGTGCTGTTTGGTTGATATGGGACTTAGAGGCACTGTGCTGCAGTGGCTCCAGTCCTTTTTGGCTAAATTCCAAAACTGAGGAACTGCTGTTTGGTTTCCTGGATGAGGGATTCTGCAGGGCTCAGTATTGTCTTCTATACTTTTTAAATGTATACATGAAGTCTCCATGGAAGGTCATCCAGGATTATGGGGATGGGTGTTATCAGTACACTGATGATACACAACTCTATCTCTCTTTTACAAATGATGTCATGGAGACTATGGAAGTGCTGAATCATATCTTGATACGGTGAAGACTGGATGTGCGTGAACAAACTGAGGCTCAATACAGACAATACGGAAATGCCATGGTTAGTAAATGGTTAGTAGGAAAGCTAATCTGGAGTTGGGATCACAGCACGTTCTGCACGGGGCTCTGCTCTCCTTGAGATATCAGGTTTATAGCTTGAGGCTGTTTTCGGACCCAGGACTGCTCCAGGAAGTTCAGGTGCCTGCTATGGTCAGGGGTGCCTTCTCTCAGCTTCCTTTGCTTGGAAATTTGGATCTTGCCCCAGTTGTTCATGCCATAGTCACCTCCCAATTAGACTCCTGTAATGTGTGCTGTGTGCAGCTGTCCTTGAAAAGTGTTTGGGAGCTATGGCTTAGTGCCAAATATGATGGCCAGACTGTTTTCAAGTGTGCATTTTAGAGTCTACAGAACACCGAGCTTATAAGAACCTGTTTGTTTCTGAACCCAAATCAAGGTGCCTTATGAAGCCTTTTGGGGGCTAGGACATATGAATGACTGTCACTTCCAATGTGAGCCTGCCTAAAATCCAAGCTTATCAGCAGAGGCCTTATTACATGTCTCACCACCTCTTGAGGCTAGGATGGTAAGTACATGTGAAAGGACTTTCTCTAAAGCAGGATACCAGCTGTGGAAGTCTCTCCTTTAGGAGGTCAGGCTGGCTCCATCACATGTGAGTTTCTGGCAGTCAGGGAAGACTGTGCTATTTCAGTTAGCCTTTTGATCTTAAAATTAAGGCTGTTGGTGTTTCCCCCCTCCAAACTGTTTTAGAGCTATTTTTAAGGAGAAGCCTTGAGTGTTTTAATTGGTTTTTAGAAATTTATTTAGTTTTGAAAAGTCTTTTCACCTATTTTGTGTCCCACAGGGACCGTGATAAGTCAAGAGGCAACAAATGCAAAATAAACAAACAAATAAATAAAGGTGTGTTAACAAAAGAATTTATTAAACAGAACATAATAAATTCTTCATGATTATTTTTTGTTCAGATTCATATGTACATAAAATGTTCTATGCTATTGCTTACTATTACTCATTCACTTATTCTAGCCTACCACAATCACACTTCATAGTCTCCACTTAATTTTCTATCCACAGCCCTAAATCACAGACTATACTCTGTTCCCTGACTACACTCTTGCTCGCTCTCTGTTCTGAGTATGTCCCCTGTTTTAACTCCAAACACATTGCTAATATAACTGTTCAGATTCATTGTTCTAACCACCCTAAATGTCCTCCCACACAAATATTTTTAATTCTCTTTCAAGCTCTCAGGTGTTCGCCATTCACTTAGAATGTTCCATACTCTTATTCCATCCAACAGACCAGTTACCTTAGTTTATCTAATGACAACAATTCGTAATGATGCTTTACCTCATTAAATATAATATACACAGAATAATATTTGTGCAACTGTAGAACATCACAGACAAGCTTTAAAGTAGTTTAAAATCCATATAAGGTTGTAGTGCAGATAGGACATTCTAGCACAGAGGTAAGCCAGATGATGGAGTGGAGAACCAGAAAAAAACAGAGTCTGTATGAAAGTAACATCAGAAATCAGAAATACAGACTCATAGGAGGAGTGTGTTCTATTCTGTCTTTGTCAAAGAACGTTATATATGAGTTTTGCATTAGTCTGGTATGCCAGAATGTGATAAGAAGAGGAAATGCTGATGGAAGAGGGGATCATCTTTCAGTTCTTAGTCTTAAGGGGAAAAATCACAATAATTATCACAACATAGTTTGATTTTTATGAGAAGTTGACTTTTGATGTTGTTCCTTGTGATCATACTGACATTTAAGCATCTTGGGTGTGGTTGGTTTGCCACACTAGATATATTCTTTCATAAAGGAAGCAAACATGATGTTATGATGTTTCCAAATTCTTTTACAATCAGCTCAGATTTTTTCAATGCTGGGTCTATGGCCTCATAGTCATTCTTAGAAAACTTCAGAAAAATCTCCCTATAGGATCTTGTCTGTTTTAACCACTCTTTCAAATTTGTCTACAGAGACCTGAAATATGAAGATAATTCATTGGGGTAGGGGGGGAGAGAAGAACTCACATGTAAACATTTCCTTATTCCATTTCTTTTTAAATATCTTTTTAAACATCCCACTTTCCATTGTAAAACATCAACAAAATGGCTAATAATCAATTGAAAAACAGTTGAAAATATAAATATAAATGCCTACCTACAGAAAGCAGTTCTGTCAGCAGGCCAGCATATCTGCTCTAGAACCTTCCACAGAAATCTCTAAAGGCATAGAAGAACTACCAGGACGGTTTCCACCAGTGGTAGTAGCACGGGGCAGCTGTGGACCCATTGGATTCAAAGCCTGTTTGCTCTTTCAGCACTGGGTTCCAGATTGGATGATAATTTCCTTTCCTACTGGATGAAAGGGTAGAACATTTGAAAAATTTAGGATCCATTGCTACAGAAGGGTAAAAGCCGCCCTACCTCCCACCCTAGCTACAGCACGGTGGTTGGTCTTTGGAACTGGTGGATTTTCTTCCACTTATTTCTTGCCCTTTGATTTATTGCATTGCTCTGTTAAGTGTTCAGTCTTATCTGTACTCCACTTTGGGGCTTTATCTCCAAGCATGCTTGCATAGGATTGTACTGTAACAGCTGAAAATAAGTACAAATCAATATCAGAAGCATTATATAATTCTCAAAAGCTTCAGTGACCATCAGTGCCTTTGCAGCCACCTAAAAGGTTACAGAGTGGAAATCAAATAGAACATACATGGTCCTCATGAACATAATGGTTTAGATATAGTTATGCTTTATAACATGATAAAAGGTCTGAAGAAAAGCAAAGTCCATTCCATTTCCAATAAGAAAAAAAAAATGGAAGGCTTTTCTACTGAACTCCTCCAAACCACATGTGAGTGCAGTAGTCAGTGAGACTGGATAGAGAAGATAGTAATTCTTTACTTTTCCCATAATTAGCTGTGCATGTGTTGTCATGTATTCAAATGGCAAAGTATTTGAGATGCACTAACAGACATTGCTAACTATCCATTTAAGATCCTCATTATTACAAGAACATCCAACTTCTTTAGGATACTGCTTCATAATTGGGCACATACAGCTCAATTAGTAATAGTGCATTATCAGATTTAATCTCCATAACATTTGTTATGATTGGACCCTAGCTACACTTTATATCGCAGAAGCATAAAAAAAGAAGTGATGCTAAAACGTATGCCACAGTGTACAGCACTGTATGCCTTATAAACACCCATACTCTGCTTTTATGTACCCAGCTATCCCATTTTCCTTTTGCTTAATTGTCTGAATCAGGCTGCAGTTCCGGATGCAATGCTCAGCTAACTACAGGACTTCTTCTGAAAAATAAAATAAAATAAAATAAACCACATGGCTGCACTCGCATAAAGGAGCATATGAGCAATAGCAAATTCTCCACAGACTTCAGTCCCACAACTCTTCAATCAGAATTTAAAACCTTTTTCTCTCTTTTTAATATCTATTTAACATTTCTCAGTGGAAAACAACATAGCTTGAACATGAACTGTATAATTGGACTGTATAGTATGCACTTTTAATAAAGGAGTTTAAATATGTGCTTTACATTCCTAGGCAAGGGACTCAAATAACAAGCAAACCATCCAGGACACATTACAGCTACTGTTGAAACAGAATCTATTTGCTTGAATTAGAGAAATCAAATATGAGCCTCTCCAAATTCACATAATGTCAGGTGTAAAATATATTGTAGCATAGAATGTTGCATATCAATTTGCTTTTTCAATATTTTCTTACAGAATCAAATACAATGTGGGAATTTCTACATTCTTTCTTTCAGAGTAACAAATGATATATTTGATTTGAAGGACAATGCCATAAAATGCTGTTTTTTTATGATTGCTGACAGAGGGCTTTCTGAGAGAAGATTCTAGACTAATTTTCTGTGATGCCATGCATATTCAAAGAGGATACACACACACACACAGTCTAATCCTCAAATCCTTCAGCTGCAATCTGAAAGTGGCACACTCCTAACGATAGATACCTCATACATAGCTGTTTATCTAATGTATTCTCTCCAAGAAACCCTGGTATTTTCCATCAATTCCTACTCAGATTAGTGGTGGGGAAATCTTTGGCCATCCAAATGCTTTGATCTGTTACTCTGACAACTCTCACCAAGCACAGCCAATTGAAAGGATTCTAGGAACTATAATCCATCAACATCTAGAAGGTCATTTTTTTTCCAGTCCCAGATTGGATACTGTTGGCTACAAATGAAATATATCATGATAGTTCTGATCCTATGAACATGGATACAGGTTTGATATTAGAAATGGCAGTACTCAGGTATCAGATCCATTTCAATTTGGTTTCAGGCCTGGTTACGAGATGGAGACAGCTTTGGCTTCCTTGGTGGATGACCTACACAGGGAACTAGACAGGGGGACTGTGTCCCTGTTTGTTCTGTTAGACTTCTCAGTGGCTTTTGATATGGTCAATCACGCTATCCCTGTGGCTGACTTTCTGGGATGGGACTTGGAGGTATTGCCATGCAGTGGTTCTGGTCATTCCTAGAGAGACAAACTCAGAAGGTGGTGGTGGGGGACTATGGTTTGACTCCCTGGCCATTGGCCCATGTGGTCCCTCATGGTTCTGTTTTGTCTCCCATGTTGTTTAATGTCGACATGAAATCACTGGGAGAGGTCATCTAGAGTTTTGGGGTTCATTATCATCAAAATGCTGACATCCAACTGTACCTCTCCTTTCTATCTGGTTCCAAGAAAGCTGTCTCAGTACTGAACCAACGTCTGTTGTCAATACTGGACTAGATAAGAGCAAATAAACTGAAGCTTAATCCAGACAAGAGAGAGGCGCTCCTGGTCAGTCAAAAGGCAGATCATGAAATAGGGACTCTGCCTGTGTTTGATGGGGTTACACTTATTCTGAAATCTCAGGCTCACAGCTTGAGTGTTCTGGACTCAACTCTGAGTCTAGATGCCCAGGTTTCAGCAGTGGTCAGGAGTTCAGTTGCACAGTTAAACTTGTGAGCCAGCTGCACCTATTCATTGAGATGTCAGACCTGCCTACAGTGATACACACTTAGATTACATCTTGGTTGGACTACTGTAACACACTCTATGTGGGGCTGCCTTTGGAAACTGTTCAGAAATTTCAGCAGGTTCAAAACACAGCAGACAGAATGCTGACCAGGGCTCGTTACAGACAGCATATAATTCTCGTATTAAAATAGCTTCATTGGCTACTTGTTCATTTCTGGGCACAATTCAAACTGCTGGTCATGACCTATGAACTCCTATATGGCTTAGGTCTGGACTATTTGAAAGACTGTTATCTCCCTATATGAATCTGCCAGAGATCTAAGATCTGCAGGCTTTTCTTGGTCCTGCTACTGTCCCAGGCTTCCTGGTGAGGACACCAGAGAGAGTCTTCTCAGTGGCTGTTCCCACCCTGGGGAACACTCTTCCATGGGAGGCTAGGCTGGACCCTTCCTTGCTTTCCTTCTTCTGGCAGGCAAAAACATTCTTATTTAAGTAGGCTTTTAATACTTGAGCAGGTGGGCTTTTAATTTATCAAGGTATTTTTTAAAACTTTTGCAGTTTTTTAATAATTTTATATACTTTTAAAATGTTTTCAATTGTTTTAAATGTTTTTAACTTTTTTTAGAAGGTGCCTTGGGTCCCACTCTTGGAAAAAGGTGAAATATAAATAAAACAAATAATAAAATAAAATAAATAACAGAACATTTTAACCTCCTAGAACATACAATCAATAACCTTCAAGTATCTCTTCTTAAACAAAGTCACTTCAAGGAAAGATTTGGAAAAGAAACAGTTGAATTCAGATACATTCACAAATTTCAAACCATTAGCAGATGACTCAATAGAGATCACGGTTTCTTGGTATTTTCCTCGTAATTGAATATTTACATAAGAATTCATCCAGAAGAGTTTTCCAACTGTGAAGTGACTTTATTTACCATTTATTACCACATTTTTCTTGGGTGTGCCCTCAAGTATTGTTACAATATTGCTTCAGTCATTGTGAGGAATTGCTTGAGCATTGCTTCACTATTACCTTACGTACTGACTTCCTTAGCAATTCTGGTACTCTAAAGGCATCTGATCTTGGAAGCTAAGCAGGGTCAGCCTTTGTTACTACTTGGACAGGAGACTGCCAATGAATACTGGGTGCTGTATGTTGCATTTCAGGAGAAGGAACTGGCAAAATCACCTCTGAGTAATCCCTGGTTAAGAAAATCCTATGAAATTCCCATTGTCACTATAAGTAGATAGGTGACTTGAAGGTACATACACACAGGCCATTTCTGCACTAGGCTATTATAGTGCTGCTATGCTACTTTCAACATCCTATAACAGTTTAGTGCAGAAATGGCCCCAGATGTCTTTCACATGTCAGGACTATGACAGCTTCTTGACAGATCAGTATCATCTCTTTGAAGGTTTATGATCTGAGGCACAATTTGCATCTATATGTAGTCCATTATACTCTACCCCCAGCCTCACAGTCTTGCAATTCCAATATATTTGTAGCTCTATTTCAAACTCCATTAATGCAACTGAAGAAGTGGACTGATATCCACAAAAGTGTATGCTAAAATAAATCAGTTAGTCTGAAAAGTTTTGCTTTATACTTTTATCACACCTTTCTCAATTTATAATGAAACAGACTAATATAGCTATTTCTCTGGAAAAAAAAATATGACCATTTCCTTGAAAATAAACTCAAGTGCACTCAACAGGGCACACCTCAATAGACATACACAGGATTGCACTTACTAAAGCTGAATTCCTAGTACAACATACATGACAGCACATACCATTGAAGACAATGAGGATTATTTCAGAGTAAGCATGAATAGGACTGCATCATTATATACAGCATTCTGAACTATTACAGCTTGACTAAACTGTAGACTCTACAGTCTGTTAAGTGAATCACAGTAATAAACAGCTTTACATCCAGTTTGCCATATGGATGCCACACAAAAGCCAAACATTAAGATTACTGGAATCACAATTGTCAGACATGTAACATTTTAAATTTAGCCCTTTCTTCATCATTTATGTTTTGCCAATGATGTAGGATAAGGTATTTCCCAAAGCATAGCTATTTTAAACTAGTAAATCATTCACTATGTTCATAAGGTGGATCAATGAATTTTATTGCTCTAGTTATATATACATTAAGAATAAATGATTGATTGAAAGACTTGGGTATGCAATTTTCTAATCTGCATTACTCAGAAAACGATGAAACAAGGGACATAAAAATATGTTCCAGGAAAGGTCTTCACTTTTAATAACCAAGACCAGTAAATGTCCTAATACTGTTTTACACTGATGAAAGGACTCAGAAAAGCTGTCTAGTATATGAGGGAAAGACACTCACATCTAAGCAATTGAGGATAGTGAAGATCTAGGACAAGGTCTCAGTTCCAGCTTTCAAACAACCAACATAATGAGGCATAGAGATCATTTATTTGTTTGATAGCTGAACAGAAAAAAAATAATGCAATGAAATGTTGAGATGAATCTTATTAAATAAATCCGACATTTCATTTTGTAGTGGATATGATGAAATATGTCACTTTTATTTGCTCCCATATTCAGATGTTTTAAACCTCAGGTCCTTTCTGTGCTGTATCATATTGGAGTGTCTAATCTGCTCATGTCCCAACCAAACTAGGTTCAAGTGTACATTCAGTAAAAAGAAGGCAGTGAGTGATGCAAAGCACAACTGTATTGATTGTAAGTACGGTAGATGATAGTGTTGGAAATCTCAGCATTCTCTCCCCCCATCTTGTTGTTAGAACAGATGGGCAATAGCCAGATAGGGCCTCCCTTTCTGTTGCATGCCAGATCTTCTCCATTTGCCTTTCTCTGTCTTTTATTGCATGATCATAAATACCTTTGGTGCTCAGATCATGTGACTGAGGACAGTTGCTTGGGTCATCGGTCTTATAAAAGTTAAGACCCCTCTCTCTGATCTCTCTCTCTCTCTCTCTTTGTTCTCAATGGCTGCTTTCCCTGAACTCTTCGCATGCTCCGAGTTCGAGTCCCATCAAGGAGGATGGTGAGTTAAACTGAAGAATCTCCTATTCACTAGATTAGATAGGTAGCAGGCTCTCTCAATACAGATGTAAATGAAGAGTCATTAGTAAAGTATTTAGTCTTTTATTCAAAGCTACCTGCGTCTGTGTTTATTCCAAGTACCAGTTTGAAGCCACAAGTCATTAGATAAAAACTTCTAACCGCTTCCCTGTGTGACTCTGCTAACTGAAGGCTATAGATAGTAAATACCTGAGGTAACAGGGGAAAAAAAGTGAAGATTCTCATGCATTCCTTCAAGCAAAAGCTAAGGACAACTAAAAGTAATTATACTGCAAAAGGAGTGACATCATTCCCATGAAGTTATAATTGCAACAGAATGTACTATTGCATCATCATCATCATCATCATCATTATCTATTTTTATAGCACCATCACTGTTCATGACACTTTAGAAGTGAAAGAACAATAAAATAGTTCCCTGTCTTCAGGCTTACAATCTAAGTTATATTTAGCTATACTTAGTTAAGGAAACATGAATTAATTACAAGTCATTCATTGTTTCCATGTCTTCAGCCCTAACATAAATGAATCTACAGGATTCAAAAGTTATAATTTTAACAGTAAATCTTAGGTGGATGAATGAATTTGTCATTCCTGAAAGACTCAGTATTTTTTCCCTAAGGTCTCACACCTTTTCCTTCTGTGAAGAATTTTGAAGATGTCGGTGACTTCTTATGAAGAATTAGCTGAAATGAAATTACCACCCATTACTAGTTCTGACACAGCAAATAAAATTTCACCAGCAGACTTCTAATGTTTGTGCATCTGCAGTTTATTACTTTTCTGAGACATTCATTCTAAAATACTGAACCTTATTCAGTGCAGTGAGACTTGCCTCTTAGCAGACCTTGAGACCATACTCAATATACTGGAGCTGCTGACAGGGCCCCTCAACCTCATATTGTATCATTAAAAATTGTTCACACCCACCAGCATTAACAAGTACTTGTCAGCAATTTGGTTTAATGTCTGGGTTGTAGTGCTGGAGGCTGCAAGGACACCAAGAGGAATTAACAGTGTCAGAAGCACCTTTGACAGAATTGATGAGCATTCAAAAATATTTGAATAATAGACAAAGAGATGGGATTCCCAAGTGACAAGAAAGCCTGGTGAGAAGACCAATGTTAATAGTTCAAGGCCTATTCTACTTCCAAAATCCATGTAGGTTTTTTTTTCATAGAAAATGGAATTTTCTTCAAACACAAAACAAAGGTTTCATTTTCTGCACATAGAATGTCATTATCTGTGTAAATAACCTAATGTGAGAGGATAAATCACAAGCTGTGAATAGTTTTGTATTTTTTTTCTCTCACAGTGGGAAGAAGAATGATATAATTATTTTTTTTTACTAATTTACCAATTTACATCCCCAGATCAGAGCAAACAGATGAAGAAAGTGACCATTATATTATTAACACTGGCCATAAACTATCAGCTCAAATATTCTTTTTGGCAATAGGTAAGGTAGTTAACACATAAAAAACATATTTTAGCTAATACAAGCATCTGTCCAGTATCCACGTAAAGACAGAAAAGCAAGTGCTATCCTTAAGAGGAAGACCCATTAGAAATCTGAGGATTCTGACTCTGGGGTATTATATCTAATGGTGAGGAAGAAATCAAATTCTTCTTTCTACCTACACAGAATCCATCTTCTGGAATAGCACTTAGAATCCTTTTGTTGCTGGAGTCCTGGTGGCGCAGTGGTTAAATGCCAGTACTGCAATCACAAGGTTGTGAGTTTGATCCTGCCAGGCTCCAAGGTTGACTCAGCCTTCCATCCTTTCTCAGGTCGGTAAAATGAGTACCCAGCTTGTTGGGGGCAATTAGCTAAAATACATTGTAAACCGCTTAGATAACACTAGTTGATAGGCGGTATAGAAATAATTGCTATTGCTATATTGCTGCTGCTGCTGTTGTTGTTGTTAACTGCTGTTGACTTTAACTGTTGGCAACCCTATGAATGAGACAACTCCAAGTCACCCTATCACCCACAACTTAGGGCTGCAGCTTCCTTGATTGGGTTTATCTATCTGCAGTGTTGTCTTGCTCTTTTTCTACTGCTTTCCATCTTTCCAAACATTCTTTTTTCCCCTTGTGAGTCATGTCTTCTCAGGACTTTGACCTCTTCCAATGTACCCTAAGGTTATAATCTTGTGCACGCTTAACTTAGAGCAAGTAAGTCATGTTTAGGTCAATGTGAGGAGAGTAGTGGAGTCTCCTTCTTTGGAAATTTTTGAACAGAGGCTGGATGGCCATCTCTCGGGAGTGGTTTGATTATGTATTCCTGCATGGGCAGGGTATTGGACTCAATGGCACTTGTAGTTTCTTCCAACTCTGTGATTCTATGACTTATTTCTGAGAAAATATGCTCAGGATTATATTGTCAATACGATATTCTAGATCAGTGGTTCTCAACCTGTGGGTCCCCAGATGTTTGTGGACTTCAGCTCCCAGAAGCCCCAGCCACTATGGTCAATGCTCAGGGCTTCTGGGAGCTGAAGTCTAGAAACATCTAGATTTTAAGTACAAGTCTATGGAAAAAATCACTTAAAAAAGCCCAACTTTTTAGCCATACTGATGAAAATGCATCAATATAATTATTCATAGTCTGTTTCAAATTGTCATTTGTCCTACCCGCATTATATGAATAGCTTTCGGGAATGAAATATATATTTTGCTTTTAGTATAGCATAAAGCGCTCAATTGCTTCAAAAACTTCCCGGCTCAGCATAAAATGCTAATACTAGCTCAGCATAAAATAATTTCAAATGGACTTTATTCTATTACGTTAAACAGATTCTCTTTTAGTGTCATCATTGTATGGCAGATTATTATGACGGTAATAAGCCAATTATCACTTCTTTTAATTGCTTAAGTGTGAAGTATCAGTAAATTATAAGTAATGAAAACTTAAGGTTAAAGACATAAAATTCTACATTAATACAAATGGGTTAATAGAATATTGAAATGTAGGAGGAATTTCTATTTCCTAATAGTATATATACATATTATCTATCTATCTATCTATCTATCTATCTATCTATCTATCTATCTATCTATCTATCTATCTATAAAAATATATAAGCAAAATGTTTCAGCTTCTCCCTCAAAACTGATCTGGATAAAATGTGGCAATTTAGAACACTCTGTTTCCATCGTTCTTTAGTGGGTGATGGTATTATCCTCTAAGGTTATGGCTTTAAGTCTATACAGCCAAAATGTTTTCCTTTAGTCCAAAAGGTCTGAAGGAGAAGGCATCTCAATTCAACACAAGGACAAATCAGAAAGACTGGTGATGTTCAAAAATGCCTGATCATTGGTATCTCTAGCTTCCTGGTCAGGATTGCAGGCTTATGGTTCCTGAAGTCTGAGTTTAATCACACAAATAAGATTGCAAGGACTGGCACATGGTGTGTTTCTTTATTACAAATTAACACGTATTATTTCACACAGTAGCTGGAATTGTTCATGTGCATTTGTCCATGTTTACTCACCTGTCTTTAGATACACGTTCACCCACACAAAGCAATTTTAATTTAGACCCTATTGAATTGTCTGGATACATTTTTTGATACAATGTATAGGAATGGAGAGTCACATCTAGAACAACCAATTGTTGTGCACAACTAGCTGTACATAAGAAGAACTGCACTGTGTTCTCTGAAAACTGGAGGGCATTCCTGTACCTTTAATGGTTGTGTAGAAGATGGAATTTCAGCTACTGTTGCTTGTTACACAACCAGATGAAAAGCAACATCTGCTGAAATTCCCTCTTCAGCAAAACCACTAAAGGTACAGGATTCTTTCCCAATGTTCTCTCTGGGAAGACTAGTCAATGAATTCCAGTTCACTTAACCAAATAAAGATCCAATACCAGTTTATAATACAACAGTTTTACAATTGTCCATGTGTCACAATGTCACCAGATTTTCCCCATACTATCATAAACTGGCTATCATATAGAGAAAAAATAATTTAAATGATATAGTTAACAAAATCAGGGTTGGGCTTAAGTAATTATAGTGGGGCTCTGGACCCACACAACATGAGGTGCCACAGAGGAAGAGTCACTTTTGCTGACTTCAGTGGAAGACAGGTCAGGGTTTATCACATCAAGTGCCAGAGCACCATGGTGATGTATGTGGAGCCGGGGTGGGTGGGGTGGGGCAGAGCCAGAGGCTGTTTAAGCCCCCCTTTGCTCTTTCATGTACTCTTTGGCAGAAGTCTCAACCTACCGTTCCACCTCCAGTACAGTGTCAGCATTGCTGATTGCTTTGGGACTGGGTTGGAATTCTCTGATTTTTTACCTTTTCTTCCCTTACCCTGCACAATATCTCAGGGACTTTGACAATTAGTTTGGGGAAGTATGCTTAAATAGGTGGTCACCTGGCAGGTAGTGAGGAGAGGAAAAGTAAAAGTTACTGTGGTGCCCATTTGATGAAAAGGAGGGCTCTGGAATTGCCTCTTTAAGTCCTGGGACCAGGGAGGGTGGGGAAGGAGACTGCCCTTTGGGCAGGTCTGAGGACTTTACCCTCAGCTTAAGTCCTGCAACTTGAGCAAGAGTTCTTAGAGTCTGCCTTCAACCAGATGGCCAGACAGAGAGCAACCCAGCTATTGGATTGCCCTTGGGGCTCAGGTGGTTTACCCAAGGTAAGGCTGAGGGTGATGCCTGCCTCATCTGATCCTAAACTAGGTTGATCCTTTCCAGGTTCAACAGTTTAAGTAAGTCTGAGATTAAATAAAGTGGCCCTTCATCAACTCATTCCTCTGGGTCTAGTCTCATTATTCCATGGTTGGTTAGCAGGTATATCATATACTAGTTGAATAACTTCCAAACAGTTTAATTTAAAATGTCTACCAGTCATTTGTGAGCATTAGGTGTGAGACCTCTAGAAGTGTTGTAGGTCAGGGGAAGGTTCTCCAGAATACCAGGTATAATGCCACAGTCTATAAATTCCATGATTCCATAGGATGGATTCATTTGAGTTTGTTTCTTTATTTCATTCAATTTTATTTTATTTTACTTTATTTGTATCCTACCTTTCTCCCAATATTGGAGTCAAGGTGGCTTACAACAAGGTTAAAAGTAGTATCAAACTTGTATAACTGTGTAGTCTCTCTCCCTCTCTGATTTAGGACTGTCCTTTTAATTTTTGTTCCACTCTATGCAAAAAACGAAAACAAAAGATAACATGAGAAGATCTTCAAACCCTTGGCCTATATTGAAGCAACCCTACTCCCCCCCCCTTCTCTGTACTGTATATATACGCAGCAAATGAAGAATTTTTAGAAGGCAAGCAAGATAAATTCACAATAAGCTGGGTGGTTTTTGTTTTTTGAAAAAAGAAACATACCATGGCATGCTTCCAATAACTAAGGAATATCACCCTAATCCGTCTACTGTAACCATTATGCATCTTTCTATTACTATCCACGATAGTATCTAATCAGCTGTTTACCTTCCATCAGCAAGCAGCAGGAAAAATTGAGCTGTTTGATTATTTTTTAATTGGTTGGGATATTCATCTTCTTTCCTAAATTACCTTTCATTTTCATATTCATTTTGTGAATAGGTGTGAAATTGCAGCTTCAGGTTTCTTGTGGCCTCTTACTACTAATGCAGTTAGTGTACTGTCCCAGCACCAGTTGGAAATAAATGAAGCAGATCACCCATGCCATTACATTTGGCGCAGTGAGCCTATTACCTTCTCAAAATATTCTCTTTTCTCATTTCTCTACCTACATCTTGAATAGATCCATATTTTAGGACAGAAATCCACCTATTATGTAAGCATAAAAAGCATAATATTTCAAGGTGAAAGCAACTCCCTAATGAAATCAACATCTGTTGCTAACAGACATGCTGATCTCATTCAGAACAACTCCAGAATGTTTTCGTCTTCTGCAAAAGCAAGTCATCGAGTAGGGAAATGCATTTACTGATCTCAGAAGACTTCAGCTTTTCCTCATATTTAAGAAACTGCTAGTGAACATAACTTCTAAAACAGAAAAGAACAATGAGAACCACAAACACATTCTTTTGTAGGAAGCCCGCACAAAGGCCTTTTCCGCACTTTGTTTTTGCAACGGGGCAGAGCGTCCTCCAGCGAGGACATTTGCACTTGGAGGTGGACTGGGTCTGAACTACTTTCTGTAGTTCCGGACTTCAGCCTGCTCCAGAACAACCAGAAGTGGTCGCTCGCTGTGCTATTGAAAGACCACTTAAAACAGGACTTTCAACAGTGCTGCGCGCCCCACTCCGTGGCTGCGCTCCGGTGTAGATTTGCAGGCTTGCTACCAGCGTGAGCCTGCAGATCTTCCAGGGGCAGGCTTTAGACTGGTGAGCTTCACCGGTTGATGGAGAGCCTCCACCAACCGGACGCCAACATGTTTGTCCTTGGAGCAGTGTGTAGCGCGGCCACGCCCTGCTCTGGATCAGCCTGGATCCTCTGAGGGAGCACGCCAGTCCGGTAAGTAACAGAACAGGGCATTTTCTTCACCAAGTGCGAAAAAGCCCAAAGATACAGGTTTTTTTTTAAAGAAAAAAAATATCCCTACTTATTTTATAACTGAATGAACTTGAGCTGGTTAATTTCTCTGAACCTAAACCACATCCCTTCAAAACTGTTGTGATAAGCCATTTCTACACCACATTGTTATAGTGCTATTATTCCACTTTCCACATCCTGTGGAATTCTGAGGTTTCTAGTTTATTGAGCCAAAATGCTCTCTGACTGAGAATTCCCAAACTGCTAACCCCAGGATTCCATAGGATATTGAAAATGGAATAATAGCGCTATAACAGTGTAGTGCGGAAATGGCCACAGAATCCTATATATACCACTATGCACTGCTCAAAGAAAGATTACGATGCAGGTCTGTCAGACAGACAACTGTGAAGAAATTCAATATTTTCTTCTCAAAGAATCAGAATTATGGAATCATAAAGAGACTGTAAGAACCACTCACTCCAGTCCCTAGCATGCAGGAATACGCAATAAAAGTGTTCTCGACAGATGGCCATCCAACCTCTGTTTAAAAATTTCTGTAAAAGGAAACTCCAAGACAGCATATTCCACTGACAAACAGTTCTTACCATCAGGAAGAACTTTAAGTGGAATCTGTTTTCCCATAGCTTGAAGCCATTGCTCCATGTCCTTGTCTCTGGATCAGAAGAAAACAAGCTTGCTCCCTCTTCAGTTTGGTATCCTTTGAAATATTTAAACATGGCTATGATGTCACCTGTTAATCTTCTCTTCTTCAGGCTAAACATACCCAAGTCCCTAAGTTGCTTCTCATAGGCATAGCTTCCAGGTCTTTTACCAGTTTGGTTGTGTTACCCTGTTTACTGGGGATCCTTTGAGGAACTCCTAAATGCGCTCACAATTAAACAAGTTGGGGAAATTGGTCAAGGAGCACAAGCTAGCAATATGAGAGGCAGGGCAAAGCAGCGGAATCTTTTACCCAATGTCTACGGGGTCAGGCCAAGCCAAGAAGCACACCAGGTTATAAGAATAATTGTGATCTTTATTAAAATATAGACAAACAGTGTATGCAACACAATCACACAGAGAACTAGAGAAAATAAATGTTTGAGTGGGACAGAGGGAATTTTAAGAGGGATTGTTGATTTGGGTGATACTACACCTGTCCTGAAGCCCTGGTAGATCACTGCGAAAGTTCGAAGGTGCGTAGTTTCAGTACATGGGACTGAAGGGACAGCTCGCCAAGCACAGCGGTGGCAAGGTGGGGTGGAAATCAGGAGTGATCCAAGGAAAGTCTCGGAATCAGGGGTTTTTAAAGAGGGAAATGTGACCACAGGCCATTTCACATTTGGGAAAAACAATGAGTTTTGGGCTGGAGACAAAGTCTCAGAAAGATCAGAATTTAGCATGATTGAATTAAGTCCAAATTGACAATAGATAAGAAAGCATGCAACTGCAGAGTGCTTGACAGGTGAGGACACTTCTAATCAAACTGCCTGCTCGGGGCAGGGAGTTCTTTTGTGAGTTGCGTGCATACATAATTGCGCACTTGCCCTTGAGGTCTCCTGAAGCGGCAGTTTGGCTATTTCTGGCCAGCCTGTATTTGTTTTGAATATTCCAGCAATTAGAGACTGAGCGTTTGCGTGCTTGTCTGGGGGCCTCGCAAGCACGTGGAGAGGGGTGGTGGAAGAAAGCCAAATCATTGATATCAAGATGATATCTAATGTTATTTCAAAAGCAGCATGGCAGCGGCAATAACAGTTGTAGTACCTTACAAGCTTGTAACTCTTAAAAAAAAAAGATTAAAATTAGTCTAACATGACTTGTTTTTGAGAAATCCATGTTGACTTTTAGTGATCATAGCATTCCATTCTAAGTGCTTACAGACTGACTTTTTAATGGTGTGACTTAGATTATTTCCTAGTATGGATCCCAGGCTGACTGAATGGTAATTATTTGAGTCACCCCTTTTCACCTTTTGAAGATGGAGACAACATTTGTTCTCCAACTCTCTGGGACTTCTGTTCTCTAGGCATTCTCAAAGACTATTGACAGTGGTTCTGAGATTACTTCTGCCAGTTCTTTTAATACCCTTGGACATAGTTCATCTGGTCCTGGAGGCTTGGATTCATTTAGAGTAGCCAGGGTTTCCTGTACTACCTCTTTACTGATGCTTTGCTGCATTTCCCCTATCACATCTACTTCATTTTCCTCAGGTTGAGCACTGTTTTCCTTTTGAAAGAAGACTGAGGCAAAGAAGGTGTTCAGAGTTCTACCTTTTTTTCTATTCCCTGTTAGCATTTCACCATCTTTTCCAGGTGGTGGCCCGACTATTTCTTTGTTCTTCCTTTTGCTATGTACATAATAAAAAAAGAGCCTTTTTTATTATTTTTAACTGTTCTAGTAAGTCTGAGTTCATTCTGCACTTTAGCTTTCTGACATTCCCCCTACAGATGTTGTCTATTTGTTTGAATTCCTATTTGGTGATTTTTCATTTCTTGTACATGCCCCTTTTACATTTTAACTCATTTGAAAATTCTTTGGGCATCCACTCTTGTTTCTTTAGTTACCTCTCATTTTTCCTCCTCACTGGAAGCATTTGAAATTCTACTTGCAATAGATCACTTTTAAGAAATTCTCATCCATCATGAACTCCTTTCTGTTTTAGTATTCTTGACCACGCGATTACTCCCAGTATTTCCTTACCTTTACTGAAATCGGCTTTCTTAAAGTCCAGAATGTGTGTCTGACTATGCTTGCCTTCACTTTTCAACTGCATAACAAACTCCAGGAGAGCATGGTTAACCCCCACATAAGGATCCTACCACTTTCTCCCCTCTAACCAGGTTATCATTTTTGGTTAGGATCAGTTCTAAAATAGCTGATTCTGCTACCTCTTCCTCCTCTAGACAATGGAATTGTCTTCAAGGTGAGTGAGGAATTTATTGGACCTTACATTCTTGGCAGGCTTTTATTTCCAACAAGTATCAAGATAATTGAGATCTCTCATTACTACTACATATCTTCTTTCTGAATTTTTGGTCATTTGTTCCAGAAAGGCATCATCCAAATCCTCAGTCTGGGTTAGAGTCTGTAGTAGACATCAGGGGCATCACTGATGCTTGCCTCCCTCATAATTTTTACCCAGATGCTCTGAACCTAGCATCCAGAATGTAAGTCATGGATCTCTTCACAGGTAAAAATATCCTTGAGATATCATGCTCTTCCTTCCTCTTTTTCTGTTTGGTCTATTTCTCTGAAATAGGTTATACTCCTCTCTTGTTACATTCCAGTCATGAGACTTATCTCACCAGGTTTCAGTAATACCTGTTATATCATATTTCCTTTGCTGTATTTAGAGTTCCAGTTCATCCTGTTTATTTTCCATGCTTTCTACATTAGTGTAGAGATATCTAAGACCAAGGATCATTCCCCCTAGCTGCTTATTTAAGTTTGTTTCCCCTCCCACTATTGAGTTTTTGTGCTATTCACCCAGCACAAAACCATTATAATATTTGAATTATTAACTCCAGCACTTGATCAGCTCACACTCTCAAAAATAGTATTTATCTCCCTGACATAACTCAGTATAAAGCCTTCCTGATCAGGTTTGTGACACTGTTAGCAAAAATCTGCTACCTGCTCTGGGGTGCAACCTATTGCTTGCCAGAAGTCCATCTTCATGAAACTGAAGACCACGGTCCAAAAAGCCAAATCATTCCTGGCAGCACTATCTGTGGAGTCAGTTGTTCACCTTCACTATTCTTTTCTCCCTTCTTGGCCATGTTATTTAACTGGGAAAGGAAATGAAATGACAACATCAAGGTCCTTCAGCTTTCTACCCACAGCCTTGTAATCTGTTCTGATATCCTGAATTCTATGCCTTGCTGTGTCATTGGCTTCCATGTGGATCAAAAAGAAGCAGTAACAGTCAGTGGACTTGATGAATCTTGTCAACCTGTCTGTTACATCATGGTTTTTAGTCTCAGGGGAGACAGTCTACCTTCCAGCTTTCTGTCAGGCCCACAAAGCACTGCTTCTGTTTCCCTCAGCAGGGAGTCCCTCCCCCTTTGCCTTTCTTTAAGACTTAAGACATTTCTGCACTATGGCCCAATTCCAGCATGAGGATGTGTTGAAGCCAGTCCTGATCCTGTCACATCCCCAACCATCACAATCATGCATTATACTATTACCAGAAAAAAATCTGGCAATAGACCCTTTTTGTGTGATGATCCCCTTGGCTGGGGCCATGTGGAAAGGGTGGAAGGACTATGTAAGTGCTTCCTTCCTCAGTACAGCACTGAAAGAGGCCAGCTGCACTGCGGAAGGAAGGAGCATGTCCTGACCACTACCATCTGCTGGCAGCTAGTGAGGTACAGAGAGGAGCATTCAGGACATACTCTCATCTCAGCAAGGGCACTGGGTATGGTGTAAAAAGGATCTTAGGCAGTGTAATGTGCCTAAGGTCACCTGGCGGATTTCCATGACTGATCAGGGACTTGAACACTGATTTCTCAGAGTCCTAGTCATACACTTAAACCACTACACCATGCTGGATCTCTGACTACATGTAGTTGTATACCTTTTTTGAACTGTATTCATTTCAATATGCACACTTTTTTTTCAGATGTGTTGTTTATATAATTTTTTCCCTCTGTTCCAGGAACTTGCTGAAAATCCTTCAATAGGCTAGTGTATGGACATACTGGTATGTCAGAACTGTGTAGCTGTCTAAGGGAAATCAACACAAAAACTCTAATGGAGTTAATTCCTCAGATATTCCTAATTTATTTGAAGACCAGTTGTGAGATTTATATTATTATTATCATTATTATCATTATCATCATCATCATCATCATCATCACCACCATTATTTTAAAGGCAGTTCACACTAACTTCTGTTGTAGACTTTGAATTCTCAGCATTGCCCATATTTTTATTCTACTTTTAAAAGCAAACTTTTGGCTGACTGTTCTCCTTATGGTAAGATTGCAAAAAGATGAATGTGGTGAGATGCACGGTGCATACAATATGACATATGATGCATAAGGCAGCACAGATACGGCACCAAAAACTGCTTTGGAGGATCCTCTGTCTTCAGCTATACTTAGGAGCATCAAGATACAAATAGCAAATTGCTTATAATTTGTTCATTTTCCAAATAATGAAGCAATAAATAAATTACATTATGAGTGTTATCTTAACAAAGATAATTCCACTCTTTCTGCAGCACTATTCTAATCTTTAAGGTATTTTGATAGCTTAGGGGTGTGGCCTCACTAAGTGGCGAAATGAAGAATATAGCATGGTTCAGGTGTTGGCTTCTGCTGTGAGTCATGCCACACTGCCTCATCCTCTGTTCTGGGTGTTGAAGAGAGGCTGATACATGAGAAAAGTGTGATTAGTACTACTTGCCTCTGGTGTGTACTTTCAAATGATTGAAATGCCTATATTATTTCTGAAAAATGACAAAGCAGAAAGTTACTTTCTAAAATAGCCACTCTAATAGTAACTAGAAGATTACTGAGCAAATCAAGCCTAAATTAGACCCAGCTTGCAAAACCTGAGCAGTGGTATAGCTCTTGGGGGTTTCTTGTTCATAGGGTTGTCATAAGTTGCAGTAGACTTAGCAGCAAAAAACACAAAGAATTGCCAGCAACTGTTGAGGGCCTCAAAACTATAACGGTCCCTGAATTGCTTTTTAAAAGAAACCTGCTAATCTTCAGATAAACATTATCAGAGGATAAAAAGTAGATATTGCAAAAAGGATATTCCTATGCATGTATAGAAGACAAAATGGGACCCTTTGAGAACTACCATATGATACAGAACCCACCAGATTTTGTGCGCAGCAGTAAGTGAGTTGTGAATCCTAGAGAGAATTCTGTTTATGAATTCCAGTCTTGGAGCCTTATTTAATTGGAGCATACCAACTACTATTGCTTATTTCACACTTCAATAAGTATAGATGCATTAATAATCAAACTTCCGTACTGTAATTAACACTAGCTTTAAGCTCCTAACAATGAACTGATTACACTTGTATGTATCTAAAGCCTCAAAAAGTAAATCTAACCTAAGATAGGAAACACATTTGTTTTCTTATAGCAAACAACATATATGTATCTATGTGCTGTATGGAATACAGAGAAAACAACTTAGCTTCTGGCAAACAATACTTTTACTTAGACATATAATTTAAGACTGTATTTCGCTATAAAAAGATGTATGTAACCTAAGTCAATTTATCTTTTCTCATATACAAAGTAGAGTCTTTTTTTTTTTACTATGCAGCAAATTATGCCTCCATGTCCCATGATAAAGTCTTAAACCCCTTTAAAAATGTCCATGTGTTTGTGTATGTGTGTACATGAATTAAGTTCTGCTGCACCCTATTAATGTAGGAGCATTTAGATGAGCATGTGTATACACACACACAGAATCCATGTAGGGAATGAAAGATCAATCTAACAAAAAGTAAGTGCTAATGAATTGGAAAAAAGTCAGATGAGCTCAAGCTGAGAATGTGGTTAGACTTGCAAGATGTAAAAATAAGAGAAAGTGAAATAATTTCTTTTCTTTTCTTTATTATTTTTCTTTTCTTTTTTCTTCTTTCTTTCTTTCTTTCTTTCTTTCTTTCTTTCTTTTTTTTTTTTTTGAAGGAAGAGGAAAATATCACCACACTCACATCTTCTCCAATAGGGAAGTGTTAACTCAGGTATCATAAAAAATCCAGGAAGAAGGGAAAAAGGGTTTTAAGCTGAAGATGGATGGCCATGTGGCCGAGATGCTGTAGAAACCAGTTTCCTGAGTTGTCAGAGACTAGATCTTTTATTTATGATCTCATTATTCTGTTTCTCCCAGTTCACATCCCAGTTATGATTCCATTATTCTGTTTCTCCCAGTTCACATCCCAGATGGATTACTACAACAGCAGAGCAACAAGAATTCTCCAGATGCTCTGAACTCCAATTCATTATTCCAAGGGCATGGCTCCAATTCGTGGAAACCAATTGGCTCTTCCTCCTTATCTTTGCCCTGAATGTGAACAAGACGCCTGATAAAGGCCTGAACATCGCCTTCAACCAGCCTTCTTCGCATCATTTCCTCAATTTGCAATATTCATTGCAATGTTATGAATGAAGGTTGATCAATGGATTATGAAACAAGAGAGGAATTTTGCTTACATTCAAGAATGGCTTATTGATCTGGGCACTTGGTCTTCCTCACAGTAATGTTCTTCACTGGCTGTTCAATTAACTTGTCCTATAGTTCCATCATAACCATTCTTCAGCTATTGGAGGCAATAGGCAAGATCCACTACAGTAATAAGTGCAATAGATCCCCAGTCCTGACTGAAGAACTATCTGTTTATTGGATCTTCAGCTTTTGCTTCAAGGCCCAGTTCACCTTGGGGTTGACATACCTGCCACACAACCAGGGTGCTAGTGATGATTCATAGTACCAGTTCACGTGTACTTGGAGTTGCTTTCTACCATTAATCGTTCCTAGAATGCAGGAAGGATGATTGTCAGTGTGTTTGCTGTCTAAAATCTGATTCCTTGTTTTCTATCATACCAAGCTCCGTGTAAGATGAAACCAGCAAATGTTGTGGCCAGTTTTTTTTCTCATTTCTTACCATTATATAATTCTTGCTCTCACATTTTGCCTTACTCAATGATGCTGTGAGCATAAAGATTGCTAAAAATATTTTGCTTTATCTGGATCATCCAAATTCAATTTAAACTGCATTGTAGCAAATATTTAGTGATGTCTGGCTACTAAAGGCACATCACATATCATTGAAATGAAATATCTAAATATGACTGACCATCAAGATGTATATATAAAATGCAAACTGCATATACAATATGACTGGATCAAAATTTTGAAGAATGTTTTCCTCCTGTTTTCAACTGATTTTATTTATAGATTCATTTAACTAATATCCTGTGTTTCTCTCAAGATGGTACTTATGGCAACTCACAATTTTTATGAAGCTTCTGGTCTGAAGTGAGTATAAAATCCATGTGTTTTTGTTTTCCCAAACCATTTGTTGTTGATAAATTAACATTATTATATCCTGAAATACTGCTCCTGAAACCTGTGGCTAGGTACTCTTTAAATATAAGGGAAGGTCTGCAGGTAGTTTTATTGCTAGGCTTTTACTTATTCTGTTTCTGAAACTCAAATTACATGAAGTATTCTTTTTGAGGTGCTTTAGATTTATTAAGTTTTAATTGTCTGTGTGATCTCTTTTGTTAACTCTTAAGTAATTCTGTCCAGATGGTAGCAATGATGCATAAATTAGCTGCTATAACAAAGATACGCAATTCTTTTTCATCTACAAAAAAAGGAATATTTCATGATACATTCTATACGTGTACCATAATCCCCTAGTTATTACTGAAGTTTATTGTTAGTTGACCAGTGTTGTCGTCTTTATCTTATTCATAGAATAAGAAATCAAGTTTCCTATACAACTAAGAAAATAATTGCATTTTCTATTGAGTTAGATAGTAAATTGAAAGTCTGGATCCTTTTAACCCCAGTAAAAGTATACATTGATATGATATACATCCCTCCTAAAACAAACTTAGGCTTTTCCAGAATGTGGAATTTCTACAGTGATAGAGTTGCTATTATTAAATCCTCATTGACAGTTGCAGTACACTCATCTAACTGCAGCTGGACTGAAAACCTTGATTCAGATAACACATGCTCACTGAGCAGTTATTTGGATTGTTTAAAACTAGAGATGGGTAGCTCTA
The DNA here is from genome assembly GCA_948472985.1 of Iguana delicatissima. Classification (NCBI taxonomy): domain Eukaryota; kingdom Metazoa; phylum Chordata; class Lepidosauria; order Squamata; family Iguanidae; genus Iguana; species Iguana delicatissima. Next base: position 1,610,175 of record CAOKZL010000411.1, on the reverse strand, counting down.
ACAAGTTTACTTTCTCCTACATTCAGACATCTGCTTCCTTGTTTTAGTTTTCGGTTCTCTTTGTCCTATTCATGAAGAAATTTGCAGATGCTAGTAAGTAGCTTCCTTTAAAAAACAAACAAATAAACAAATGCTGGCCCATCTACATCAAATTCAATAGGTTCAGCTATCAGCAACATGGAGACAATCATGTACCTCCCTATCATATAGCCAGCCATTAAAGGTGGGAAGAGATGCTAACGTTAATTCAGCAGAACACATGTAGCTGAATACACAGAGATTCAAAGCCAAACATCTAAGAATTCAGTTGGCAAACCAAGGTATTACTTTCTCCACATCCAAGTATTATTAACTTCTTATTGTTTCCATTCAACTAATGAAAAAAACAGTATTTCAGTAAGGCATTATGCTTTTAGAAACACATACACAAGCACTCAAAATAATATCTTAGTAAAATAGACCCTCCACTTTTGCCAGGGTTAGGCAGGGAAGACTCCCAAGAAAGCAGAAAACCTGAAAATATAAATGAAAATCATGAATGCTATTTTTTAAGGAATCTCTAGATCTTCCAGCAAAGCTATATGGTCCAATTCCAGTGGAAGTGGACCACAGAATCATGCTGGAGGACTTAGAACATTTCCACATGACACTCTTACAGCACGATGATTCCACTTTCAACCTCCTATGGAATCCTGGGGTTTGCAGTTCTGGGAGGGGCCAGCTAGCCCTTCCCAAAACTGCAAACCCCAGGATTCCATAGGAGGTTGAAAGTGGAATCACCACGCTATAAGAGTGCCGTGCGGAAATGGCCTTAGAGATGTCTAGAGATTTTTTTATTTTTTTTGTTTTTTGTGGTATGGGCAAATAAAGTAAGTTTTTTTTTTAAAGGAATGAATAAAATAAAATAATATGCAAATAATCAAATTTGTGAACACTGAACCCCTAAAAGTGAGAGTCAACACTATTTTACTCTTCTTTTAAAAAAAATATGTATGATGATAGCCGGGGTGGCTAGTGTCTTCCATGCGAGTGGAGTGGTGAATCCAGGTTTTAATCCAAAAATATGGGAGCTATCCAAAGTGCTTAACCCTATTGATAAAATATGTTCAGTATCTTGGCAGATCCTATAAAGTTTGGACTAAAACCCAAACCAGAGTTTTCACTCCAGTGACTTGGCAAAAATTAGTTGTGACTGGATGAAAGATGTATTTAAACATTTATCAGTTTGATTGATGTTGTTGTTTTCAAAGGGAAATAGCTGTACAGGGACATGTTCCCTCATTTCATCCTCTTACCCCTTAATTAAAGCTGAATTTCTATTTATTTATTTTTTAAAGTATTAGCTAAATATTTCAGTCAAAGGTATGTTTGTTAAAAAAAACAAACCCCTCTCATTTCATCCAATGCTGGAACAGAAGTACACTCTTAGCTGCCATTAGAAACAATATAATAAAAATTTTGGATTTTTTTTAACTGACATTTACCTTCTGGAGTTCAACACTCTATGACTGGTATGCAAAATGATGTATTTTCATTTTAAAAAAATAATGTATTTTATAAAGCAAAGCATCACCTTTTTCAGGTAGAAAAACAACATGACACTTATGAGAGGTCTCTTCCTTTTCTAATGTGTCTGTTTGAGTATCTAGACATAAGTAAAGTCAGCAACTTACCCTCTTCACTACCAGAAATTTGCTTTTGCTCTTCCACAAAATAATTGTGTTTACACTGAATTCTTTGGAACTGGTTTGGATTTGATTCACAGATCCAGTTTAAAAAATGAATAATTCTGATTCCTTCCTTATATTAGTGAAAATAATAGAAGGATGGAATTAGAGTTTCAATATTGCACTTAAAAAAAAAGATTATAACCCATAGCTTCATTTACATTACAGGTGAAAAGGGGCAGGATATTCAGAATAACATGTTATTTAGCTGACAAAAGTTGCAAGATGATCATAAATCCACCCTCATGAAAAATCAATGAGGATGGAAAAATGGCACAAAGTAACCTATTCTCATGCTGCAGTATAGATGATGAGCAGTTGAAATCCAATTTGAATTCATAATACTATATTTAATTTACACTGCCACCTGTCAATAGGAAATAGACTGAGCCATAACTCCTCAAAGATCCATAGGGGATGTTCAATTTATAATTAACCTTTTTTAAAAAAAGAAATCTTTGTCATCACAATGGATTGTTTGTGCCATTTCCCATTCTTGTAACAATCTGTCATGGGAACGTATCTGAAATTTAATCTAATATTTTCTCTGAAATATCACAGAAAACGCTTCCTCTAATCTCTTTGGTATTGTGATCAGCTGTCCATTCCATTTCTCTCCTCTGTCTTGGCATTCAGACTTACCATGAAGGGGGGCTGAGAGTGGAATAGCTTTGCTGACCTCTGGAAAGGGGCAAGTAATATCATGCATAGATTTAAATGAGCAGAATAGATGGCATCAAGAAAAAAAATGGCCTTACAACATTTCAATCCTTTTATAAAGATTGTCACAAATGGATGAAATGGTAATAAGAACGGGCAGTGGCACTGGCTTAATCAGGTGGTTGTTTTCATTAGATTCTTGACAGCCTCTTTTGCTATGGTGTTAGATGACATAACATTTGAGCACAGACTACCCAATTTGGCTGACAGGGTTTTCCCAGCAGCTTTTGTGTGCAACACAAAAGAGCATTAGTCTACCCTATAAGTTTTTATATATGTAATTATTACAGCTGCATTCATTTTCCTTTTCTTTCACTTACCTTTCAATTGTTTTTGTCATTTTGGGTGATGTGTTTGAGAAATGTTGAGAAATATGATAGAAGCAATGAGCCTAAAGCTGAAATCCCATAACCACAGATCAGAAATGAAGTCCTGTTGACTTGAATATCACTTACTTTTGAACAGATATTTATAGGATTGCACTGTAATTACATTAACCAGCTAATAAAAGTTTTGTTGGAGAGGTATTGGTCCTGCACTTGTGAAACTTTTGCAAAGAGAGTAAAGGTACGTCTTTGGGAGGTTTTGAGCAGACATATTCATTTTTTTCTAACGTAGTGATGGTTTATAATGTTTGATGACCAACCAGAGAGTGTGGAGACCGACCACAGAAAGCTGGGTTAAATAAGGGCCATTTTATGTGTCCTAACCTATATGAGTTCTGTTGGCCTGGAAATGGAGGTGGGGGTGGCTGGGGAGCAACCCTGTGCAGGTCCAGTTGAGGCCAGCTGTCACCCCTTGACTACCTCAGCCTTCCCATGGGCAAAACATCTCTGTCCTGAGTGTAATCCAATTGTCTGGGTTGCTCCACAGCTAGCTGTAATTGGAAAGTGATTCATGGACCCGTCACTCAAATCACAGGTTCCTACAAGTGAGAGGCCAAATCCCAGGTTTGCCTCAAGGGCAGCCTCCTTCCCCACCCTTTGGGCCACAGGACCTGAAAGAGGAAGTTTTAGAGTCCTACCCTACACCAAAAAGGGTGTCAAAGATATATACTGAAGATTTATATTCTCCCCCTCTACTTGCCAGATGACAGACTATTTATCAGCATTACCCCAAACCAATTGTCAAAGTCCCACAGAAATAGTAAGGGGTAAAAAAATAAAAACAAAACAAAAACTAGTAAAAGGGAGAAAATTCCTACCCAGCCACAAAATGATCAGTGAAACGTACACTGTTGAGAGGATGGGAAGGTGAGCTGTGTTGCAAAAATCCAGTGAAGGCGTGTGAGGGAGTGAGCAGGACTTAAATAGTGTCTACCTCCACCCCGTCATCTGCGGTGTATATTTTAATTTGGGGTTGTTTATTATCTATTATTTATTTACTTTATTTTTATTTATAAATTTATTTTTTCTATCTAATAAGGTTTCTTCCTAGATACACCTGCATAACATTGATTCTTATATCATCATGGGAAGTGTGTCCCTAAAGCAGCACTACTGAAGATCTGTTGGAAAATCAATGAAAGAAATAATAGATTAAAAGATTCAGTTGTACCTTATTTACTTTTGCTAACCTATACAAGAAATATCAGTGTTAATGTTTAAAGTTGTCTCTATCACTGCAGTAGAAAGGACTACGTTCACAACATACTGCAATGTGCATTGGGGGTGGGGGGAAGGAAAATGTACCTTTACTTAAAGATTGGATAAGAATATTATTGAATATGTTAAAAAGAAAACCCAGAATAACAGAAAATGAACATATTTCCCCCCCAACTGACAGTTGTTTATGTAAAAGAAAATTGGAGTAGATTGTTTCCAGGTGAAATCTGCTGTCTGTTAGGAGTATAAAATTTAAAAACATGTTTATAGTGAAGAAGAAAAAGAGAAATCTTGAGATTAATCCTCAAAGTCAGATATTCTCCACATTTAGAGAATTAAGATCACATTAACTTAATTGTCCTCCTTTGTATTAAATAGCTGAAAATGTGGACTTCACTGAGGACTCTGTGCCATCGTAAGTGGCAAATCACACATTAATTTTTGAAAAGAAATGAAAATGTTGGCAGTAGTTTGAAAGTCACTTAAGAATAGTTTGGAATGTTTATATCTTGGATATTTGTTTTTATAATGCAGTCGAAACAATCAAAGTCACAAGTGTTTTTTTAAAGTTTAGCTTGTTTCATGAGAGGGTATTTTTTACACATATTTATACGTACATATGTACCTATATTTTATAGTAACATTGACAAAGAGAGAGGGATGAACATTGATGTAATTCTAGTGCGCTGAAATATGTTTTCTCATTCTTTGCATCCTTATTGCATTCTTACTGCATACCATTTCACTTGCCGGTTGCACAAGATAGAAAGGACAGGATAGGACAAACATTTTATAGTCAGACCAGAAAAGTTTATCTGGAGTTCAAGCATTTTATACCTTGCCTTAAAGGACTAAAGGTCCTTCCCCATAAACACTGATCTTTTCAGATCAATGAACATTGAAGAAAAAGCTTGTTGCTCAGGATTTTCCTGTTCCAAATACAGCTATGTAGTCCATTTCTTAGAGACAGGGAACACCAGAACCTCCAGGAAGAGAGCCACAGTAATAGGATATATGAATTGGGTTCAAAATCTAAAGACTACATTCTCTACTTGCCTGGGCTCTGAGATCTTCAGAAAAAAGTCTTTCTCTTTGTTCCGTCAACTTCACAGATATGTCTGGGGAGACAGGACAAACTGCTTGACTGCTCCTAGCTCTGGAATTTCTTCCCTAGACTGGCCACTATCTTATTGTTCTTCTGATAGTGGCTATAAGCTGCATTCCACAGGCTTTTGAAAACTATTTTTAAGAAACTATTTTTAAGAAAGGACTTTGAATAATAAATTATACTACTTTTAAACTTTTTTTTTAAGAAAGAAAACTTAATGGATATTCTAAATTGTTATTTTTAAAGGATGCTTTAAATTAGTTTAATTACATTTTGAAAGAAAATCTATTTTTAATCTATATTGTATTAGTTTTAATTATGTAAGCAAGACTTGTCTGAGGAATAAAATGATTAAAAATTATGTCTGGGCAGGGAGTGATTCTGGCACCTCCTCTGAGTGAGTGTCAATGGAGGCTTCAGTTTCTGTAAGCTCCTGTTTTCGGTGATAGTTCTGAGAGAAACTACTTCTGACATTGGTGCCTTAAAAGGCAAATAGTGGTTGAGATCCTGAATCATCAGATATAGATAGCTATGATGATAGAACTCATGCCCTATATCAAGTAACCTTTTAAGTCAGGCATCACCTCATACAAAGTGTTTCCAAGGTCCTTCAGATTGGGGCACTAGGAAGTGATGGCAACAGCACTCTTCTGGACAAGGAACAGTTTGGGAGAGCAAGTAGCTGTTTCATGCTTACTCATTAAGTAAAGTTTATGATATCTTAATACTGAAAAGAATGCCAATCCCTATGTCTATCAGAATAAAAATTTCACTACTAACTATCCTATCTTGCTAACCCATTCATTTGTCCAAACTGGAAAAATAGTGTACGACTAAAGCCTGTAAGTTTTCCCAAGAAATAAGTAAAGCATTTGTGGTGTGTTGGAGAAGAACAGTGCACAGATACCCAAGGACTCAGAAGTTTCCAGAACACAGTTTGAAAACCATTCACATTGACTAAACAGAGCTTCCAATTAAATGTGATAATGAAAACATTAAGACATAAACCAAGATCAGGGCCATTTGAAATGGGGTCAGGTGCTGAGGGGACAGCCCTCAGTTGACAGTTTTTTTCCCAAGAGGTATCCAAACCAGCCCTGTCACCAGAGGAAGCTCAAGATGAGCTTGCATGCATGAGACATACCTGTATAAATTTCCCTTGAGTCTTGTGAAAGAAGGCTTCTCAAATTATTTCCAGGCTCCCGTGAGAATAGAGATCATGAGAACGTATCATGAGCAATCCATTGCTCTCAAGATTTGGGGCAAGCTTTACATCACCCCACCTCATGTGCTACTTCACCAAGTTGCCTGGCCCCGTAGAGGGCAGGAAGAGTGGGGGCATTTGTGCTTGGCAACAGACAGACCACCACAGCATTTGAGAGGTAAATTAAAACCATTTTGTTCTGTATCAAATGCTTGGGATTTGTTTGTTGTGAATGCAAATAGTGTATCTTCTTCCTGCTGTCTGTTTTTCTTTCTGTAGGTACTGTCTCTGAGTGACCTCACCAACTTCCACTGTTTCTAGTATCACTTATATATGTATAATGCCTTATTTTACTATTCTACTTAACTCTCTTTCTATTACTGAACAGTTCACATCAATCCAGTTATGCATCTCTATTTGCCTGATGTCACCTTCTTGGAGACAAGATTCTATGCTCAAGACAAAACTTTTTTTTAATTTTTTTTTCTCCAAACAACTTTTGGATTCTATGACCATTTCCACCCTATAACATTATAGTGCTATTATTCCACCTTCAACCTCCTGTGGAGTTCTGGGGTTTGTAGTTTCCTGAGGCCAAAGAGCTCTCTGGCTGAGAATTCTAAAGGCCCCTCCCTAAACTGCAAACCCCAGGATTCCATAGGAGGTTGAAAGTGGAATTATAGCACTATAATAGGCTAGTGTGGAAATGGCCTGAGTTTGTCAAGTGTTGCAAATTGAAGTTGTATGGTCATTTGGGGGAGATTTTTATCCTGATTTTGGTCCATACTGATGTTGGAGAGGTGGTTTCTCGAGTATGCATTAAAGGAGAGGACAGTTTTTTTTTCTATTTTGGTTTAGCCAAAGATGTTGCCCATCTTTACCAATTTCTGTCAATATACGATGTCCTAAATTTAAATCTGAAATATTTGTGAGTATATCTAGAATCATCTTTCAGAGGAGGAAGTGAGCTAGAATATCTCTCTCTGCCAGAGTTGAGTGGTAAAATCTGACATAGGATTTCCCAAAAGCATTTGGACAGAGGCACAGCTGTGAACACTAGTAGGATTAGGATGAGATTACTCAGTCATATCTCCCTTGAAAACATTTGCCTGGGAAACTCCATGAAAACATTTGAAGACTTCTTAGAGACAAGGATCAATTGTGAAATTGTCTAGAATGAAGTTGGAAGCAGAGAGAGTCAGCTTACCTAGAATTCACCACAAACAGTATAGCGTCTACTTGCAGCTTCTCTTTGAATTCAGCATCTATTGATCTGTTTCTAGTAGATACATATGCATGGTATTTTGCAGTACGATGAAAAAAGTTCCTTTTCAAAGAATGCTTTAATGTTAGCTTTATGAACTGAGAAAGAAAGAAAAAAGAAAGAAAGAAGGTGCATCCTCTTAATGCAGTGGTTCTCAACCTGTGGGTCCCCAGATGTTTGTGGACTTCAGCTCCCAGAAGCCCCAGCCACTATGGTCAATATTCAGGGCTTCTGGGAGCTGAAGTCTAAAAACATCTGGGGACCCACAGGTTGAGAACCACTGTCTTAATGGGTAATGAGGGGATTAATGTTTATAACTACTAGAAGTATACCATATAGCAACACTATAGGGGATGTTCTAGACAATCTTGTTTAACATGGTGACACTCAACAGTATTCAGAAATGTTAAACTCTGGCCATTTCCACCCTACATGTTACAGTGCTTTTATTCCACTTTCAACATTCTGTGGAATCCTGGGGTTTGAAGTTTAGGGAGAACCATTTAGAATTCTCAACCAGAGAGCCCTTTGGCCTCAGTAAACTACAAACCCCAAAATTCCTCAAAATGTTGAAAGTAGAATAATAGCACTATAACAGCATAAGGCAGAAATGGCCTATACAAAAAAGGTTAATCAACATTGTGCAGCACAGCAAGTCTTTCTGAACCACACTTAAACAACAATCTTTATACATTTTCAGGAATCTTTACATTCTAGATTATCTCCTAAACAAAATAATGAAGCCATGCTGTGCTTCTGTGAGCATGAATAGTTATAATGCTAATGATCACTGGTTGTGGGTGAATGCATATACATATATGTACTTTCTGTAGTTGAAATTTAAGATTTTCTTTCTTTCTTTCTTTGTATTAAATTGAGGTAGCTATTCATATTACTACACAGAAAAATGTTCACTTTTCCCCCATGATACGTGGCCTCTAATCATTCACACATTCTTCCTCTTGTAATGGTCCTCTCAAAGTAGGAGTGGTCAGGATTGTGAATAATCCTTTGTGATAACGCTGCGAGTGTGCCACTACCAAAAGTCTCTGCCCTTTCCCTTAAAATGATTATGATTTCTGAGCTGTATAATCTTGTGCTAACCTGATAATAATTATTCTGATTGAGTTATACTTTCCTCCACTGATGGGGATGGCAATAGCTGTTTTGCCTCAGCGTAGTCACCCCTCTGTTTCTCACAGGGGAAAAGGAGGAAATGTGTGCATGCACACCCGCCCAAATCTGCTTGTAGCTCACATAAGCTTTCCTGTTCTGGGAAGTGGCCCCAACTCATCAGCAATCACATTCATATCTGCTAAACTTTCCTATTGAGAAAAGGCAAAGATCCATCATGCCAGACCCAGAAATGTCTGTGAGAGAAAGCAGGGAATATCCAGGAAGGGAAATAGAGACAGTGAATAAATCAGAGAGTTATAGTTAGAAGAATCAGTTGCTGCTGCTGTGTTTCCACACAGTGGCTTGCATGGTGTGGAGGGCTGGACCATGTCCAACAACATATTGGCCAGAAAATATAGCCTTTCCATATGTTTTATTATTAATTGAGAAAAACTCTATTTTCCACATAACAGATAGTAGTCACTCATTATTCTACACATTACCTTCCCAAAACTCAACATGCTGCAAGGATACATGTGGTTTATTGTCAAAGACACATAGGCTTCTTGGTGAGACTAAAGACAATCCAAGAAACCTCTGGTGGCTGATAATAATCTTGTAAATAAAGTGTATGGGTCATCCATGTATCTCATTTCTGCTAGAAGTTTATTTCATCAGAAGCAAGGAACAGAGGCTACCCACTTGTCTTGTTTATAAACCTATTTGTGCTTCTGGGAGGCTTCCTGAACAGCTGTTAACTTTGCACAGAAACAGCATTTTTTCCGAGTGCCTGACATTTTGGAATTTTTTTTCCTTTTAAAAACAGAAAAGTTAGTTTCTCTGCAATGGATTTAGTTATGGGGATGGAGAGACCTCAAAGGAGGGCAGATCATAAAGATAAATTATGTAAAATTAAATAAAAATGTATTCAAATATAAGACAAAGTTAATAATGTGCTGCTAGAAGAAGAAGAGGAGGAGGAGGAGGAGAAGTTGTGGTAGTAGTAGTAGTAGTAATAGTACCTAAGTTGATATAGGTGTACTACTGGAAAAGGGAAACCAAAGAAGGACAAGCAAAAGAAGACATTCCCAATGTTTTTACTGCATGCTATTAAGATCTTTACCAAGCTTGGTCTTGGATATTTAACAATGTTACACTGGCTATCATTTTAGAGAGTTTTATTATAGTGGCTTCAGTTCATCTCCCCTCACCCTCAACAACATTCTAAGCACTGGACATATTTTACAATATCTGTGAATATATTCATGAAGTATTTTGTCCTAGCATTACAACATCATAAGAGACTTCTTTTTGAAAATCCAGAGGTACATCTGAGCACCCTTCTAATCAGAATATTGATTTTTCCTATCCAACTGTATAATGCTGGGGACTATGTCTCATTTGGCATCACGATGAGCAATAGTATTGTTGTTAAACAGGTATTATAGCTTCTTTTACAATAAATCAAGTCACAGTGAGAAAAAAAAAACCCAACAAATCTTCTGTTCTGTTGGCAAATGGAATATCCACAAGCCCTGCTTGATACCATGACTGTTACATAGTAACATTGGCTTTTGAAATGAGCTGTTGTTCCTAGCTTTTGTCTAGTTCTTTCATGGCTGAGAGTGATGCTATGTTTCCCACAATTGTGAACAGATACCCAAATCTGCTCTAGGATATAGTCGTGACCAATGCAACAAGGTAATCATTTTTTTTATTATCCTTGTGGATAGAACTGGAAAGTAAGAGCAAAGGTCTTTGGAGGAAAAAGCAAATCAAATCTTGATAGAATCACTGCCCCATTGTGTGATAGCAGGAAGAGACCCCTGACAATCAAGGCATTCAGGAGAGTACAGACAGCTACAAAATGGAGCCCCACAGCTAAGAGTCTACTTTGAAAGCTAATGAAAATTGGACTGAAGATTAATACCACTGAAGTCAATGGCTGCTCAGTTCCTCCAGACCTCCAGCTTGACATAAATCCCTCAATTTTCCTTTGAAGTCTTTCAAGTACAACTCCATAGCAGCATGACTATTACAACTTTTTTTTATGGTGCACTAAATGAAAGGATACCATCTTAAAACAAAGTACTAAGACTGAGCACTCGTACTAGTAAGTAAAAGATGGACTGCAGGCATTTCATACAGGTTAACTGCATAGCCATTCAGATTACTGTCTGTGAAAGCAGTTCAGTATTTCTTGGATTTAGATTCCTGTTTTGCAGTGGTCATAAGAACATTAACATGGAATTAAATTCCACTGACTGCATTGGGTCTTGCTTCAATAAAACGTTTAGGATTAGGAAGCTAGTTTGCTGCACTGCAGTAATTAATATGAAGTGGATTGGCAAGTTTTAACCAGAAGAATTTGTGAAATAGAATGGTGATAATTAATAATGATGGAGAAATGCATTTGGTTTGTTTTGAAACTGAGTGCAGACCCTGAATAATCTGCAGTTGGTAGTTCCTAAATTTTTGTGTGATTCAGAAAACAAAACAGACGGATATGCCTAACCACATCACCCAAAGCATTCATGTGTGGTGGTACAGGCTGTGAGTGAGGAGAGGCCTACCCTAGAAATGGGAACTAAGTTCTATTTCTTTCCTGATCCCACAGTCTCCATTGCTTTTACGATGGGCTTTTGCTGGTTGCTTAAGATTTTCTTATCTAATCAGTACTGAACAGGAGGATGCAGTTAGTGGTCCAGACAAACTGTGATGGATTAATTTGGACTAATCACGAGGGAATTGAGCTATGCTTTGGATGGATGGGTTGGTGGTGGGATCATGTATGTAGTCCATGAATTTCAAAAGGAGATTTGATAATCTGATTTAGTCACATTTTGCTTAAAGTCACAGGTGTTTGATAAATGGTGAACACTCTGAAGCATTTTGTGTTTGTGCTGGCAACACCCAAGTCTAAACACTCAAGAATGTGATGACCCTCTATGATATGGGTTGTGGTATAAATCTCATTTGTGGTCAGTTCATTGCATCCAGTTGATGTCCAGGATGGGTGACAGGAGAAACTTCTCTCATACGTTAAACAAGTGTTCAACCACCTACCTCTCCCCTTGGAACAAGACTACTCACACATTACTTGTGTCAGTATGATTTGCTGCTCTGTGTTAGGGTACATGTGCATCCCTTTTTGCAGATCTGAAAGTGTATTAATAAAAGTGTCCCTGGTTTTTACTTCAACAGCTGCTGTCTCTTCTCTTTGGCCCTTTCCGAATCTGTCTTTTTCACAGAGGTGGAGGGTGGTGTTTGCGCGAGCAGCCTCTTGCATGAGGCACTCTTTTAGGGGCTCCGTTGTCCCGCAGCTGGCTTGCCGGTCACGCGAGCACCCCACCCCTTCCTACCGCAGCACAATCTGGGAATTGCAGGCTAGCGCTGAGGCAGGAAGCGCGACCGGCCTGCTCGTCCGACGCACTGCAGGGCAGGTAAATGCATGAGGGCCCTGGGAGCCTTGTGTGACCGCACAGCATTTTCGGTTTGAAGCTGAAAATAAAAAAATGTGTGCGCGGTTTGCGTTAGGCTCATGAGCATCACGTAAATGGGAGTGTGTCATACAGACCGCCGCTCCCATTTATGCGACACTCAAGGGGCCCTCTCGCAAAAGAAACTGCGTGCGAAAAGGGCCCTTATTTCCATTCATTACTTGCAAAGTTCACATTTTGTAAGATAGTCATGGAAAAAGTACGCATTTTCTAAAAATGTGCACAAGCATGCTTCAGGGAACTAAACAAAATGCATACCTTTGATATTTGATGATAAAAAATTTCAGAAAATGGGGAAAAAATACAGATTTCCATGAGGGGTGGAGATAGGTTCACATGTTGATGTGAACTTGAATTGGAGAAAACTTTTGCAGTGGGAAAACTGGTAATCCTGACATGACCAAACTTGACAGGTTCACATAATCTTTGCAATATGTCTCAAAGTTTTTCCTCCTCAATCAGGTGAAATAGTCAGCTGTCATATGGTAAACTGGCATACTATATTCACCAGGTTTGTTAGGGCATTGCTCACTGTTTTGATTTGCACATTTTCCTAGAAGATTTTAGAACGTGGTAATTTGATTCCTTAAATTTCAGAATGGAAAAGAACAGCAAGGGAGCTTCCACAGCTCATTTGAAGTCTGGAGGCCATTGTATACATTTTTTTAAAACCTGATCAAAATTCAGGAAGGCTGTTTGTTACTAAATTATGTATCTCTGAAGCATAGGAGTGTTGGTTTTGAAAGTTACAAATTAGTATATTTCCATACAGCCTGGGAGAATGTGTTTTAGCCATGGCTAGGGAAAAAAATAGGTTATTTGCATTATTCTGTAACAAAGGAAGTTTCCCTATCTATAGCCAGATAACATCCACAGAAACTCTACTTTGTCACAGTAAATTACTCTACCTCCATGCATCCTTCTGCAGTTCATTTGCTTCACCTTTTACAATAGGTGATAAACCCTATTTTTTATGGCACTTTTCACGTATGGCATGTGTTCTACAATGAAGAAACTTCCTTCCTTTTGCAAAGCAGTGTCTTTGCCATCCTGATATTCCTTGTATATATTCAGTCTATACATTTTGCATTTGTGGACCCATCTCCAAGTAACAGTTGAGTTCAAACTGAGGTAAAAGGCCTAATCCTTGCTATCAGTTCTGTGCTCATGCATACTTCCCCTGCTATGGGCAGGAATTTGTTCAGAATGGTCAGACTTTTTCTCTGTATAGATTCAGTACCCTCCCAAATGGGTATATTACTGTTGCTTGCCCCACAGAAATATTAGGCATACATCACTGTGGCCCTTTCCGCACCTTACCTTCTTCTGGTGCTGGGGTGCTGGGAACGTGTGAGCAGCCTTTGGCGAAAGGCTCTCATGTCCTGGGTCCTTTGGCTCCTCACGAGCTGCCTGCTCGTGCGAGAGCCCCACCTCTTCCTTCACAGCACAGCCTGGGAGTTTCCCAGGCTGTGATGGGGAAGGAAGCATGACCAGCACAGCTCCGGAGGCTCTGCATGCCAGGTAAGTGCACGCGGGGCCTGGGAGCAATGTGCAATCGCGCACCATTTTCAGCTTCCAACTGAAAATGAAAAGGTGCACGATCAGCGCCTACCAGCCCCTGGAACATCAAGCGACTATGAGTGCATCATGCAGATCGCTCCTCACAATCATGCGATGTTCCAAGTGCCCTTTCGCATGGAAAATGCTGTGCAGAAAGGGCCTGTGTTTTACCTTCACTTGATTGGATTAATGTTGAGTATAAACACATTACTAGTTCCACAAGGTGCATCATGGTCCTGTCACCACCCTTGATGAAGGAAGAGGTATACTCACTGGGCCTCCAACACCACTGGATGTAGATACACTGTCTTCCAAACACGATCATTTGGAATAATGTAAATCATAATAAGTACTGCTAGTTTTAACATATTGTTTGCCACTGGCCCATCATGGCACTACCTTTCCATTGTGGTGGGATTGTATGTTCTCCTGAGGCAAGAGGCTATGCTGATGGTAGAACTGCTGTAGAGGAAGAGTAGGGAACTAGGGCACAAGTAGTGCTGTAGCTAATGATGCAACTGGACAGAAGGACATTCAGCTGTTGACATGCTTAGAGATGAAAGGAAAGTTTGAAGCAGCACAACACATAAGAACTTGAAATGTGAGAATCCAGGGAAGCTAGGCATTGTAAAACAAGAAATGGAAAGTATAAACATTGCAGTGTTGGGACGGTAAGCTAAGTTGGACAGGAATGGGGTATTTTCAGTCAGATAACTACAGAGTGTTTTACTCAGAAACAAAAATCTAAGAAAAAATGAGATGGCATTAACAGTGAGGAAGGATTTAGCAAAAGCAATCATGGGCTATAACACAAAGTCTGTCTGAATAATATCAATAAAACTTCAGAGAAACCCCATCAGCAGAAGGGGAAAAAGTTGAAAGAATCTATTTTGGAATACAGGAGACAATTGATCACAGACCAAAACAGGGTATGCTGATAATCATGAGTGATTGGCATGTAAAAGTAGGAAACGGAGGAGAGCCAAAATTTGGGGAAGAATTTGACCTAGGCTCAAGAAATGAAGCAGCAGAGTGACTGATAGAATTTTGTGAGGCCACCAGTTTATTCATTGCAGACACATTCTTCAGGTAACCAGAGGTGATTGTACATCACATGATAGCCAAGATAGAAATTAAATAGACTACATAATTCAAAGCAGAAGATGGAGAAGCCCCATTCCCTCTGGGTAGGGGGGAGATCAGGAACAAATTGTGGCACAGACCATGAACTGCTAATATCAAAACTTAACGTAAATTTAAAAAAGAACACTAAATCAATCATTGTGTCAGGTACAATCTGAAAAATATCCCTTTAGAATTTACAGATAACATAGGCCCTTTCTGCAACTCACCTTTTTGAGGAGCTGGAGTGTGGGGATCATGCGAGCAGCCTTTAGAGAGAGGCTCTCGCGTCCCAGTTCCTTCAGCTCTGCAGCTGCTGCCTGCTTGTGTGAGAGTCCCTCTTCTTCCTTCCACAGTGCAGCCTGGGAGTTTACCAGGCTGCACTGGAGGAGGAAGTGCAAGGACTGCGGCTCCAGAGCTCTGCACACACGGCAAGTGTGCGTGGGGCCTTGTAGCAATGCACGATCATGCACCACTTTCAGCTCGCAGCCGAAAATGAAAAAGAGTGTGATCAGCACTTGCCAGCCCCTGGAGCGTTGCACGATTGCGATTGTGTCATGTGGACCACTCCTTGCAGTTGTGCGATGCTTGAGGGGCCCTTTCGCATGGCAAATGCCTTGCAAAGAGGGCGATAAAAATAGATTTATACTATTAAGTCTAATTGAACAGGAGTCAGAAGAACTCTGGATTGAAGCTAGTGACATTGTTGTAGAAGAATACAAAAGGACATTTTTTTTTCTAGCAAAAAAAAAAGAAATGCTCTTTTGGAAGACAGATGAAACTTTTTAAGCAATTCAGGACAGAGGAGGAGAAGTAAAAGGGGACAGAAATAGGGTCAAAACCCTGAACAAAACTGTTCAGTCACTTGTGTGCAGGGACACAGAGAACTAATCTATCAGTGACAGTAAAAAAAAAAAAGTTAGAGCAAAAGACCTCTTCCACAAGATCTGAGAATTCAAAAGGAAATTTAAACTAAGGCCATTCCCGCACTACATTGTTATAGTGCTATTATTCCACTTTCAACATCCGATGGAATCCTGGGGTTTGTAGTTTAGGGAGGGACATTTAGAATTCTCAGCCAGAGAGCTCTTTGGACTCAGTAAACTACAAATCCCAGAATCCCACAGGATGCCGAAAGTGGAATAATGGCCCTAGAACAGTATAGTGTGGAAATGGCCTAAGACTGGGGATGCTCCGCAACCAGCAAGACAAAACTGCATGGTCAAGAAGAAATAAAAAGTTGATGGAAATAGGACACTGAAGAACTGTGTAAAAGAGATAAAAGGATGACAGATTTATTCAAGAAAACCATTTGAAAATAATATCATGAAGTAAGAAAGTGAAGTGGAAGCTGCACTCAAAGCATTTAGGAGAAATAAATTACCAGGCACAGATGATATATCAATAGAGCTATTTCAAACAACAGAGACAGAATCCACTCAAACGTTAACTAAAATCTGTCAACAAATATGGAAAACCAAAGAATGGCATACAGATTGAAAATGCTCAGTATACATTCCAGTGCCCAAGAAAGGGGACACCAGAGATGGTAGTAAGCACGAGACTGTTGCATGATTTTTCATGCAGGCAAAGTGATGCTCAAAATTCTGAAACAAAGACTTTTGCTATATATGAGCAAGGAATGCCAGATGTCCAAGTTTGGTTCAGAAGAGGAAGAGCCATAAGGGATCATATTGCAAACAAACATTGAATAATAGAACCCATCGAGAAATTTCAGAAGAAAATAATCATGTGCTTTAGATAGTATAGCAAAACCTTTGATTGTTTAGATCATGGAAACTATAGATCACTCTTAAAGAAAAAGGTATACCACAACATTTGATTATCCTAATGCATAACCTGTATTCAGGAAAACAGGACACTATTAGAATAGAATAAGGAGAAACAGCATGGTTTGCAATTGTCAACAGGATTAAGCAACACTGCATTTTATCACCCTATTTGTTGAACTTGGATGCTGAATGTGTCATATGCAAAGCTGGATTAGACTTGGAGGAGGAAGGCATGAAAACTGGAGGAAGGAACATCAACAATTTAAAATATGCAAATAACACCATGCTAATAGCAAAGACTTGGAATGACTACTGCAGAAAGTCAAAGAAGAAAGTGAAGAGGCAGGTTTACAGTTGTACATTAAGAAAACAAAACAAAACAAAAAATATAATGTGCATAGCTTTAAAGCAGACAATGAAGACATTGAAATAGTCAAAGGCCATTTCCGCAATACACTTTTATAGTGCTATTATTCCATTTTCAAGATCCTATGAAGTCCTTGGATTCATAGTTTAAGGAGGGGCATTTAGAATTCTCAGCCAGAGAGCTCTTTGGCCCCAGTAAACTACAACCCCAGTATTCCACAGGATGTTGAAACTGGAAGTAGAAGTAGAAGGCAGTAGGGAAAGAGGAGGGCTGTGTTACAGGTGGACAGACTCAATCAAGGAAGCCATGGGCCTGAGTTTGCAAGATCTGGAGGAGGGAGTGGGCTTGTTTTCTGCTGCTCCAGAGACCAGGACAAGGAGCAATGGATTCAAGCTGCAGGAAAGGAGATTCCACCTGAACCTCAGGAAGAACTTCCTGACGATCAGGGCTGTCCGGCAGTGGAATATGCTGTCTTGGAGTGTAGGGGAGTCTCCTTCTTTGGAGGTTTTTAAGCAGAGGCTGGATGGCCATCTGTTGAGAGTGCTTTGAGGGTGTTCCTGCATGGCAGGGAGTTGGACTGGATGGCCCCTGTAGCCTCTTCCAACTCCACATTTTTATGATTCTATGATTCTATCTGTACAGGGCTGATGATGACAGGGCAACTTTGAGGTTGCCATAAGTTGAAGTCAACCTGATTGCATTTAAGAACAGTAACAAGCCACTTTGAGTCCATACTGGGAGATGAGCAGCATACAAGTTCAATAAATGAATATGTTATCTGTCACAAACATGTTTCTTGGTGAAAAGCATATCAGAGCTGTTGTCAAAGTGTTTTTCAGACCTCAAAAGCTTGAAAGGGAGAATGGCTTTACTTCAACATCCTTAGCAGATATTTCATAATTTGGAACATCCAGATAGTAAAACCTTACTTCTCCCCAGCTATCTGTTTAGAAGGAGGGGAAAGCTTTTAAAGCAATTTCAAAGCTTTTTACTTTGAACATGCACTAAGTGCTGCATTTGAAGTGCAACCTTTGTTCTACAAGTGCCATCGTGCCCATGCTACATTTTTTCATGACCAGTCCAAACTTTACTGCATTTTATTTATTTATTTGTTGGTATTGTGTTTTCAGCTCATTTGGGTGCCATCTCCATGGTAACTTGTTTACAAGGTCAGAAATACAAGCTGAAAAGTCAAGGTTAGCTTTGCCTTTTGTTGCTGTTTTGATGCTTTTGCCAGTTGGAACACTGTGGGCAGAAGCCTTAATGATTCAAACAGTTTGGTGGCAGGTTGAGTCAGAACAAACTTCATGCATATGTTGAGCTCTGGAAAAAGGAATCAAACCACTTCCAAAGAACAAGGGAAAAAACCAACTGTTGTTCAATCAGGACCCTCAGTTGTATATCTCTTTCAGAAAACAGCCCTCACACTTAATTTTGGCAGCTCATCTTGAGGAACGTGTAGCGCATAAGAGGTTATGCCTTTCTGAGGCTATAATAATTACTATTAGCCTGTGTGTGTGCTAACATGGATTAATCCATGTAATTGAGGCAAGCTAAACAGTTTGCCAGGTCAGAAAAAAATAAGAGGTGTTTCAGAGCCTAAACTAAATCATTGATTGAAGTCTTTTGTCCTTTGAACATTGACAGTAATGATAATATTTAACCCTTCTGTGTCTGCTTGCAGTATTCCAATGGGAAAGACTTGCTTTCCAAACTTAGTAGCACTCTAAATTTAACAGCACTTAAAGGAAAGGAAAAGCATGGAGCATAGGAGCAGGCTTTTAGAGACAAGACTTTTCTGCTAATTTCAGTAGGGGATTGATCCTCGATCTTCCATTCTAGGAGTTATATGTATTAAAAATCCAGATAATATGTTCTCTTTTTTTTTTTTAATTCTACAACATAAAGCACTATTTTTTATTATTTCTCAGTTACTGATGGGTTTTTGCTCTCTCTTTCACTTTCTCTGTGGGATGTGCACATATGTGTGCTTATGCCATCTTGACAGAAAGAATAAAATGAAGATCTCTACTAGCCTTGCAATATGTCAAAACTATCATTTTTACTACAAAAAAAGGGGGGGGCTTTGGGCCATTAGCCAAAATTGTTCTTGCTATTTTATACCTAACCTTAAATATTCCTTTTTATGTTTTTCCTGTTTCTGACACTACCAGACCCATTCCATCCTTGTTCACACAGAAATACATGCAATGGAATTAGGTTGGACTCACTAACATTTAAGTATTGTGCACTGTATTCTATATTTTGATGCTTTTTCTCTATTTGTGTGTTTTGTTTTGGACTTGATTCTAATGTCCACCTGTAATATATATAAAACCATGTTTCCTTTCCTCTTTCTCCCATACATGTGGTCATGATGTATTTTCAGAAGTTAGTTTCCCTTCTGTTGTTGTTGCTGCTGCTGCTGCGTGCCTTCAAGTCATTTCTGACTTATGGTGACCCTAAGGAGAATCCATCATGAGATTTTTCCGGCAAGATTTGTTCAGAGTAACTTTGACCTTGCCTTTGTTTTAGGATGGTGAGACAGTGCAGCTTGCTCAAGGTCATCCAGTGGATTACCATAGCTGAGTGGAGATTTTGGTTCTAGTCTTCTGGGCCATTGCCACACTAGACTGTTATAGTGCTATTATTCCACTTTCAATATCCTATGGAATCCTGGGGTTTGCAGTTTAGGGAGGGGGCTTTAAGACAGGCATATAACAGTCTAGTGCAGAAATGGGCCTGCAATCCTAATCAACACTCAAACCACTGTACCACACTTGCTTTCTTCTCTCTCTTTTCACCTCTTTGGTAAACTGGTTTTTTTTTTAATTGCAGTGTTTTCTTCCTGATTATTATACTTATTGTCACGCCCAAAATATAGCAGAGATTGCTCCCACAGCTTTGGAAGCATGCCCAGCAGCAGAGAATATCTGAGCAGCAATGCACTGTAGCCAGGAAAAACTCACTCATGCCAATTCTTTTCTTCCATCAAGAAGGCAATTTATTCTTAAGTTACAATGTGTACATATTTACAAGAATCTCCAGAAGGAGTTCCAGCATCCCCTTGCTTGCTCTTTCTCACAGAGCCTCTGGCAGACATGTCAGGCACCATGTGCGCTTGTTGGCTAGCTCCACGACCCACATCACAAAGTATTTTCTACAGGTTTGGTCCAACCTTTACTGACACTTATATCCCACTTTACTACAATGAGCCCATCACAACATATAGAATTTTCTTTATCTTCACAACAACCTTGTGAGGTTGATCAGGAAGGTGGCTTACATGGTCCTCCTTCTTCTAACATCAGAACGCCATTGTGAAATAAGTCAGGCAGAACCATAGGTATAAGGTCACCAAGTGAATTTTTTTGTTCAACAAGGACTGAAACCTGGATCCCTTAAATTTCTAATGAAAACAAGTCAGTTTGTATGTCTTTTGATATACAATGTCATTATTTCAATCAAATTTTTAGAAAAAGAATATTTCAAACATGACAGGGTAGTATGGTATATAGAAATGCTCAAGATTTTAATCCAAGTTACAGAACCACAGAAAGGACTTAATATACTTCTTTAGAACAGGTGTCCAAAATAAAGCACTAAGATTTTGCTCATGTATTGTTCTGATTCTTGGAGTCTTTAATCTTCCTCACAAAGTTAATCCGTTAGTGTATTTTATTGGTAAAATATTTGTATAGAAAAAAAAATCATGTAATGGGAAGAAGAGGGGGAGGGCAAAGGAAAAAGTAGTAGTAGCAGTGGTAACTAGGAGATAATTTTTATTTGTAAGTCAGCCAATAAGGCCGACACAGTAACATGGGGGGAGGGAGTTAAAGACATTTTGGTTTTCCTGTATGACTCAATGGTGACGCGTGTTTCTGAATTTTGATTTCTACTGGATATGGATTGAGCCACCATCTAAACTGGCTCTGAATTAAGGCCTCTGAAAGGCCCTAATTCATGCTTATTTGGGATGATGCCACTCTTGGATACAGTGGGACCTCTGAGTCACCACGCAATTACATTCTTATCTCTATTCTTTTCAATATCAGATGATAGCCAGTATTCTGAAAGACAGAATTAATGTATGTGTTTATCAACTATCTTGCCACTGCTTCTCTTTGACCAATATGTATTTCTTCACAACTTCTCTTATTTCCCTTTTGTATTTTATCTAGGAGAAAGGCAAAGTTATTTTGATCTTATCTGATGCATAGCCAAAGCAGAATCTAGCTATATGCTATCCTGCCTCCTCCTGTTCTATTCTGTCTACTTTACTTCTTCATTCTCTCCCCTGGAATATGTAAAAATTAGACATATAATACAGTCTAGTTGAATCTACAGATTTTGTGAAGTTATTTAATCCACCTGTTATGTTTCAGCCTACTGTGATATTTTTTTCAGAAGATGGATATTTCATCCCAGATGTGCCACTGTAGGTTTAGGACATTGGTGTTTGGCTTTAACACAATAATGCTTGCTACCATATTTTGCAATAAGCAATAAGACTTCATGCTGTTATATGCTCTTTCCTTAGCTTAACTTATGAAAGGGGGGAAGAATTCTTATAGCCTGGAGCTGAGGCTGAATCATCCCTGGTTACTGCTTAATATGATAAATGTGGTTCAGTTGTTCACACAAAGGTCCCAGAACACATTCTTTTATTACCAGGGGGCGAAGGTTGCCACTGTAGTCTTATTCTGTGTTATATGTCTATATGTCAAATATCCTGAATGTCCCAATAAAACATGGATTTGTCTGTATGTCATTGCTTGTCTTCTACTCTCTCATATGCCTCAAGCACTGGCATGTATAACTTTTATATAGCATATTGGTGGATGTGGACCTCGTACTGTACATTGAAAAGCAACCACTGTCAGTCAAATGGCAATGCTAAACCAGGCAGAGTGTCGTGTGTGTACTCACACAACTGCAGCAGCAGTACTGGTATTTATTCAGCAAAGTAACTGCTTCCTCCATATAACAATGCCATTTCTGAAGAACTAAAGAATGACAGATCAAACTAAAGTTTTACTCCTTGTACCTAAAAATAAAATTGCTATAATGTCGAGGCCTAAATCCAATTATTAGTCCCAACTAAAGTAAATTCATTAAATCAATTGGTGTGTATTTAGTCAACATGTATAGATATCTGACAAACAAAGCAAATTGTAGTAGGTATAAGGCACTAGGGCCCAAACAGCTCCAAATGGCCCAGTCAGCAGCAGCAGCAGTGCCATCCATTGCTGGTCCCAACATTGCATTTTTCAAGACTTATCTTTGTCTTGGTGTCACTGTAGTTATTGTCCCTCCCTTTGCTTACCACTCACTCAGAAGTACCAAAAGCTACAGATGCAGGAAACAGAGAAAAAAAGTCAAGGGGAGACAGGGATGTAAAAGCAGCCAACAAGACAGTTATGGAAAATAGAAAGAGAGATATTGAGTCAAACGGCCAGTGGAAGTAGAATAAATATAATGGCATCCTGAAGCCATCTATAAATGAACAGAGGTACAAAAATATTTTGGGTGCCATTCTACTCCTGCTCACTTGTAGATGGCTTCAGCATGCCATTGTATTTATACTCTGTAAAAACAGCTTTCTGAATAGCACACATATAGTGTGCACATCAGTATCCTATTTCCTATAATGGTTAGCTAGATGTCTCTGGAAGCATCATGGAAAATCAATAGCTCTCTCCCTGAAATTTCTGTTTAGAGGTGTGCTGTCTAAACCTGGATGTTGCATCTAGTCATTATGACAACCAACTATTAGCAGATATATCTTCTGTGAATATATCTACTCTCCTTTTGAAACTGTCTGAAGTTGAAACCACAAATTATGTGAAGAACTTTTTCTCCTTCTCTCTGTCACAAATCCTAAATATTCTTTTAGAGATGTCCTCTAAGAACTGTTCATTGTATTCCAAGTGCCCCCCCCCACTGTACATTTTAAATAAAGTCACAATGATATGGACAGTTTTAATTATGATCCTCTTCCTATTAATCCCTTGCATGGAATACTCTAAGTTGCCTCCTCAACAAACTGGCTTCCTAACAGTTAATCATTAAAACTCCAGGGTCCAAGATGTGGTGTATTTCATATCCCATTCCTAGAGTCATACTATGGCATCCATCAACTTACCTTGGGGTACAAAGCTATTGAGAACAAGGTCTTAAAATCTGTGATTAAATAATATATTTCCCTTGCTCTAAACAGTTCACTGACTTTCATCCAAAGATCACAAAGTGATTAGTAGGAACTTGCATAGCCCACCATCCAAAGAATTTAATCTTTCTATGTTTTTATGGGGAAAAAAACATGAAAAGAGGATTTCTTTTCTTGATCATTGATAACCTTGGCTGGCACTGAAATAGTGAATCACTAGCTTTCAAATTCATTAGTCAGATAAGAGGTTTGCACCTTGGGTTCTGCATTATTTCTTCTCCTGTAAAGAAATCCAACAATTCAAAAGCTTTTTAGTGGAAGTGCAAACAAAACAGGAAAAGAAAATGGGTTTTGGTCCCCTGATGCACTGCCTGACAGCTGACTCTGCATAGCACAATGAACAAGACATGCATCGTTTGAGAAGAGCAGGGAAATGTCAGTTGGGGCTATCAATATAGTGAATAGGATGTGATAACCTTTAAATACGTATAAACAATGTGTCCCCTCATATTATACTTTCCTGTTCCCTCCAGAAGCAGATATTTCTCTTCTCAGCTCTATGTACGGCAAAGGCAAAAAAGAAAACCAACTAACAGTAGATTAATGATTTTGCCCAAAAGAAGAATAAAACTTAATCTAAATGGGACACTTTAAAAAAATGGGTAAGGCAAATGTATAACATGAAACACTCAAGTGCAGGTTGTTATTGTGGTTGTTGTTGTTACTATCACTACTACTATTGGGATCCCAATTGGAATCACTCAGTTCTTAGAAAGAAATTAAGTAAACTACATTAGTAAGTTTAAGTTCAAGATGTGAGTCCATAGGAGCAGAAATGGCTAATGACTTTTCATCTCCTCTGCTATAACATGTTGCTTAGCAAGACAGGAGGCTCCCATATTTGAACCTTTATCTAATGAAAATAATGTACACAGAAAGAGTTTAATGTTTATTTTTAATATACATGTATTATAATATTTACATGTGTCCTAATTTTTCACAGGTACTGAAAAAAATTCCCATGAATGGAGTTACAGAACTAACTTTCAAAGTAATTACATAAGTAATAGAAGTTTGCTGAGAAGCAAAAAAGGAGAGAGGGATAACATCTATTAACTACAGCGAACATTGTGTGAGTGGACTTCTGGTCACCTCAAAAGATCTTCCCTTCACATTTTTCCCTGTTCACACCCATGCCTCTTCCAAGATTTTCATCTAGATAGTCTTTTACATCTCTTGTGCAGATTTGGAGAGGGAATGATGCAGTGGAGGTTTCAGGTATGTCCATTATGTTGATAGATGGACATCATTGTTCGTAATCCAGACTATCTAAAAAATGATTTGCTGTAAGAAGAAGCAGAGTGGAGGGAAAAAGGGATGGTGGAAAATGTCAGTTCAACAAATTCCATAAAACTTTGCCTTTTTTACCACATACAGGGCATTTGATTTCCATGAATTTTACATTATAGGAGTGGAAGGGACATAACTACAAGCTTGGGCACAGGATTTTCATTTTGTCTTCTCACAATTTCAGTGGCAAAGAGATGTAGGACCAGAGGAAGGCTTCTGGTTGTATATTTTGTGCTGAGTTTTACCACCCTTGTCTTCAAGGTATCTGTATTTCAGCCACTATTTCCTGTGGCTCATTTCTCTGTGAAATGAACACTATGCCTTATGGGATCCCTGAAGACATGCACATGAAACATATTGTATCAATCGTGTCGACTTTGCACATGAAAAGTCCCTACGACTTCCTTACACACAGTCACTTTTAATGGCACATAAAGTTGGAGACAAGAACATAAGACTGTGGATTCCTCTCAGGAATTTTCTGCCTGAAGCAACTTCTTCATGTATCTTTATGGTGAGCCCAGCCCTGTGTAGTACAAGAAGGATTTCTGTACTGTATGATCTTAAAATAATGCCATACATTTTGCACAGTGATATATAAAGAGCTCTTTGAGTGTTAGGTTTCCTGCAGTTTTCTTTTTATAGCTAAACCAGAACTTGAAAAATGATTTCAAATTACCATTTCAGTTCATGATGCAGTGCTGGGGTGTTATTATTTGCTTATGGATGTGGAAAATTTTAAAATAACTTCTCAACATGTTTCATCAAATGCCATAAGAGACAATCTGCTGTTGGACACATTGCCTGGCATTAGTTTCCATTAGTGATGTTTCATCCTATTAAATACACTAATCTAAGAATTTGAACAATACATCACAAGTTTCTAATTAGAGTCTATTATCTTCCACTAGACGTAATTTGGAATTAAGGAATATGAAACCTACAGCTCAGGAGTAATAGCTCACAAATCACAGTTAATATAACATTGGCTAAAACTCTGAAGCTTGCAAGCTACCTCTGCTTGGATGACAACAAGCCAGTTCTAAAATAACTGAGAGACTGAGAACATTTTTGGACAAGTATGGACAAATCTGCCAAGCTCAATTTTGCTAAGACTCCTTTCCTTTTTAAGTTCATATCACTCCATCAAAAATCTTTTCTTCTTCTACCTGCGCAAAAACATATACTCATTTCCCCCAACAATATGCATTTTTCTATGCCTGTTTTGCATACAGTTTTTCAAATAAACACATTTTTTCACACCAGTCTTCTGCTGGCATTTTTTTTTTGTACACAGTTTTTCAAAACATACACATTCTTCCAAAAATACTTTCAAATGGATTTGCCTTTATGAACACTTTCTTTAAAAAAATGTACATTTCTTTGTGAATGGTGGTGCAAATTTCACAGAAGTATGGATTTTGAGATCTAAATGCTTTCCAGATCATATTTAGGCTCATAAAAGTAAATTCACACTGAAATGAATAAATGCTTGCTGAGTTGGTTGAATATTAATTAAACCTGAATGAACGCTCATTTTTTCTGCATCAGGAAGTCACTTCTTGGTACAGAAAAGATTGCCTTTTGCTTTCTGCTCCTTAGAGGGACATGGCATTAACTGGGCAGGCAACTTTTTACAGAAAAAAATCATGAGATTTTCATGTGTCTATGTTTATTTAAGGCAGCTATGTTTCTGCTAAGAAACATTTTCCAACATGATATCACTCTATTCTTCTCATAGGTAAAAATTATCTTGTCACCTGGACCAAATAGAAACCTTTTAGTTCTCATTTCTAAATTGTCTGTGGGAAGATCATCTTTTTCACCTATTCTACCATATCTAATAGTTGGAATCACTATTCAGTGATTTGTCAAAGGCTTAAGACCTTCACTGAGGAGGAATTTGGAAGTGACTAGAGCTCAGTGACTGAACATATGCTTTGTATGCAGAAAATCTTGGGTTCATGCTTTATCATCTCCAGCTGAAAATGATGAAGTATCAATTGATGTAAGAAATATACTCTTAAAACTCTGGAGGATTCTGCTAATCACAGTCCACAACTCTAGGTGAGAATAATCCAATGATCTGATCTGGTATAAGGTAGCTTCCTATATTTTGGGCCACAGCTAAAAGAGTCAGAGCCCTTCCACATCTAAAATCTGATGATTTCACTTTAACTGCCATGACTGCAATCTTGTGGAAGGCTGGGGTTTGTTATTCGGTGAGGCACCACAACTCTAGCTGAGAATTCTAAATAGCTCTCCCTAAACTGCAAATAAGAGTCTGTGTGGTATGGTGGTTTTAGCACCGGACTACAACCCTGGAGATGAGAGTTCAGTTTCCCATTCAGCCATGGAAACCTACTGAGGAACCTTGGGCACATCACACACTCTCACATACACCTATCCCATGATAGGTTCACCTTAGAGTTACTATAAGTTAGAAATGATTTGAAGGCACAGAACAACAACAGCGACAACAACCTACAAATTCCAGCATTCATAAGATGTTGCCATGCCACGGCTAACAAAATGAATTTCAACAGAGAGAAATGTAAGGTCCTATACTTAGGCAGAAAAAACGGTATGCAGAAATATAGGATGGGGGACACGTGGCTGGCTAACAGTACGTGTGAAAGGGATCTAGGAGTCTTAATAGACTACAAGCTGAACATGAGTCAGCAGTGTGATGCAGCAGCCAAGAAAGCCAACACAATTCTTGGTTGCATCAATAGGAGTATGGTGTCTAGATCGGGGGAGGTATTGGTACCACTCTATTCTGCTTTGGTTAGACCTCATCTTGAATACTGTGTCCAGTTCTGGGCACCCCAATTCAAGAAGGATATGGATAAGCTGGAGCAGGTCCAGAGGAGGGCAGGTCCAGAGGAGGGCAGCCAAAATAGTGAGGGGCCTGGAAGCCATGCCCTATGAGGACAGACTTAGAGAGCTGGGTATGTTTAGTCTGCAGAAGAGAAGGTTGAGAGGGGACATGATAGTCATGTTTAAATATTTGAAGGGATGTCGTGTCGAGGAGGGAGTGGGCTTGTTTTCTCCTGCTCTTGAGACCAGGACAAGGAGCAATGGATGCAAGCTGCAGGAGGGGAGATTCCACCTGAACCTCAGGAAGAATTTCCTGATGGTCAGGGCTGTCCAGCAGTGGAATGTGCTGCCACGGAGTGTGGTGGAGTCTCCTTCTTTGAAGGTTTTTAAGCGGAGGCTGGATGACCACTTGTCGAGAGTGCTTTGAGGGTTTTCCTGCACAGCAGGGGGTTGGACTGGATGGCCCTTGTGGTCTCTTCCAACTCTACATTTCTATGATTCTATGATTCTATGATACTTAAAATGGAATCATAGTACTACAACTGTATAGTGTGAAAGTGCTCTGTGTTAAGGGAAGGCAAATGAGCCCAAAGTAAGCAAGTTAAGGCAGTGAAGTCTAACATGCTGCATTTACATTCTTTGTACACCCTAATTCTTTATCAAATGTGTCTCTGAAGGCAATTGGACTGATCTCAAAGTCCAGTTTATATACGGTCCTTCAAATAGCCTGGACCCAAACTATAGACAGCTTTATGGGTCATAATCAGCAGTCTGAATTGTGTCTGGAAAGAGATTAGTAGCTGTTAGAGTTCTTATGTGATTCTGGTAACAAGTTATATCCTCTCTCTAACCATTCTCTGTCAACTGTCTTGCTGCAGAATTTTGGATGAGCTGAGTTTTCCAAACACTCTTCAAAGGAATCTCCAGAGGTCCAAACACAATGTAACTAAGGCATGAGGCACTGTGGTCAGGTCAGACATCTCCAGGAATAAACACAACTAGAGCACTAGATTTAACTGTGCAAAGGAACCTCCAGCCACTGCCACAACCTGGAAATCCAGGTTCAGGGATGATTGAATCCAGGAATACACTCATACTGTGAATTAGCATCTTCAGGTAGAGAGTTACCTCATCTTGCATAAGATGAATTCCTATTATATGATTAGCTTTCTTTTTCATCAGGAAAATACCTCTCTTGTCTGAATTAATTTTCAAATTGTTTAACCTCTTCTGTTCCATTACTTAATCCAGATGTCGATTTAGAATTAAGGTAGTGACCTCAGATTTAGATGGAAAAGAAAATGGAGTTGGCTGGCATAAACATATGGCACTAAATCCCAAATTTCTGAACAACTTTTCTCTGAGATTTCTTGTAAGCAATAAACAGCATCAGAGGTAAAACAGAGACATGAAGGACCCTCGTAGCACACATCCAAAACAACACATTGGAACACACGCTTCTGAATTTATTCCTGCAGGAATGACAAGCCACTGCAGAACAATGCCTCCAAGACCTATCCCAGACAGTCAACCTAGAACACCCTGGTTGATCATCTTGAAAGCTACTGAAAAGTCCAGCAGAATCAATAGGGAAATGCCATCCTTGTCCAATTCTCAAACAATGTGATCTATCAAGGCAATCAAAGGTGCTTACATCCCAGAAACCTGAAGCCAGGCTGAAATAATGTTGATAATCTGATTCCTCCAGGAACCCCTGGAGTTGAGAGCCCATCAAATGCTCCAGGACCTTCCCCAAGAATGGAATACTGGAGACGTAAATCCTACAGCATGACAGAAGGCAGATTCTGCTTTCTGAAATGACATCTAACAACCAACTATGCTACAGATAACAGATGTCTTCTGCTTGTACAACAAGGTGGGCCAGAGGTTGAGCGGTTTCTTGCACAAACAAGAGATCTGATACAGAGCCTACTTATCAGGACATGCTGATTAAACAAGTGTCTTGACAAACAATTCTAGATCACCACTAATTACTGTATATCTTTTGCCTACAGTACCTGGATCCAGTCCAGTAATCTTAGCAAAAATATCTTTGTATCAGATTAAATTGAGCTGTTACATAATTAAGACTTTTTTTAATAAAAAATACAATCTTCTTTACCATTTAGATCACACCAACACCACTCTGTGAAGCTCTGCACAAAATGAATGAACATTTCCTGTTCCTAATATAGTTCCCCAGAGAGCTTAGTTGTGAGTGCAGTTCTTCCACCAATATCTAAAAGTGAAATTGAGCTAATCTTCTATTTGGCAAAATATGCAATTTAATCCTTACCTCGGTTACTGTGATATCTTTTGTTTTGCTTCCCCAAAGTTCTGTGAGACATTAATAAAACTAGAATCAGAATGACTCTAACCTAATTATGATTATATTTTCTCAGTAATATATTGTTCATCCAAGATTAGAAAACCCAGGCATCTTTTCACTGGGTGAACCTAATTAAACTATAGCTCAATTAAATTTATCACTCTAGTTCAAGAATGCCTTGCTTTGCCAGTGTGGAAAAGGCAGTAAACCCTAACGCTTCAAGACTCATTTTTTTCATAATTTGTTTTGATCGTAATGCTGGTGCCAGAGGAAGATCATGGTTGTTTTCAAAAGCTTGTACATTGTAACGCACCAAGTTTGGATGTATTAGAAAGACAGCAACCCTATGATTGGGGGAGAGGGGGCATACAGGGCTATTGCAGTCCCCCTGCCTCCTCATGAACAGAAAAGGAAAACAACCCTATCCATAGAAGGTGATTTTCCCACTTAATTTACCATGGTTGCTTCCTCAGGGGTATTCTACCAAATTCAAAACAGCTTGGTTTGGGTGGTTTTCTGTAAGGAACGGCTAATGGTCTTGGAGACCCATGTTTCCCTGATATGTCTGACTCACACAGACACTCTATCCAAAGATAGGCAGGAACTGTGTCAACTTGAGAGCTGTCACAGTAATTTCCTTCCCACCAGATATTCTACCAGATGTAGACCTTCTATTACTCTCATCTTTTATCATAGGATGCCAGTCTGAGATTGCTCTGCCAGTGTGTTTTATATGTAAATTTTATTTTTATATTTATTAACTCCATAATTCTATTGTGCATTTCTCCTTTTGACCTGTAGAATAATTTGGCTTTTAATTTTTAGCAGTTTGTTCTACAGCTATGTGAATTTGTGATTTTTTTACCTGTTTTGGGCTTTTTTTTTTTTTTCAGCAGAAAGCAGGCTGTATGTGTTAATGAACCATTTTTTATCATAAAGTAAAACAATGTATATAATATTTATCCTCAAATAAAACAATTTAAAGATTTTCAAATAAATAATTTTGATCTGGAATATTGGAAAACTATATAAGATTTTGTACACAGATACAGCTGCATTACAATTATTACCGCATTTGCAGGTGTGTAAGACATACTGACGTGTAAGACGCACCCCATTTTTGAAGGTTATTTTTTGGAAAAACTTTTTTAGTATGACTAACTCTTATACAGTGGTGAGGCTTCCTCTTCCTCCATTCCTTTCCATTTCGCCTTGGTGGGAGTTCTCTCCACCAAGGGAAAATGCATAGGAAAAAGAAGGGGAGGTCCAGGGAAGCCTTGAAGAAGCGTTCTTTTCACCCCCTGGACCCTCCTCTGCCTTTCATAGGCATAAGGAAAATGCACAGAAAAAGCAGGAGAAGGGCTGGGTGTGGAGCCAGTACCTGCACAGGGCTCCCCAGCCCTTCCCCTGCTTTTCCTAGGCATTTTCCTTATACCTAGAAAGGCAAGAGAGGGTCCAGCAGGTGGAGCCAGCACCCATGCAGGGCTCCCCAGCCCCTCCCCTGCCTTTTCTAGGCATTTTGCCTAATAGCATGAAAGAGAAGTGGGCGAAGCCTCCTGGGAGTCCTCCTTTCATCTCCTCCTTTTCTTATGCATTTTGCCTCAGTGCGAGGGGAGGGGCGTGAAAGGAGGGCTTCCAATGATACACCCGGCATATAAGATGCACCTCATTTTTAAGGGCTATTTTGGGGAGAAAAAGGTGTGTCTTATAACCAGCAAATATGGTATAACTTGGCTTTATAAACCAAAATTCATATTAGCTTTTGTCCACACATAGTGACTGTTTTCCCATACTGTGCACAGGAATTCAACCCACAATTAACCACAGAGGGCTGTTCAGTCCACTATTTTGTTCCCACAGTGGCCAGCCAGATATCCTAAACAGAAGTCCAGGGACAGAGCCTGAATGCAATAGTTTATGACCAAAAAAACCCAAACAAACTTCAAACAAAAATTTACAATTATGGCTTGTATTGAAGCTGTATTTTAACATCCCAGTTTGAACAAAGTGGGGAAGTAGTTAAATAGTGATGTTCACATTTCATTCAGGTGTGTTTCAGAAAGTGGTCACATACATGTATTAAACTATAAATATAAATATAAATATAAATATATATATATATAAAATAAAATAAATATAAATATAAATATAAATATAGCTATTTAAACACAACTGTAGTTTCCTTAGGTCCACTCCTCAAACAATGGCCTTTATTATTATTTTGCAATTCAGTAGCAAGTAGCTATCCTTTATGAACAATATCACATGTTTATCAGGTTCAAGTTATTTGTTGGCTTTCAAATTATTAAGAACATTTGCACTTAATTAACTGTCTTGATTGTCCTGACAACCATTTCTCTACATCCTATGTATTTTAAAGGAGCCCATTGACCACAATGACAGCCACAGATAAGTACATAATAAAGATAAATATAGCTCATACAAATCTGTTAATGACTCTTCTAGCTTCCTTTCTAGTTATATTACTCTGTACCACTCAAATCAGACACAATGCTTATCACAAGGAAACATATCACCAGAAAGTTTCCAGGAATACCTACCTGGATTCATGTGGCCAACAACACTGCAGGGAAGGGTAGGAGTTTGATACCCACCATGGAAGAGACAAGGTTGCTTTGCATCTGGCACAAGGTGCTGGCATGTGATGGGGATGGAGTCAGAGATTATTTAAGGTCTGACCATTCCCTCACATGCCTTTTTCACTTTTTGTAGCATGGATCACCCTCCCATCTTCAGTTACTGGTCACTTTGGGGTTGGCTAGTAAGTTTTTACCCTTTACCAATTTTTTTTCTTACATCATACTGTATCTGTGGGCCTTTTACAATAGGCTTATGGGTGGTGTCAATAAATTGGCTGTGACCTGGCAGGTAGTGGGGGTAGGCAGAACATAAGTCTTCAGTGATCACCTGAGGCACACTTTTGGTGTGGAGGATAATTCTAAAGCTTTCTCTTTAAAGTCTCATGGCCCAGGGGGTGGGCATGGAGACTACCCTTGAGTTTAACCTGGAATTGGGACTCTGTCTTCTAGAGTTCAGGGGCTTACGTGGGAGTCCCCCGAGTTGCCTTCTTGTTGGGGCCAGCTGGTGAGTAACTCAGATATTTGGATTGCCGTTGGGAGTGAGGTATTTCACCCAGGAAAAAGCTGAAGAGGTTGCCAGGTGGTAACATCAGACTTCAGCTGGACCTGCCTCAAGTAACCCCCCACGTCTGTTCCACTTCTAGGCCAATAAAACTTAAATAGGCTAGATGAAATAAAGTGGACCTTTTTTAACCCAAATTTCTGTGTCTAGTCTCACTATTACATAGTTGATTATCAATACCTATGTTTCTAAACTACATACACACAACACAAACACATACACAGGCACTTTACAATTGCAACCTGAACTGAGGATAGGGTTATTTCATAGATGATTCAGATGTTTCTGTGCTATGAGAGATAGAGAGATTGAGAGAAAGGCCTGGAATGTCACTGTTAACACATTCAGTCTGAATGGTCTCATGCATCCATCCAGCATCCAATGGAACCATCAATGTGGCATGGTAATTAGTAACTGATTTTGAATAATCAATGGCAAAACAGATTTTCTTTTTAAAAAACTACATAATTGTTGCACTGATTCACAGGTAGTTTGGGAAGGTACATCTGTTTTCAAAGAGGAATAATGGAAACCTAGGCCATTTCCGCACTACACTGCTACAGTGCTATTATTCCACTTTCAACATTCTGTGGAATTTTGGGGTTTGTAGTTTACTGAGGCCAAAGAGCTCTCCGGCTGAGAATTCTAAATGCCTCTCCCTAAGCTCCCAGGATTCCATAGGAAGTTGAAAGTGGAATAACAGCACTATGGCCCTTTTCGTACCTTACCTTTTACCAGTGCTGGGCTGCTTGGCTCACGCACGAAGGCTTGGGAGGAATGCTGCCGCTTCCCTGCTGCTTCGGGTCCACAGCTGCTACCTTATCGCACGAGCGCCCTGCCTCTTCCATTCACAGTGCAGCCTGGGACCTTGCAGCCTGCACTGAGGAGAGGATACACGACCGGCCCGGCTAACAGCATTGCATGACGGCGCACCATTTTCAGCTTTAACCCGAAAATGAAAAGGTGTGTGTCTGCTCTGCGTCTGGCCCTTAAACTTCACGTAAATGTGAGTGCGTCATGCAGACCACTTCTCACATTTACGCGACACTCAAGGGGCCCTTTCACTTAAGAAATGCTGTGCGAAAAGGGCCTATAATAATGTAGTACGGAAAGGACCCATGTTTGAATTATAAAGGGATACTTATTGTCCTAAAATGGTATCTTCTATATATTGGTCAGATGTAGACATTAAGGGTAGATGCGCTGTTTTCTGGAAAAAGAGAAAGGGAAATGTTATTGGAACAGTCTAGCTGACAGAGGCCAATATGCTGACATAATCCTGGTGTTATACATTGTTCTTTTAAGAGTTTGTAGTTTTAATACATTTTCCTTAATGTTTATGATAAAAATGCTTGGCTAGCAGTACTCCAGTGTGGTAGAGATTAATTATCTGGGATGAATAAGCTGAATCATGATAACATATGTTATATATCAGAAAGAAGGGATATGGTTACATATTTCTATAGAAGTACAGAAAAATGTGATGTGGTGGTTTGAGCTCTGGACCTTGGAGACCAAGGCCCTTTTTGCATGGCATTTGCCATGTGAAAGAGGGCCTGGAGCATCGCATGATTGCGAGGAGCGATCTGCACAATGCACTCACAATCGCACGACACTCCAGGGGCCAGCAGGGGCTGATTGCACACCTTTTCATTTTCGGCTTAAAGCCAAAAATGATGTGTGATCGCGCATTCCTCCTGGGCTCCGTGCGCACTTACCTGGCGTGCGGAGCCAGTGGAGCCAGGCAGGTTATGCTTCCTGCCTCAGTGCAGCCTGGGAAGGTCCCAGGCTGCACTGTGGAAGGAAGAGGCGGGGTCTCACGCGAGCAGGCAGCTTGTGCAGAGCTGAAGCAGCAGGGAAGGTAAAGCATTTTGGCAGAGGCTGCTTGTGCGATCCCTGCACCCCAGTGCCAGAACAAGGTAAGGTGCAGAAAGGGACCAAGGTTCAAGTCCCCACTTGGCCATGGAAATCCACAGGGTGACTTTGGACCCATCACACACTCTCAGCCCCAGAACACCCCGTGATAGGTTCTCTAGAAAATGACTGGAAGGCACACAACAACAATAGCAATAGATTTTTTGAAATGTGCTAAAAGGGGGAATTGTAGCAAGAAAGAAAATCTTAGTCAAAGTGCAAAGAAGGAATAAGAAAGAAATCCTTATCAGACAATAATAATGGTACTTATGTTACCAGTACCAGATAAATAATTGTATATAACAACAACCATTCATGGATGACAACCACTATGATAATTGTATGTATGATAATTGTATGGCACCAGTAGTTTTCAAATCTTTTCCTTCAGGTGTTTGGCAGTCAACCTCTAGAAGTCTCAGCCAACTTAGCCAAGGATTAGAGAAAAGCAGGATATGAAATAAATAAATAAAATAAAATATTTTTATCTTGCTTTTCTCCAACATGAGATCCAAGGTATTGTGGGGGCCAAAGTCCAAAACATCTCAAAGACCAGGGTTTAAAACAGCATGCACTTGCCTGCTGCAAATTCTGTTCCTGAATTACAGTAGCAATGAGATATCTGAGTGGAGCTAGTCTCATGGCAATTGGTCTTGGAGCATCTCAGTGGATAAACTTCTCTGTCTGCCCTCCTTATTATCCACTCTCCATTGCTTCACTTGTAAGGGAAAGATATGGTTTAATTACTTTATGTTGTGCTATTGGTGATAAGATCTTGATTTAAGCAATACACTAGAGAAACATGGAAACAAGACTGCCTGTCTTGAGAGGTATTACACCAATGCTGAATAAACAAGCCATAGCAATACACACCCACTGGGATCTGATGAGCTGACATAAATAAGGTCTGAGTGGCACATTATTTTGCACAAACCTGAAAATATTTTTAAATAAATGGATATCACTTTAATGTACTGAAAGTCAAGCCACTTCTTTGCAGAAGACAAAGTCTTTGGGCTAATTTTTCAAAAGAAAATGTAAATGCCATTTCAGATTATTCTGTTTTGAATAGAATGTTCTATGTAGGTATATTCAGTGATGAAGCTATGTTAAATTTTTCAAAGTTAAATGTAAAGAAGTTTTCAAAATGTCAGACTAATTTCAGATCACTAATTCAAGCCTCTTTAATTCATATGTCCCTTTGTTGGCTTAATAAAGGTATTATCACAATATGGATTTGGGGATTTGTCTTATAGTCCTCATGGCTGCTCCTGCTTTTTATACAATTCAAAATCATAGCAGAATCAATCAATGTTGCTTGCAGCTACAAAGATTCTGGTCACCAACACTGTGCCTCAGTTCTGACAGGGATTTATTCCAAAACTATATTCCTAGCATGTCAAACGTCTAGCAAATAAGAAATCCACCCACATTCTTGAAATGTTAAAGAATGTTCTGCCTAAGTATATAAACAAACAAGTACACACAGACATGACTGACATTCGTGCTTCAGCTTCAATCCTCTGTTGTGTGAGATTTTGCATCTTTGGGTTTATTTGCTCCCGATAAAGGACACTGAATCTTAATGCCGTGTGTGGATCATTCTGCATCAATATTTGTGCAATTAATTCTAGCCAGACAAGCCAGCAGCCTACATCTATAAATATTTACTACACCTTCCCCTCAGCCTGGAGAAATAAGTAGAAATTTAACATTGCAACCACACAAAAATGTTTTCTCCCTTCTCCATACACCTCCCTTCACTATGACCTTTTTACTGAACTACATTTCTTGGAACATTATACAATAGACCTTGTAGCAATTAAATATATCAGAATTTGGGCAGCACATGAAAAAGGCCTTCTAGAATCTTTTCCAGTGATGCCTTGGACTTCAGTTGCAGGAATACTGAATCTTCTTATATTATCTTTTACAAAGAAAAACTGCTGCTTTCTAATCAAAATCATGTACATTTAGGCTCATTAGAATCCATGACCTTAAGCAGGCTTAACACTGAGATGGATGGCATAGAAGAACTTTGATCGAGAACTCCCTTGTCAAAGCCATGCTCTTCTGTGTCATTCTTAAGATATCTTGGGCATGAGGAGGTGTGAGCTCCTGCGAGCTGTTGACAGCTTTCTAAAAGTATGCAATGCAGTTTCTCCACTTGTTTGCCTGCCTCACAAAAAATGTTCTCACTGCTTACTGCAATGGTAGCATGTTATCATCTGCTGGGAGTCCTAGTATTAAATGCTATGCTCTGTCTTTGAAGAAGAATGCCCTTCAGTGATCAGTAAAACAGATATAAAAAATGAAAGCTATAAAGTGGAATGAAAGTTAGTTCATCAATAGTGACAATAAATGCTGTCCCAGTTATGCTGCTTTCCCTGGAGGAAAACTCATTTCATTAATGGTCCCAGGACTGAGAAATCATTCTAAAGCTATACCATGCTAAAAAGTGCTCCTGTCACTTCCTGCAGAGTCAAAGTATGTCTTTTCTGGTATTTAGGCTGTTGAAGGACAATTTGGTAAACACATAATACAAATTAACATTAGCCAGCAATCCCTACCCTTTAAGAAGGTGAGTTAAATGGCTTACTTCTTGTCAAATTTCATTTTACTTTGATTTTTACCAGATTACTGAATGATAAACAAGTAGAGAGAAGAAAGGATAAAACAGATGCAGGTTAAATATTGACAGTAATGTTTCATTTGACTGTAAGTCATCTGTGTAGAACAATGCCAAACTTTTGATTAGTGATCAGATCACTTGAGTTTCACAGGCGCCTACCTTGAGCTTAAAAACTGATTCAAAAATAATCTAAAAAGACAAAAACTTTCAGCACAAGCCAGGAACTGATATTGTGTAGCAAATGTCAGCAGCAATTAAGACTCATTCTTCTGCTTTTGTCTGTGTCACCACATTAGTTGTGTGGTCCTGATGAGTGGACTTCCTCAGTGTAACCTAGTGCATATCTGTTGAAATGTTGGATTTGTTGTTGGATTTGTTGTAGTGGAAGTACATGTGTATGTGTAGCACATGTGTATGTTTGTGTGTGCACTTATGCATATGTGTGTGTGTGTGTGTGTACACACAGAACCTGGAATACTGTGGCCTAAATCCAGTTGTTAATCTGAAGTAAAGTAGGCCCACTGAATCAAAAGAACTTATTGTATTTAAGTATTGATTTATCTAGTTCCCGTTGATTTGATGAGTCTGTTGTAGTTTGGACAAAAAAATGGACTTAGGTCTATAACAGACCTGGGCATTGTACGGCCCCCGGGCCACATACGGCC
The DNA here is from genome assembly GCA_948472985.1 of Iguana delicatissima. Lineage (NCBI taxonomy): Eukaryota > Metazoa > Chordata > Lepidosauria > Squamata > Iguanidae > Iguana > Iguana delicatissima. The sequence goes on along the minus strand of CAOKZL010000411.1, from coordinate 1,572,049 downwards.
CTTTGATTGGCTCTGACTGGCCCGTGTAAGGCTAATTGGAAATTACAAAATAAACATACTTTCTAAGGCCCTTTCCTCACGGGGGGGGCCCCGAAACGGGGCCGCACATGCAGAGGCAGAACTTACCTGTGAGCGGGTTGCTCCGTCCCTGCGGAGAGCGCGGATCTGCCATTCCAAATGCCGCCGAATTTCAGCGGCACTCAGTGGCATTCGGTGGCGCTTGGCAGTGCCCAAAATGGCGGCTGGCGGCTTCTGGCGGCGCTCCGCCAATCAGGACAGCGCACCAGCCAGAAGCCCGCCCCCAGGCAGATCTGCAGGGACGTGCTACCGCGTCTCTGCAGTTCTTCACCGGGGGCTGCTACGGGGCAGCGCAGGTGAGTTTTATAAAAACCACTTGCGAAGGTGGTTTTTATAAAACTCACAGCGCCACCCCTGCGGCTGCGCTAGAGCAGTTTGAGGTGTAGAACCTCACTTTTTTTAACTGCTCTAGTGCACCCCCCAGTGAAGAAAACCTCCAGGAGAGGTCGCTCTAGCGTGGGTAATATGCCCAGCCCTCCACAATATTTTTAGTTTCTCATGTGGCCCCATGAAAAAAATAATTGCCCTGGTCTATAATATCCTTCAGAACCTATTGGTGTCATTATTACTACCTAGCTGGGTTGATGAAAAGTCCATGCAACCAATTAGTGCCAATTGGCAATGTGCTTTATTGGCCAAAATTCACATGAGGACAGCTGCATATGTAAGTGTCTCTTAAGCATGTTCATATCTCTTGTCAGGTGCTGCAGAGGTTAGTATTTCTGTCTTCTCCTCTTCCAAGCTACTTTAAAGCCCTGAAGCCACCTCATACAGGCTTTCCGTGCTGCAGTATGAATGATCAGATTAGAGAAGTGTCTGGCAATCCTTCCATCCACCTACCAGAGGCACAGGGATTACAGAAACACTGAGACCTCCATAGGACACCTTGTGGATCTCAACACAGTTGTCATCTTTGTGCATTCATGTCCTGCTCCCATTACAGGACAGAATGCCTTGGTGAGGTGGCTTCAGGGCTTTAAAGCAGGTGGAGGTGGTATATGAATCAGCCTGGTGTAATCGTTACACTGCATTAAATGGATGTTCAATTGAGGCCATTCTCTTTTTTATTTATTTAGCTTGTTGTGATAGAGTATTTAGAGATCTTCTAAGTCTAGCAAGATCTCAGACTATTGGGACTAGAGGTAGGAGTAACTTCTACAGCAGCATTTTAGAACTGTCAGTAGTGAGATGCACAACCTGGCTTAGGGGTACATAAGTCTACATACAACCACAGAAAGGAGTCACTCATAGCAGGGATCTGATCCCCTTTCCCTGTTTTGGACTACCACCTCTACCAGCCTTGTCCAAGATTTATAGAGGTTTATGCAAGTTGTAGTTCAAACATCTGGAAAACACCTGGGTCCTTTCCACAATTTACCTGTGTCCGGTGTGGTTGCACGGGGATCATGTGAGCAGCCTCTTCCGTGAGGGTCCCACATCCCCACTGCTTCTATTCTGCAGGAGTTGCCAGCCAGCCGGCAGGCAGCATGAAGGCTCCGCTTCTTCCTTCTGCAGCACAGCTGGCTATTTTCCTAGGCTGTGCTGGGGGAGGAAGCGCAATGGCTATGGTTCCAGAGCTCTGCACGGACAGTAAGTGCGCATGGGCCCCAGAGTGATGCGTGATAGTGCACCATTTTCAGCTAAAAGCCGAAAAGGATGTAGTGTGCGATCAGCGCCTGCCGGCCGCAGCAGCATCATGCAATTATGAGGACGTTATCTGAAATACTCCTTGCAATTGCGCAACTCTCCGGAGGCCCTTTCACATGACAAATGCCATGCGAAAAGGGTCCAGGTCATTTCTCCCTGTTGTCTTGCAAGGATGGCAATGCTGTCCTTTTTGTTCTACTTAAGCTTTTCCTTAGAGTGGTAATGGCTTGCGCTTGTGATGTTACTCATTGATTATAAAGTTCTACTCAAAAATAAGGGGGGAAAACATAATGGTTTAAGAAGTAACATTGCACTGAAAGTTGTCTCTGCTTCTAATTCATCCAAGGGCTACTGTCCTTAATACATCTTACTCAGTGAGAATGCCTTTTCCAAAGGTACCCTTGAAGTCCAGGGCTCCATGGAAATCTACTGGTGACCTTGGGCAATCTGTCAAGAGTGTATACATTTTTATTTATCTAAGCACTTTGGCTTGTATGTACTGATGCCAGTTGATACAGACACACTGTACCAGCTTAATTTAGCAGAAAAGGACAATGAGGTCTGGGAAAACATTTGAAAACCAGGCCTAATAGAAAACTGAACATTTTGACATTTTGGAAGCCAAACGATCTAAATCATGAGACAATCTGTTATAAAGCAAAGTCTACAGTGGACATGGAAGGAAAATGGGGCACCACCACCCCTCAAAAGAGGCTCCCTGAAAAGTTTTAGGATCCATGTGGACCATGAATGTTGTTTATTGTGGCTGAGAGTGAGTGATGCACCCAAGGTTACTCAGTGGGTTTGCACAGCTGACAGGGGAATTGAACCCTGGTCACCAGGATCATAGTCTTACTCTGAAACCACTACACCATCCTGGCTCTCAAAAGCAACTTTCTTGCTATTTGTTAAGTTTATCTATTTATGAACCTGCAGGTATTTAAGTAGCAAAAATTATTGTTCCCATCACACTCCATGTGTCACTATATTTTTGTTTGTTCATTTAGATGTTAGAATGGAAGGCAAGCATTCTGAGTCAACATAGAAAAGTCAGAACATTGTCTGGGACCACTGAGAGGTAAGAGTGGATTCCAGGAGTGCTATCTGACTTCACTAAAGGGTACAAATGACCAGGACTAAATTTCAAGGTCATTGCAGCATCAGTAGTCTGTTCAAACACCTAAAGGATAGTGCCAAGCAGTCCTACTCAGGACAGAGCCAGAAAAATCCCAGCAGCCAGGGAACATAGGCAAGACCCATGAATAAGTACAAAAGGTAATCTCTTAGTCTCTCCTCCCCTTTTCCCATGAGGCTTAAGGAAATTTTGGTCCCTCAAGTTGGAAGTTTACAGTGTGATTCAGACTACCAAATGCCTCAAGAGGGATGTCTTAATTCCTGAGGAGATCCCATCAGATGGGCTCCTGGTAAAGCATACTCTTATCAGCTCGTACCTCCTTATAATTAAATCTCACTGGTTGGGATACTTGTAGAATAAAGGAAAAGACAGCATGATTCAGTGGTCTGGGTATTGGACAAGGACCATGGAGGCCAGCTTTTGAATCCCCATTCAGCCATGGAAACCCACTGGTTGACCTTGGGCAAGTCACACTCTTTCAGCCTAGGATAAAGGCAAAGGCAAGTGTCCTCTGAACACATCTTGACAGGAAACCCCCATGCTAGGTTCACCTCAGGGTTGCCATAAGTTGGAGAATAACCTGAACACACACAACAACAAAACACCCTCCTCAACTAAGCTGTCATTTTGTTATCAAAACATCATCATTTATCTTCATAAAATTTTAAAATACTGATATTCTGAGGGACAGTGTCATGACAAAAACTTTAGGAACTACCAAGACTGAGCGGCCAACAATCTTTTTTTAAAAAATGATCTTTAAAAAAAACCACACGCCAAACACCAACATTGATTGGTATACAGCACAAAAAACATGAATTACCTTTTCTAAAATTTTGTTGGGTTAATTCTCTCCTTGGGATCTACTGTTTTTCAAAATGTTACATGGATAAGCAAAAAAATGATTTTTTTAAAAAAAAATTTAACAGCTTTTCATTTTCTAGTGAAAGTCAGTAAGAGAGAAATTGTGATCTGGGTTCCTGAGTCTTGATTTGCTGTGCTTTGGATTAGTCTGGACCAAATCAAGCCTAGATCCAAATCCCCAAACTGGACTCAAAACCAAATCAGGAGGCCCTAAAACACTTAGTTAAAAGGAGTAGAACAATCATGTCCTGACTACACGGATGGATCTGGAGTAAGAGGGCTAACCCTGGAAAAAGATGCCATTTGTTTAACAGATATCCACTTTACAGATCTAATGCTGAACTCTATGTTTCTTGAATGGAAAAGCAGTCATCCTAAAAGAAAAAAAAAATTGAGAGAGATTTTAGATGTGTTTGGTATAGAATTTTTCTGTTCTTTTTTTATACTGAAGTCCTTTCTTTTCATACTTTTAAAGGCTTTCAAATATATTATGACTCACAAAGGGAGAATGGAGGCTTGAATTGTGGGGCACAATGATTCTCTGGCACCGTGGATGCGTGACGTTCTCTCTTTTCTTTTTTCATAGATTGATTGAGTGCTATTGTTTCTGAACAGCTGTTGATTGCTACGGCTGTCTATCTTGGACCAGCTAAAAGGTTATAAACTGTATGAAATTATGTACTCTGACTGGCTTTATAAAATTAATATCAGTACATTCTTCTTACATTGTCACTGAAAAATTATAATTGTGAAATTTAAAAGAAAAGCTTACAGTGGTTTTGCAGAAAATCTCAGTTATGCTATTGTTCCCATATTTTGATCTCAGTCACTAAGCATGTACAGAGAGTATAGTTTTCAGTATGCTAAGCAAAGCTCCAAGGGCCCATTTGCAGTAGTGTTTATCCCCCTTGGAGAATAGGAATAAATGCACACAACTGACAAGATGATCATAATTATAGCCTACAGAAAATATCGAACCATTAGGACCTTGCAAATTGTACTAATTTTTACAACTTAGAGTCAAGTAGATACCTGAGGTATGTACAAAATACACAGAGAGATGCCCTGTCACAGAAAAGTAATAACTGAGAGTAGCAAGCATGCAATTCCTTTTCAAACATTTCCCCATTTTTTAAAAAGGAAGGAAAATTTGCTAACTTTATAAAAGTAACATTCTTGCAACACTCCTTGTTTCCTCAGTTTCTCAAAATGTGTCAGTCTCCATTAAAGCCACCTCTTTCCTATTCTCAGTTTAGAATACAATTATGACACCTTTTATACTTGCCAGCCTTTAAGGATCTTGTACTTTTTTTTTAATGGAAGTACTCACTTGTCACTGCTTCTGTAACAAGAAGCTAGTTGTACAGCATGTAACTGATGAGTTAAGTGGATTCACTTAAGGTGGAGATTCATATTTTTGAAAGGACTTACAAACATTTTACATGCAAAGGCAGAATGTTATAATGCATTGTTGTTGAAAACATAATACTGTTTAGTACTTCTCAGAAGTACAATGACGGTATGACGATGGGATCTGATGGAATTCACTTAGCGACTTATTGTCATGTGTTAAATACCTGACTTATAAATAAAATGTGTCAATAGGAAAAACAATAGAAAAGTGTGCAGGATGACATAAAAAAAAGAATGTGTTTCATTGAATTAATGAAAAGGATACAACTGTGAAAGATTCAACTGAATTAAGATTTATGAAATTATAAAAAAGGGAAAACAAAGGATAATTGCCATTTGCCTTTTTGTTTTCAAACTGCAGAATGAATAAGAGGGATGCTCTGTCTGGTAGAATGTATATAAAAACCTCACAATAAAATCTTTCTTCCAAAAGAGGTTCTTGAAACTGTTAACAACTGCTGTAAAGCTCATGCAACAAAAGAGGACGTTTAAGTCTTCCAGAGACATGTTCTGTTATGAAACTCCTACCAAACTAGGCACACATTGTGGACATTCTGTGGCATTGTCACCTGCACAATTGAATTGTGTAAAGATATTTCTTAACTGAATTCTCCCATTTTAATTAATTAATTAAATAAATAAATTCCAACCAATTTAACGTATTGGGGCCCCCTTCAAAAAGAAGAAGAAGAAGAAGAAGAAGAAGAAGAAGAAGAAGAAGAAGAAGAAGAAGAGGAGAAATGAAATGAAATGAAAAAGAAAAAGGAAAAGGAAAAGGAAAAGGAAAAGAAAAGAAAAGAAAAGAAAAAGAAAAAAAGACTGTTACTGTAGTTTCTAGTCCTGACTTGTGGTATATTAGATATCATTTGATATCAAGAATTTGGCCTTCACTACCCATTCCTCCCCACGTGCTTGCGAGGTTCCCGTACAAGCACGTGCACAGGCATGGCCGAAAATAGCTGAACTATTCAAAACAAATTCAGGCAGGCCAGTAATTGCCGGACTGCAGCTTCAGGAGGCCTCCAGGCAAGTACCCTTTTAAATCATATTATGCATGCATGCTGTGCACAAAAGACTCCCTGCCCTGAGCAGGCACATCGACAAGCTGAATATCCAACTGTCGAGCACTCCGCGTTTGCATACTGTCTGCTCTACTGACAACTCTGTCATAACTCAATCATGCAAAATACTGACTTTTCAGAGGCTTTGTCTCCAGCCCAAAACTCATTGTTTTCCCCGGGAATGGACTAGCCTGTGGGTACATTTTCCCCTATAAGGCCCCCTGATTTTGAGCGTTTCTCCGGATTGCTCCTGGCTTCCATCCTGCCTTGCTGTCACTTTGTTCAATGAGCCTTCCATGTGCTCAGCTCCATGTGCTGAGAATCTCCACTTCCATGGACTTTTCTTCAGACTACCTGGGCTTCAGGACAGGTGTAGTATTTCCCCATGCAAAAATCCCTCTTAAAACCCTCTATCCAACTCCTGCCTTTCTTTCAATAGGTCTGTGTGAGTGTTTGCATACATACGTTTTGACTGTGTTCATCAAAAATAAAGAAAACAATTATTATTTACTTCTATTTGCTCATTGACTCAGTCTGACCCCATAGACGTTGGATTCAAGATCTCGCTAGGTTGCCCTGCCTCTCGTATTGCTTAGCTTGTGCTCTGCTAATTCCCATTCCCCATTGTGAGCACATTGAGGTGTCCCTCCCAGGACCCCAGAAATCAGGGTAACAAGATCACCAAGATGTTTTATGGTGAACTATGATGCAGTGAAGAAAGCTGACATGAAGAGGATTGATTCATTTGAAATATGAGGCCTGAAGAGATTTTCATTTCATTCCATTCCATTTAGATACAATAAGTTGCCAAAAAGGCAAATGAATGGGTCCAAGAGCCTGAACTCTCCCTAGAAGCAATTGTACTTGGGCATGTCAGGAAATGACATGACTCATTAGAAAAAACAATAATGCTTGGTAAGGTAGAAGTTAGCTGTAAAAGAAGAAGAGTATATTGCAAGTGAATAGACTCTATCAAGGAAGCCACAGGCCTGAGTTTGCAAAGCTGTTAATAACAAAGGCAAGTTCTGCACTGCACTGTTATAGTGCTTTTATTCCACTTTCAACATCCTTTGGAGTTCTGAGGTTTGCAGTTTGTTGAGGCCAAAGAGCTCTCTGGCTGAGAACTCTAAATACCCCTCCCTAAATTGCAAACCTCAGGATTCCACAGGATGTTGAAAGTAGAAGAATAGCACTATAACAGTGTAGTGCAGAAATGGCCCAAGTCTTACTGGAAGTTTCTCATTCAAAGAGTTGCCATAAGTCAACATCAACTTGATGGCAGTTAACAACAGCAAATGATTCAGCAATACAGAAGTGATATGCTTTGGCTGATCCCATTCAGGTAAAATTGAAAGTGTTTTGCAGGTGGACATTGGAATTCTCATTGTAATGGTTAAACTATAATATAATCCTAACCAAGACCACAAGACTAACCTTCATCTAATGGTCTACGCACTCAAATTTTCACTAGAATCAGATAATACCCCACAATTCATGCAATGAAAGTTTCTTCTTTCTTTCTTTCTTTCTTTCTTTCTTTCTTTCTTTCTTTCTTTCTTTCTTTCTTTCTTTCAATGCTGGTGCTGAGCAGTTATGGACGATCTAATTGATCTTACTGCAGTGTTCTGCTAAATGGCACTATGCTGAAAATGCTTGAAAAAAGTAAGGAAAACTGCACAGAAAACTGTTCTGTTTTCAAAAACTATTCACAATTTGGGACCTATACTGCACAAAATTGTCATGGTATTTTTGTGCAGAAAATAATACAACAATATTATTTCTGTACCAAAAGAAATAAGTAAATGCTGCTTTCTGTGCAAAAGATCACAAGTGTGAATTTTTCATAAAATAAGTGTTGAGGTGTTGGGGTGAAGTTACACTTTTTATTGTGGGTCAGTCTCAAAGGTCACGGGGAGAGAATTGTCCAATCAAGGGGGAAAGGGTGAGAATCTTTGAGATGCTTCAATGGAGAAGTTATAAAAATCCTTGAGAGATCATGTGGTGGAGAGACAACAAAGAAACATCCTGGAGATGAAAGCTATGCCAGTAGCAGGCTGCAGGCCCTAGGCCTTGCTTTCTGGCCTCACTCTTCTCTTAGACCATCTAAGCCTGTGAACCCCCATGTGAGGAGCTAGAATATTAAGTAGTTAGTCACACTAGGTCTTTTATTATTTTGGAAGTTTGTCTGACCTGGAGAATGTATCTGCTTTTTTTATAACTACTTGTAACTTAAGCGTACCTGAGAGGGGGGAGCCTTTCATGGGTATCATTGTCTTGTTTACTTGCATGCCTTAGAATAAATACTTGTCTGTAGAACCTCTGTTTCCTCTCTATTCCCATGCCATTCTTCAGCACACACTTAGATAGGACTTCTCTCACTCAGAAGGGGGAAGTGAGGAAAGGGAAGGATCCTTAAGCATGGAGATTGGCAATTCTCAGTGCAGAGTCCCACTGTACTGCTCAATTAATTCAGAATTCAGTGGGTGGTGGCAGTGAAGAATTAATGAACCCTGGGGAATTTCCTGCTCCTATTCAAGGGCAGAAGTCAGTCTTTCGGGGCTGGAAGTTGGCACAGTATGAAGAAACACATTATAAACATTTTTTTTAAAAAAAAATCATCTTTTACACTCTTTCTGTTATCAATGTTTCAGTAAGAATATAGATTATAAGCTCCATGGTGGTGATGGGCTCTGCTTTTTCTTGGACATCTGTTACTCTGCTAAACAATATAGACAGTGATGACACTATATAAATTATCACATATTCTCATAACTGTGAACTTGCTATTTGCCAGCTAGCCCACTCACTCTAAAGTGTGTGTGTGTGAATTCTATCACAGTTGTTACTATATGGCAATGAGAAGGCACTGCTAGAAGATGTATTGGTGATGAGAAAGAATGGGGAAAAAGAAGTTATTTTGGTAAGCAGTTTCTCTCTTTTTATTATAGCCCTATAACAATGTGCAAGTTGGGGGAGAACACTGTGGCTACCTCTCTGACTGTCTATATGGATGGTAACTGTCTAAAGAAGAGAATCTCTTCTTTCTTGGAAGGTTCTCTATGTTGGGTAATTGAGAGATTTTTAGTAATATGTCTCCCAATCAGCAGAATATTTTGTAATGCACAGGCAGAAGTTGATCAAATTACCAGCCCCACTTTATCACTCCAACCCAGACACACTTAATCTAGCTCAAAATAAACACAGTTTGGTTAAAAATATGTAAAAAGGATTTACTCACATAATCTTGTGCATAGTTTCCACAGGTTCAGTTCTTGAAAAAACATAAGAAGAAATTGAGAAGCCACATGCTTACAGGGAAGCATGCTTGCCAGAGGATTGGAGACCACATGCTTGCAGGGAAGCCGAAGAACAAAAAGGGAAGAGGAAGGGAACATGCAAGGGGAAGTGGGTGTTGACCAAACAACAGGAAGTTTACTCTAGGCAGTCCCCTCTATGCCTACAATAGATATGCAAACTAACTAGCCAGTTAATTAAAGCATGCAAAGGTTGCTGCTTCAAATACTCTATACCATCAGGAATATTGGAATATCTGTATACTAATCATATGGATGTTCTCCATATACTGAGAATGCTGTGCTTCTCAGCAGGTCACATGTGGAGAGAGATGGAAAAGAAAGGGGAAGGAACTGGCACTTTCTCCTTCCTCATGTATTTATTCCACATGTGATTAGGACACATGAATTCCTTCTCATTTTGGGGCCTCCTAATCACCTCTTGTCTACATTTGTAATGACCACCACAAAGAGCACTGTTGTGGCTCCTGTCAAGGCTTTGCTTCCAAGCCCAAGTCCTTGTGAAAGAACATAACTTCATTACCATCCCCTTATCATTTTGGTTCTGAAGTGTGGTTGAAAAAAAAAAGGTTCATTTTTAATTCTTTAACAATGTTCATTTCACATATAATATAAAGGCTTTGAGAATACAAGTTCAGGTTAGGAAGTACACACACGCAAACACACAAAAGTCATTTAGCCGTGTAGGGTAAGAAAGAGCCTTCCTGATTAGTTGGAGTTTTGGACAGAAAAAGAAAGAGAGAGAACACCAGAGAAAAGGGGAGGTGTTGGAAGTGGTTGTAGCTAGTACTGCTGGAATGGACTAGTTGATAAGTGTAACTAAGGAGAGTAAGATATTAGTTAAGTGGAAGTATGGTAAATAGAGACATGGTCTAGCTAGGGCTATTTCCACACTACACTGTTATTGTGCTATTATTCTATTTTCAACATCCTGTGGCATTCTTGGGTTTGTAGTTTACTGAGGCCAAGGAGCTCCCTGGCTGAGAATTCTAAATGCCCTCCCTAAACTGCAAACTCCAGGATTGCATAGGATGTTGAAAGCAGAATAATACCAGTATAATAGTGTAGGGCAGAAATTAGCTAGCTAGATGTATATAATCTCCAGCTGTTTTATTATCTTATTGTCTCTGTGTGTATGTGTGTGTGTGTGTGTCCATTCCTAGTTTAAAACTTTTTTCCTGCTGACACTTTTTTTCAACAGACTTTAAACTTTCTTATCTGAAGCTTTGCAGTCCCTTTTCCCCTTCTCTATCACAGCTCTAAGAACCATTCCTGAATTAACTTAGAGAATTTGAAGATTGTCTTGCTGAAGGGACCCAGTGAAATCAAAATTACACCTGTTAGCTGAAAAAAGCCAAAGGAAAGGAAGAGGCAAACGGAGTGTGGGCATAACTGTTCTGATCATTTTGCTTCGCTCTCAGGATCTGGAAATGTTTCGTTATAACCCTATTGCTCAATAAGGATCTTGTCTAATTAAATGCTGTGATTTTGATGTTAAGGATGTTCTGGAGAATTAGGTACCCTGTAGATGGTTCTTCTGTCCATTCTGCCCTGCTGCCTCATCTTCCTTTTGATCACTTTTCCCTTGGGGATCTTATGGCCCATAAGTACAGTGTTCCCTCCCTTGGAAGACATTTAGCTGACTGAGGAAAATCGAAAGGTATATCACTGAACTAATTTGATTTTTTTGCAATTGAAAGGATTAAATAAATAAATAAATAAATAACGACAAATATGACACAGATAACGTTTGCTCAGAATGCACTTACTAATGACAAATAAAGAACTATCAGAAAAATCACAAAGATTGAACAGATGAAATGACTGCTAACTGAAAGATCAGAGCTGAATGTGTTATAAATTCTGCAGATATTCAGATACCTGTGGCTGATGTTCCTTCTTTAGTGAAATTTCAACTCATTGCAAGAGGGACATTTTCACCCTTGACCAATTTGGCAATGGAGTTTTTAACACTCTGGAAAATGCCAATAGTTTTACAGCTCTAGGAGTCATTTCACTGGGTTTTCAAGACAGTAATTGGTGCAACCTTAGAAATAATGACACAATGCAAGGTCTTCTTGGAAGCTGCTGACAAAGTATGTGTACAATAAAAACAGTGGTCTTGTCAATGCAGTTTGATCTAAAGGCTTGCCCTTTCACAGTAAGGGAAAAAAGAAAGAGAGAGAATGAGAGAGAGAGAGAGAGAGAGAGAGAGACTAGAAAGCCAGGCTATGCCAAGTGTTCTAGCATAGTTTCTCGCCAGGCTGTTCTCTGATTATTGTTCTGCACTGAAACCTTCTTGAGTTTGACTCATTTTGCCCCCTTCATTATGTGCTTAGCAGGTAAACTATAGGTGGACAGCATTTCATAAAAAGAGCCTTATTGAAGACCACATATCATGGTTCCTCTTAATTCCTCTTAATAGCATAACTGATTGGGAAAGACACAAACTCATTCCCTTCTTCATAATACACATTTTTCTTGCATTGCAATTCAGAATGCCAACCTCCCACTCTTCAGGATGGAAAAATCTGACAGTTTTCTTTTTCCGTTCTTTGAAGTGCCAGATATGCTATTTATGAATTCTTCACTGACTGAAGTTCTTGCATTATTTCATTGACCACTTTCAATAGGTGCATACTTTTGCCATGCTATCTGCAGCACAGAAAGGGTCTTGTAATACCTATCTATGATATAGGTGTTAAAGATGAGAAACCTCTCAGAAACAGGTGGCAATGCCATTCAGTATTAACAAAGTTGTATACATGTGGATTCAATGCCAGAATTGAAACTGATATTCCTGTATAAATAAATACGGTTTTGTTTTATCTCATTTTTTTCTTAGAATTCCCTCACAAATTCTATTAATCTTTATTTTAAAAAATGCAAATTTTATTTTATTTTATTTTTACAAAAAAGAACTAAGAACTGAGTAGTTGCCATCCCAATATTGACTCATAAGGTGAAATCATGCAAATATTTGAATGTGCTGAACAGTTGTCTGAATCCTGTTCCAGAAGAAGGAGCAGAAGCAGAAGAAGGGCTTCATTCAGATGGCTAGCAGCCACTTCCAACACTGTGAAGTGTCTAATAATAGCACTAAGGCTATGTCATTTCCAATGCAGAGGTGTTCCTCTAATATAATATTATGCCTATTGAAATTTGACAGTTAGGATAATGACTATTTCCATGAGTCTTCATATTTTTACAAATGATAACATAATTCAAATGAGACTGGAGATAGAAGTTTGAGTAAAGACCAGGTAGAATGTTCCTTTCAGTTAATCAGGTTTTGTAAAATCACGTCTTTTTAAACTATTATTGTGATTACTGATGTGGAACCAATAATGTGCATATGATTTCTTTAAAAATGTCTGGCCATTTTTAAAGCTCGTATGACCCATATATATAGATAGATGAAACCAGAATGGTTTTTTTCCTGCTTTGATTAATGACTGCGAATATATGTAGACATGTGATTTGCCTCTTCCAGTGTTCATGTGGTGATAACTTAGGGAAGTGAATGTTCTTGGAGAATTTTAGAAGTAATCTAGACACCAAAACTGAAAGTGCTCACTCATAGGCACCCAGTTTTAAATGCCAGCAAGGATAATGGCCCACAATGGACTATATCTAATTTCTGGTCACAATTACAAGATAATTTTCCTTCATTCACCTCTCTCACAAAAAAGTAATCACTAGGTTTCCCATCTTTTCACATTTTGTTGGAGAGGTGCATGACAGGCAGAAAGAGTGGAATGCACAAATATAGCATGGGGGTCATGTGGCTGGATAACAGTACATGTGAAAGAGATCTAGGAGTCTTGGTGGACCACAGGCTGAACATGAGTCAGCAGTGTGATGCAGCAGCCAAGAAAGCCAACACAATTTTTGGTTGCATCGATAGGAGTATGGTCCCTAAATCAAAGGAGGTAATAGTACCACTCTATTCTGCTTTAGTTAGACTTCATCTGGAATATTTTGTACAGTTCTGGGCACCTCATTTTAAGAAGGATATTGACAAGCTGGAACTGTCCAGAAGAGAGTGACCAAAATGGTGAAGAGTCTAGAAGCCATGCCCTACAAGGAACGGCTTAGGGAGATGGGTCTGCAGAAGAGAAGGTTAACAAGGGACATGATAACCATGTTTAAATATTTGAAGGGATGTCACGTTGAGGAGGGAGCAGGCTTGTTTTCCGCTGCTCAAGAGACTAGGACAAAGAGCAATAGATTCAAACTACAGGAAAAAAGATTCCACCTAAACCTCAGGAAGAACTTCCTGACAGTCAGAGCTGTCCAGCAGTGGAATAGGCTGCCTGGCAATGTGGCAGAGTCTCTTTCTTTGGAGGTTTTTAAGCAGAGGCTGGATGACCATCTCTTGGGAGTGCTTTGATGTGAGTTCCTGCATGGCAGGGGGTTGGACTGGATGGCCCCTGTGGTCTCTTCCAACACTATGATTCTATGAAGAGCAACTGTTCTGTCAGTGGAACATAACCATTGGGTCTAAGGTCTGTAGAAGTCAAAGTTACTTTGAACCAAATGAAGTAGGTCAGGGATACAGCCTGAAGCCTTGAGAAGAGTCACATTTCAGAAACTGAAATATATAGCATTTATGCCCTTGGATTTAACCAGTGTGCATGGATTCAGGCTGAAAGACAAAGAAGTCTTCATGGAAGAAGATGGAAAGTATGGGGGAGGAGGACAGAAAACTGAGGGTGTTTTTTAAGCAATAGTGTCCCTGAATGAGGAATGGCAGAAGACACTGGATCCATAAAGAGTTAGCAGAGGCATTCTCTGTTATTACTGGACTTCTTTGGATCCTTGAGATAGTTGTCATACTTTGGACATACAAGATGATGAGAATCACTGGAAAAGATTCTTATCTTAGAGAAAGTAGATGGCAATAGGAAAAGAGGAAGATGACACTACAGCTGAATTCTTCCAATCAAGGAAGCCACAGACTTTATTTTACAAGACCTAAGGAGGGCAGCTGATGTTATGTCTTGGTAATCCCTCATGCAATTGGGCTCTGTAAGTAAACATTGATTTGATGGCAGATAACAACCAACCATTTGATTTAGTCCTTTTAGTTCATGGTTTTTTGTTTTTTGTTTTGCTTTAAAATGAAACATTTTACCATTGCTCACAGGGCAATGGCATAAATAGCTGTTTTGGGATTGTAGTTTTTGTGTTATCACTGTTCAAATGCAGCTGTGTGTAAAAAAAATAATCAGTTTGGCCTCAGCAATGATTTTAGGGTGGCCAACAGCTATAAGCAGCGTGGCAGCCCAGATTGTTTCATCTAAATCTTGGAGCATTTTGTTTATCTGTTATTTTCTTGGCTATTGTTGCTTGCTTTCACAATTCAGATCACGATAAGTTGGCATAGGAATAATTCATGAATGGTACAGAATCTATGGGCTTTCTTCCATAGTCGGTGCTTTTGAATTTTACATCCAACTGCTTTCAAGGATTATTTTGTATTATTGCATTTTCTACAGAGCATAATAAGCTAACATTTTTGTCCTGAAATGCTTATCTGTTTTCATTTGATCATGATGCAGAATAACCACAGTAGCCTAATACTGTTGGGGAAATGAATTTGAAAGATTCCAAACCACTATTTGAAAAGAAATATTTGCATAATATTTAGTTAAATCCCCAATGGACATACTAAGACCTCGATTTTGTTTGCAGATGTTATCTTGAATTCATAAATGCTCATATTTCTTTCTATAGGATTCTTTAATGCTTTAAAACATGTTTTCAAGAGATTCTATACTCTCTGAACAGAATCTTAAAGTGAAGTGTCATGAGAAGCTTTACAAGGAAGAATTATTTCATGCAAAAAGCATTAATCTCATCTTATTTTACTTGCGTCAGTGGCTCTGGGAAGAACCCAAAATGAATTAATTTGAAAGGAACAGGCTGTACAATTTCTGAAAAATCTAAAAGTCTTCTCAAATAAGAAATAGGGCCAACAGCTGGAGCTTTTGGTTAGCCTGCTAAAAGAAACTGATAAGTAGTACCTTTCAACTTTCAACCATTCATATTACTTTAAATGGCCGAGCACAGCAGGAGCCAAAGCAGCTCTGTCTCCTCCCATCCATTTCTTTCCATCCTTCTCTCACTACTGTGTGGTATGCCTGGATTCCTTTCTACAGAACACAAGATTGACAACAGATTGATACTGAGGGAATGGGCAGGAAAAAAAGGGGAAAAGCCCAAGGCTAATGTATTTTTGGTTGCACTGCCGGATTGAACAGGAAATGTGTGAGCTGTGTCCATGTGGTAAGGTAATCACTGGTATAAATATTACAAACAATGAAGGAGATTAAAGGGAAAAAATGTGATTCCTAGATGTACTCAGGCTGCAGCCTTAAAAGTGAATTTCATTGTGGATCTCTATGGTTAAAAAAGGCTGATACTTTATCTTACACAGAGCTGATAGATGAGAGACGATCTCCTGCAAATGTTAGGGGCAACTTTCCCTAACTACAGTCATGCTTTGTATAACATTTCAATCTGCTAAAGAATTCTGGGGAAACTCAAAAACATTTTGAGCAGTTTTGGATATTTCAGCAGGTTCTAATAAAGCTGTTACTACGTTGTGGCTCTAGATTTTTTTTCTAATGGATCAACATGGTTTATATTTTTCTGTACTTTAATGAATAGGCCATTTAACCATAAATAGGAAGGATTTTAAAAGTGGAAAAAATAACCTTCTTCTTCCTGAAAGTGGTACATAAACTGGGTTAGAATCCTCTTGCTTTTATTAATGGGTATAATCCTCTGTTCTATCCCTCTATGCTTTTGTGAGGCATTATGGACATCCTGTCATCCCTTGGCTGATGTTCCATGCCCTGGGTGTATAACAGTGACAGGGGTGATGGGGCATTGGTGTAGCTCTGTCCGCACCAGCTACTGATCAGCTACTCCCATGTGCACCCCATTCTTTCCAAGCCATTAAATAGCCACTAAATAATGTGCATTGTCACTAAGAAGTGGCCAGAAGCCCTTTGAAAGAGATGGTCTGTAGTTTGCCAAGTGTAAGGCTCCACAACCCTGATGTAGGATCATGGCTATTGTGTGCTATACCTTAAAGAAACATAATCTTGTTCAACTGACAGTGTGTGTACACACATATGCAGTACCATATAATCAAGTACCTGGAAATAATAATTATGCATCAGTTCCCAGGTGGCACAAATCTGTATGGGAAAGGAGCCAGAACACTATAGTAACTATGGCCATTTCTGCACTAGGCTGTTATAGTGCTATTATTCCACTTTCAACACCCTATGGAATCCTGGGGTTTGCAGTTTAGGGAGGGGCCTCTCCTTGAACTGCAAACCCCAGGATTCCATTGGATGTTGAAAGTGGAATGATAACACTATAACAGTCCAGTGTGGAAATGGCCAAGGAGTTAGGTGATGTGTTTCATCTCTGCCCATGCTCAAGAAGCTACAAATTTCACACACATTTGGCAACCATTGTTAGTTGCTGAGATGGCACAAGTCTGAGAAATTAGGTAAGAATCCTTGTCTTCTCAGATTTCAGTTAGTACAAACATCTGTACCTGGGGAGATTTCCAAGGACAGTTGAAAAGAGTTGGGAACATGACCCCCAAAAACAACTGCGGCAGATGTCCTGTCATAAGATCTAGACACACTGGTGCACAAATTAGGACAGAAGTCCAAAATCTCACATAGACTAATGGTTTTTGCATGTGTTGTGCTCAGTGAGCTTAGATACAGACCTTGAACCACTGTGGCACTGTCTACTTGCGGGAGAATGAGAGGATCTCTTTGTTGCTGTTCCAGGGCTTCCAGCAGCTGAATGTGAAACTGCCCAACTGTTTTTTCTGTATCCTTGCCATATATCCTTTTGTGTGCAAGCTGTCAACAAAGCTTTAAACCTTTCCCACAGGTACAGTTATTGCTCTTGATCCTAAAAGAATCTCTTACCTTTGGCAAAACAAAATCTTCAAAGAGCATCTGGAAATTCCTCCACATATTTCTCGCCAATGTGCTCAGCCCTACTGCAATTGATAGATGATGAGGAACAGTCACATGCATATATTAGATACTGCCCATGACAACATCTTTTTCCTCCCTCTGTCTGCCAGAAGAGTTTTGGTATTGTTGTCATGGGTATAAATCACAGGTGGGCAACTGTACAGGACACCCAACCTTACAGATGTATCTCCATTTTTCCTACAAAATGGCAATTCAAATTGGTGTTGTGTCCCAGGTTTTAATTAAAAATGAAATAGAAAGAAAATATTTAAAGGAGATGAAGGGCATTTTGAAGGACTGGAGTATGATTGTTTTGTGTATCTTCGAACACATTGGTGGCTTTGGGTGCAATTTTCAACTGAAAAACATGCCTTTCTTTTAAAAATGGGAGGTTCAGGGAACACTGGGGAAATGGCAAGTTTCAGAGGCAAACGTAGGATCTAGAACCTCTTTCACTCATGAGCTGCACTTTCCTTTATAGCTATATAACTTACAGCTATTAATTTCCACCAAGTCAGCTTTGACTTATGGCAACCCTATGAGTGAGAGATCTCCATCCTGTTATCAACAGCTCTGCTCAGAATTTTCAGACTCAGGACCATGACTTCCATGATGATGATGATGATGACGATGATTTCTCATCCCTCCCTTCCTGTGGTTCAAGATGGGGAACAACAACAAATAACATAACAGATAACTTCAATTAAAAGATCATATAAAACCAGTACATATTAAAATCCATCAATAAATAAGTTAAAAACCATAATTTAAAAATAATCTGGATAGGCCTGCCAGAAGAGACTGGTCTTAGCACAGGGCAGAACATCAACATAAACATTCAGGGACAAAGATAAGAAACATAAAACCATAGCAACACATGGAATGAAATCCTCAACATGCAACCAGTTGCTACCCAGCTCAGCACCTTAAACACACATCAGACGCTTTTTGCACTTACCTGGTGCTGCTGGCATCGTGCCACTCATGTTCCCTCCACTTCCCCTCCACACCAGCGGCATGCTGGCTGGAAGTGTGAGTGCTCCACCCCTTCCTTCCGCAGCACAGCCGAGTACTTTCCCAGGCTGCGCTGGGGGAAGAAGTGTGATGGCCACGTGTTCGGAGCCTCCACACATAAGGTAAGTGCGTGTGGGGCACGGGAGGAATATGCAATCGGGCATCATTTTTTGCAATGAGCCAAAAATGATACAATGCGCAATCACCCCCTAATGGCCTCAGGAGCATTGTGCAATTGTGAGGACTTCATGTGGAATGGTCCTCGCAATTGTGTGACGCTCCTAAGGCCATTTCACAACAGGACTGGTGTGCGAAAAGGGCCTCAGTGACTTAAGACTGTGAAACAGAATCTTGTTCAACTTACAGTATATGTACACACATATGCAATACCAATTAACCAACTACCTGGAATTCAAAGATGAAGGTCTTCAGCCCTTTATGAAAATGGGTGAGATCCTCCTTCAGCTGGAGGTCCAAAGGAAGGCTGTTCCACAAATACAGAGCCAGATTTTGAAAGGTTCTTAGCCTTGACAGAGCTGTGAGCATTAGTGGAACAAATAGTAATCCTTTGCCTGTAGATCTTAAATTCCTGGATGGATCATACCATATTAATTGAGCTGTGAGGTACTAAGGGAGGTTAGAATGCAAAGCCTTGAATACCAGAACCAACAGTTTGAAACAGGCCCTGACCCAAACGGTTAGCCATTGAAGTATTCAGATGATCTCTAGAAGGTTCAAAACATTTTGTTTACTTATGCAAGCCTTATCTGACTTGCTTTAACTTGACTTGGTTGCTTCATTTCTTCTAGGAAGAGTTCAGGTTTAATCTACTCTCTGATCCATTTGTTTGTCTTTTTGTATTTGTATATCACCCCTCAAGCGCCACATTTCAAATGAGTAGATTCTCTTTCTATCAGCTTTCTTCACTGTCCCTGCTAGCAGCAGTGCTACCAGCAACATGTCCTCTTGCTTCACAGGAACATGTAATCCCACCACCATGGAAAGGAATTGCTACGGTGCAACATTTTCCTTGTTCCTAATTTAAATTGTTTCCAAGAATATGAAAGCCTTAGCAGTACATGTACCTCTGTTGCCCTTAAAAAACTGCAAGACTTCATCTTCCTCTCAAGAATGCCCAAGCATTCAAACAGATTTATATCTATTCTTTTAGATATCCAATTGTCTCCACTATATGTAAAACTGATTAAAGTAGAAGTTGCTTGAAGTCAGGTCTAGTCAATTTTACCACTAATTGTTAGGGGATTAAGTTGCTTCAGATTATGATAGGAACTAACAGATACCCTCTCACTTTTTTATTGCTATGATCACTATAAGGTGGTTGTAGTAGCCGCTGCTGGGAGCCACCACAGTAGGGGTGTAATTCTTCACTAAGTTTCCTCTCAGAGGTAGCAATGAGTAGGTTTTAAAAAAATCTGTGTGAGAAATTTTTCAAAAGTCACACAGTTTCCAAAGCCTATTTACAATTCAGGATTAATTCTCCACAGAATTCTCAATTGGTAATTTTGTGCAGGAAAACATGCACCCACACAAACTTTTTGTATAGGAAGTGCTGTTTTCTGTGTAAAACAATGACTTATGAATTTTGCACAAAGTAAGTACCAAACTGCAAAGATTTTCAACAGTCCAGGATTATTCTTGTCAGGGTTTTTCAAGCCTTGAAAAACATGGTTTTGACCATGTTTTTAAAATCAAGTGTTCTTCTCACCCCTATTCCACAGTCCTGGAGCATTAACCTTTTGCCAAAATGTGTGTGCAGTTATTCAGCTACCAGTATTAAAGGGATTGATCTTGTTTCTGTATGTACATGGGGTTCTAGGTTACTTGTTCTAATATTACTAGTGGAAACATATTGAGATTCAACAAAAATGTGATATGCCCTTTCTTCTTCTTCTGTACAATTAAAAAAACCCTCTGTGTTATACTTCTTTTTCCATGTTCTTCCTTTTCTCAGGTCAGATTCACTGAACTTGAACTACTCAATTATTGCTCTCTAGAGAGAAAGGAGAATGTCCATTCTGTTTTTCCTTCTTATCTTACTTTCTTTATATTGCTTTTCTAAAAAAAACCTGTGGCTTGTAACTTCAGTCACATCATCTCTATGACACTGCAGTACCTGAAGCAAACATCACAACAAAGATAGTTCTAGAAGTTTATGTTTTTGATCCATTATGAAGTCTGTATAGATTCTAAATATGGAAATAACAAGGTGAATATTTTGCAATCAAAGGGACATGGATGCATGAGTTCCAAAGCAATGTTTTTGAAATATTTTAATTCTCCTGCTTCTCAAAATGACAAGATCTTAGTACTATTATAGTGTTACATGTGTTTAAACTTATGACAAAATCCTATGCATTTGCATTTACAAAATGAATCAACTGTGAAATCAAAGCAACTTAGGATTTGGTCCTGTCTTCATCTATGAAATATGCACAACACTGGATCATAGGTCAACTGAGCTATGCAAAACAGAAGTTGTCAATGAATGAAATGTTCAAAAATAAATCCAGTTATGAATTGGAAATCTTGTGGCACTCTTCAGGGAATTCCTGAGATAATGGCAATTGTAATAATCTAAACAGAAATGTTCAAAGTTTCTTACAATGAAATAATTGTCTGGGACTCCTCAACTATTCATCAGTGTGTTTAGTTTTCCTTCTTCACAGGAACCAAAAATTAGTGACACCTTTGGGAGAGACCACCTTTCTGTTTCTAACAATGAACGATTGGCCAAAATCCTGCTCTCATCTTAGAGGGTATAAAGTTCTATTAGGCATAGTTCTACTTCCTCATCCCCAAGCATCCAATTCCTTTTTCATGCCCCGCTTGATTTGTGGGGACTCTGGTTTATTTAGCAAAAACATATTAATTGGCAGAAAATATAAATCATATACAACAGCTGAAAAGGTCCATGTGAAAGGGATTCTGGCTGGGAGGAGGTAAGAGATGACCTCAACATAACCCAAGTCATAGGTTCACTAGGAAAATCTGGCTTGATGGCTCTTTCAGTAAATATAATGCCAGTTCCAAGAAGAACTAGTACCCCCTATGGTTTGCATTTCCTACAAAAGGCAAGGACATAAAACCAGCTATCAACTCAATCTGGCACCTATTTGTTGCAAAATCCAAAACAAAGAGCCTTGCTTGTTTGACAGCACTAGTTCAGGGAAACAGAAAGATATCCAGTAAATCTATAATTGCCTCATCGTCACACCTGTGGCCTTTTTCATGATCTTCAATCAGGCGGATATCAAAATCTTTTGCCATCCACATGTTAAAAATCATCAACTGTTTCCTTCAAACATTGACAAACATTTACCCATCCTCTCCCTTTTGTCCACTCATTAACATCTCACAATTCCAGGGCAAATTTTTGGGTATAAAGGAACCCTAATTTGGAGTCCTTTTTATAGCATTTTGGATTTCATGGATTCATCTTGTCCCTCAGACCTTTGCTGTCCTTGGGCATTAGTCCAAGCCACATCGCCATTTCTCTGCTTCTCTCTGGATGGTAAATATCATCCCAATTCCTTTTCTAGTCCTCTATTCATATTCCCCCTTTCTTTTTCAGTTAGCCTTGTGCGATTGTGTGTGTGACTATTTTATGGGTGCCCATGTATATTTCCCCTCAATAAAACACATTTAAATTGTACGATAAGTTTTCTTACTGGTCTCTTTTGCGATAACCTGGTAAACACAGGTGAAAAGGTCCTGAAGTTACCTCCCCCTTGGAAAATTCTTAATTTGAGTGAATTATTTCCCCATGTTTACATTTTGATTGCTGATATAGGACTTCATGGGGCCCCACACTTTTGGAGTAGCAACCTAGTTGGATCCCTTTGGCCATTTCATAGCTGAGGAGAGTGGTATGGCTGGGCAGTGTCTGTCTATGGTCCTGCAGCTAGACATATGAAGATTACTCATTTTCCTGGATCTCTGGAGAATCCCTGGTAGATCCAGGATGATGCATATTTTTTGTGTGTGCTTGAGTGCTGAGACCTATCCAGATGCTGCCTGGCCTTCCACATCCTCCCTAGCCATCAATGGCCATGGAGGGCAGATAGGAAGTACAAAGGTAGGTAGCACAGCCAGAGATCAGTGAAGACAGATGTAATGCAGTCTCCATCCACAATGACCACCACCACCACCAAAAAGATATATTCAGGTGCATCCAACAGGATTCCAGACATCATCATTTTTGCTGCTTAATTAGTCAGCTGTTAATTAATTATCATTTTGCATTGATACAAGCGTACAAGCAAGACATAAAACACAGAATAGATTTCGCTATACATTTACCTGGCAAGTAATCCCCACAGTACATACGAGGGACTATTTCCAAAATGGAATAACAACCAAACAGAAAAGATGACTCAAGGTGGTTGTGATAGTGATTGTCAATACCAGCTTACTCTATACTATGCACAGTGAAAAACAAATGCAAACTGACATCTCATTGGTAAATGACAATAGCATATATCAGACACTTTTGCAGTTCACTTTTTTGGCATTAGGGAGGTCAGAATTCTTTACTGACCTTGCAATGGCCAGAATTCCTTCCCCCTGCCAAAAAACACAACCCCCCCAAAAAAACCCTGTAGCATGCCAAAGTCAGCCATTTTCTTGCAAATGGAGAGCAGGTGGAGTAGCAGACAAACATCCAGCTAAGCAATGATAACTTTCAGAGACCTCTGAAAGAGCCATGAAGGTTCCTAGAGATTCCTGTCACTGTACATCCTTCTACAAGAAAATAGACGGCTGCTTGTTTACTCTTCCTTTCTCACTCTATCAATCAAGAAATGGCTGGGTTTGGAGATGGGGAAAGGGAGGGCTGGATGGCCATAGCCACTTCTTGTAGCTGTATCTGACTATGGAGTATTCTGGCTGCAGGGTTCACACCCTGGACTTTATGTCAAGAATTTTTAGTGGAAAAAAATAACATATTTTCTTTTTCCTGATTTGAATGTATCTAGAAAAGTACACTGAAAGGGAGGTTTAGCACTCTGTTTTAAAATAGTCTGAAAATCAAATTAAAAGTGTGATAAAGCTACAATAGAGAGGATTGTACAACAAGAATCAATTAACAAAGCTTGACCTCTGATGAACATTTTGCAAGCTTATAAAAAATCATATATTTCTATTGGTAGATTGTCCCTTGTATACTGTCTTCCATGTTCTTTAAATGTATTTTGCCCTGGATTGGTAGACAAAATGGTTTTCAAACCTTAATGAACACAATATATCACTTATGAAGAATTTTCAACCAAGATCTTGGAAATCTCACATCTTCATGATTGTTTAATTTGTCAAACTGTACCAGGAAAATTCAGCCCTGGAACATTTATCTCATATATCTTGCAGTGTAATGAAAGCTTGTGGTGAGTGTGAGTGTGTTTAAGCATATGCTGTGACTAGTACATAGGTCAAACAATCTCATTTCGCTTTCTTTCTGATCAGTGTTCTCAGAACTGGAATATAAATCAGTGTTTGTTAGTTGACACAGATTACTTTCTTTCCCCCTTTCCATTTTCTTTCCAGATACTCCACCATGACTAGCAAATAGATTTATGAGGCATTTCACATATAAGCAAAAGTTCAATGTTAAGAGAGAACATTCCAAACACTAACACTTAGGCATTCACTTGCCAAACAGTTTCATTTAGCAAAATTGTTAGTTCATAATTACCCTTTAAAAGTAACTGAAGCCACTCCAGAATTGGATCTAGAGATAATTCATAGTCTTGTTGTTTTAGGTGCGCCAAGCTGATTGTTTTAAAGACTGTTTAAGACTAAACAGCACAACGTACTTTAGCTGATGACTGACTGGTCACTAATTAGGAATTTAGTTTTCCCACTTGAACTATATGTGTAGTGTAAATTAAATAAATGGATCAGCTGTAGGTTGGCACTGGGATAAACTCAAAGAAACTGCAGCCAAGAAATGGCTCCATAAAGCATCTGGTTGAAAAAGCCATTGTGGCCAAGGCAGAGGTTATTATTGCTACACTGTTCTTTTGATTGTGCCTATCTGCTGCTGTGATTTTATTGAGGTGATTGAAAGCAGTGAGAAATGAATGACTTTGAAATATGGAGTGTTCATGTCTTGCATGAGCAGCACTAACACAAACAGGGAGAATAAGAAAGAGAGAGAGAGAGAGAGAGGGAGAGAAAGCACAACTGTACTGACATACCACCTCATAATCTCATCTTCATGAGGAGTTGTATCACAACTGTACTACATATCAGAGAGGCTATAACCATGTTGGTTTAGAACTTTCAAGAAAACTTCAAAATCTAGACAATCCTTTATCTAATGTTGTATACGTTTGAATCTACCAGTATATTATCTTCCATCAATTCATGCCACCGTGTGGAAGTCAGTGACAGCCATTCTGTCACATGTTTCTTCATGGATGACCACTCACTGTCTTAAGCTGAATGTGGACAAAATCTTGGTATTTCAGCCTGATCACTCCACAGCCCCTCTCTCATGTCCCCCACTGGATTTACAAGGTTGAACAGTGGCTCCTGTCTGAGTTGCCAGGAACCTTGGAGTCCTGCTGGATGACCACCTATGTCTACATCCCTTTATTGGGGCTACAGCAAAGACATGCAACTTCCATCTTTTGAACATCCACAGGATCCAGAGGTTCCTGACTGTAGAGATTGCCCATCTGCTTGTCCAAGCCTTGGTTATCTCACACTTGGATTATTGTAACAGTTTACTGGCAGGTTTGCCTTCCTGCTCCCTTCTTCCTCTGGTTTTAATTCTGAACAATGCTGTCCCGGTTATTTTAAATCTGCCAAAATACTCAACATATTCAAAATACTCAGTAGATCCCTTCACTGGCTACCAGTTTGGGCCAGGGCCTGTTTAAAACTTTTGCTCCTGCCATTTAAAGCTTTACCTTTAACCTCTCTCAGTATCTTGCAGTGCGGCTTGTTTGGTACATTCCGTCCAGAAATTTGAGATCTGCGGGCAAAGGATTATTGTCCATTCCACCAACATGTACAGCTTTGTCTAGGCTGCGAGCCTTTCAAGATCTGGCTCCGCGTTTGTGGAACAGTCTTCCTTTGGACCTCTGACTGGAGGAGGATCTCACCTGTTTTCCCAAATGGTTGAAGACTTTCCTTTTTTGACTCCCCACCTTAAGTCATTGAGATGTGTTTAAGGTGCTGAGATGGGTAGCAACTGATGCATGTTGGGGATCTTATGCCATATATTCTTGTGGTTTTTGTTTTAACATCTTTGTTCCTGATTGTATATGTCATTGTTCCACCCTTTCATGTAAACAGCATTATAATTAGTTAATTAATTGATTGATTGATGATGATGATGATGATACAGCAAAATGTTTTAGACACTTAATGCATGTGCATAGGTATTGTATTTATACCCCCATCTAACTTGAAAGAACAGTACTCAAGATGGCTAAAAATTAGAGATGGGACGAATCCAGAATTTTCAAAATCCAAATCCGGATCCAAAACTCTGGAAGGTTGTGGGAATCCACAAATATCAAATCTTTTAAATCCTTTTTTAAAAAGGGGTTTAAAAAGCAACTTTTTAAAATTTTTAAAAACTTTTTAAAACTTTTTTTAAACAGAGCTTTTTTTAAAAAAAATAAACTATTTTTTGGTTGGGTTGGTTTGGCTCGCCTATTTTTGCACAGGGATTCGGATTTGCAAATCTGGAATCCTTCTTGAAGATTCGAGGATTCGGTTGGTCTGTCCCTACTAAAAATCAGGGGGAAAAATCAATTAAAATACTTTAGTCTCTCCTTCCCTTCCTTCAGTTTATATATCAGCTTTCTCCTGACACTGTTGCTCACAACATTTAAAAAAGGCCACCCAGTTAAAAGTCATTTTCAGCTTTAACTGTCAAAGGCCTATCTGACTAAAACAATCTATGGTTTCTAGTGGAAGAACAACAGGGAAGGGGACAGCCAAACTCCCTTGGAAGGTTTGGAAATGGCCACTGGCAAACCCTTCTTCCCATTTCCATCATTGGGAGCACATTTTCATGTGTTTGAAGGTGGTGAGACTCAATAAACTCTAAAGAACTCAGTGGTGTGTGTGTGTGTGTGTGTGCGCGTGTACATACCGTCAAGTCACCTGTTGATTTATGGTGACCTGGTGAATTTCATAGGGTTTTCATAGGCAAGGAATACTCAGTGGTGATTTTGCCAGTTCCTTTCTCTGAAATATAGCCTACAGCACTTGGTATTTGCTGTCAGTCTCCCATTCAAGTACTAACCATAACTGATCCTGCTTAGCTTCCAAGATCAGAATGGTTCTGATGACTTTAGGGCATTTAGTCAGGCTGTGCTACTTAAATGTTATGTATCTTCAACTCAGCTTCAGTTTCTGATGACCCTTTCATAGGATTTCTTGGTAGAGAAAGTTTGACTTTTTTTTCTCACTAAACAAGATTGCACCAGTGGCCTCCTTTATACTCACAACATTCAAATCTTGGGCCCTTTTCGCATGGCATTTCCAATACAAAAGGGCCCCTTGAGCATTGCACACATGTGAGGAGCGCTCCACACAATGCACTCACATTTGCACGATGCTCAAGGGCCTGACGTGGACCGCGCACACATTTTTTTTTTTCATTTTTGGCTTGAAACCGAAAATGCTGCATGGTCGCGCATTGCTCCGGGGCCCCACGTGCACTTACTTGGTGTGTGGAGCCTCGGGAGTCGGGCCAGTCACACTTCCTATCCAGTGCAGGCTGGGAAAGGTGCCAGGCTGCATTGTGAAAGGACGAGGTGGAGCGCTCGCATGAACAGGAAACAGCTGATGGGACCGGGACATGAGAGCCTCTTGCTGGAGAGAATTTACTCCTCTTATAAAGGAGCGTGTCCACTGAGTTTAATTTTATAGCATGAGACCGGCATTTTTATCATCTATTTCAGAGAGACTGTAGCTGCCTTGAGTCCATGCACATAGGTGGGTGATGCTTGAACTACCGAACTCTGTCTTCCCTATTTGAAACTACAGGCCTAAATCCGCTTGTTAATTCCAGCTGGAGTAGACCCACTGAATCAACTGAACTTACATAAGAGTTTGGGAGTATGAAGTTACTGTTGATTAGACAGGTCTATTATAGCTCGAATTAACAACTGGATTTAGGAAAGAACAATTGGATGTGTAATGCAGGAGACAGATAATTCACTAGTTACTTTAGTTAGCAATGCACACTGCAGAGAATCTCAGTCTGATCGCTTTGGTTCTTGCAAAGTGTAACTTGTGGCCCAAGATATTTTGTTGCTTAAAATGACACTACACTGCCACTGTGGTTATTCATTTAAAGCAGAGCTCAGGAACCTGTGCTTGTTAAGATGTTGATGAATGACTACTTCCATCTTTAGAACTAATGAACTACAGTGGCTCAGTCCCAGACTATTTGAAGAACTATATTCTCTCTTACAAACCTGATCATGCTCTGAGATCTCTTGGGATGGCCCTTATTTGTATCCCACCATCCTCATAATTACATCTGGTAGGAATATGGGACAACAACTTCTCAGTGCCTGTCACCAGGCTATGATATTCTTCTCCCAGACAGGCTAGACTGGCACCTTCCCTACTATCATTCTGAAAGTAGGCAAAGACCTTGCTATTACTGCCGGCCTTTGAGGACTGAATGTATGAGGACCATCCAACTTAAACAATGTTTTGGCCTTTTTTATCCATTGTAAACTACCATTAATCCCAAACTGGGGAAAAGGTGGGATCATCATCATCATCCAATTATACCTGACTAGATTGGCTGGGATGGATAAGACATGCAGTCTAGAAACATCTGGATGGTCACAGGTTCCCAATCCTTGTCATATTTCATAGTATGTGTATGCCAGTTAACCTATACAGGCACTCAGGCACTTCTTTTCTGGAGGAACCTCCCCTCTCAGTGGCTCTGATCAGACCACACAACCCTTTAAAAACCTATCTCTGATCCTCCTTCTTCTCTGCCAGCAGCTGCCTTGTTAACTAACTATGGTTTGTAGCCCAGTTTCTCAGCACCACAAACTCTTTCCCAGTTCCCTGCCAAGCTGAGGAAGCAGATAGGTGTGAGAGAAGAAGTACAGGGCCGTCATGCTGACCCACTCCTTTTCCCTCTCCTTTCCCTAATCTGGTTTGGGCCTCAGGCCCACCCTCCTCACCATACCTCAGCCCTCTTCACACAGATACACACACTCTGATTTTTCCAGTTTTATGAGGGTTCTGTACCCTTAGCCCTAGTGAATGCGGAGGGCCTACTGTATTGAAGTATTCTGAACACTACTAACAGAATGATGGTTTTGGAAGTGATCACAAGGGCCATATAGTCTAACCCTGTGCTATGAAAGAATAAACAAACAAAGCATTCCTCAATGATGGCCACAAACTTCTGTTTAAGGAGTTCAAAGAATATGAATCCATCAGTCTTTATATATATGGGTAACCCCTCCTTATGGTAAATAAGAGCATCTTCATGTGGTGAGATCAGAATCCACCCTACTCTTGTATTCTGTTCAACTAACCACTTGCTTATTGCGAAGCCCTAATTAGTCCATGTAAGGGCAATCTCACCCTCACGCTCCCTATCAGTTGATATGCAGAGACATATCAGCTCAATCAAGGAAGACAAAACCTTGAGTTTCAGGTCTGAGAAGGGCTGTTGATGGCTGAGGTTCCTGGAGATCTCTTTCATAGGGTCACCATAAGTTGAAGTCAACTTGATGGCAAATTAAAAAAAAAAAACTTCTACTGGCTAATACACACACACACACACACACACACACACCCCGACACATGGACATAGGAATGGCCTTGCAAGAGGCTTGCACTAATTCATTCTTGATTTTTCTGAATATCTCCACAGTGGATCGCCATGTCTTATCATAAGCTGTTTCTGAAATTTCATGAAATTCAAAAGTAATTTCTGGCACAGTTGCTGTTGCTGGAGGGAAAACAACTAAAAGCCCCCGGACTCATATTGCTTATACTGGGGCCCTTTAACTCTACACAGTTATGGCACTATGGTTGCACTTCAACTGCTACGGCAATATCCTGTAGCATTTTGGGATTTGTAGTTTGGGGAAGCTATGGAGTGCTGGAAAGCTTTTCTGGCTGAGACTTCTAAACACAAATCTGTAAACTGAAAATCCCAGGAAGCCATAGTATGTTGCCATGCCAATTAAAGTGGAATCATAGTGCTATAATTGTATGGTGTGAAAGGGCCCCAGGTATGTGGACCCTGACCAGGGACTGTATGGCTGCCTGTCTTTCCTCTCTTTTTCTCTGTGATCTAACAGTTTTGCAGTGCATAAAACAACAGGAATTTAAATTTAGTGATGACTTAGTATTAATTCTGATTACAAGCACAAGATTAAAATATGCAACACAGAACACTGCCTTTCTAATTGGTGTTAGCTACACATGTCTCCAATGCTAAGTGTGAATCTTCATCATTACAGTAACCTTTGCTCTTATCATGTAAATGCTGCAATTTTATGATCTGATCCTGAGAACATTTTTATTTATGGATATGATATCTTTGTGCCTAATGACACCTGAATAATTGGTGGCATACAGAATACTAACAGTGAGCAGGAAAGGAGTGTGTGAAATGTGATGTTTGTATTATAAATCATATTAAAGACTACATATTATCCTTTAACTACAACACTGGAATTTAAGCTTGTGGAGGATTCACTGTGTCACTGAATACATTTTTGTTGTGGCTGCTAGCCAAGCATCTCCTTCATTAGATAGATAGCTGGTTAATGCTCCAGAATGGCTCTTGTTATCTCAGCAGTGTTAAGTCTCAAGAGACAAGTGAGAAAACAGCAGATTTGGAATACTTCAGAAAAAGCCAGATAGTTCTTCTGCCCCAGCTTAGGTGGTAGGGAAAGATGTAACATGTAGAAATAGCCAACCACAGTTTGAGAGAGAAAGAGAGTGGGGCAAGGGGAACATCCTATGAAAAATTAATTTTTTCAACATAAAAACAGCTATGATTTAGGCCAAGACCACAGTGTAACTGCAAGGTCTTAGTATTTCTCCCACCTTGTAATTCAAATCAAATCACACATATATCCCCAGCACTGCAGCTGCTACTAGTTGTGGAATGGAAAATTCATTGATTAATGCTAGACTAATTCAGCCAGAGTGGTACAGTGTTTGAGCACTGGACTATGATCCTGGAGACCAGGGTTCAATTCCCCACTTGGCCATGGAAATCCACTGTGTGACCGTACACTCTCAGCCCGAGAAAACCGTATGATAGGTTTGCCTTAAGATCACCATAAGTTGGAAACAACATGAAGGTACACAGTAACAAGTCTTTTCACCCAGCTTACTTTGCTTACTTGTGTCATGGGTGAATGAGACACCCCTAATCTTCAGGGAGTCGGTAAATGCTACAAAACCATTCCCAATCTTTGGTGATATGTAAAATGACTTTGCTATTTCTGGCACCCTAGAAATTCATCATAACTTTAGAGCAAATGAGATGGGCAAGTAATAGCAGGCTTTATCAGTTAAAATATTCTCCTTCCCACTCCCAGCATATTTCGGTACACTTTGGTTTCCAAATCCACATGTTCACCTTACTCTCCTGAAATGCCTGCATTCAGCAAGCTCACAAGAAGCTTTGAGAGCATATATAAGAACAATCATGAATCCCTATCAATAACAGACACACAATTGCTCACACCTTGCACAACTAAAAGATTATCTGGATGAGTCCTGTGCTAAAAGCCAAAATATAAAATAATTTCCTCTTGTCATTTTTTTTCAACCCAAGGAATTTACAGAACATATTGCCTGTTATGCATTAGTTCAGAGTTCTGGAGCTCTGGAGTTGGTGCGATATAGAGGTTTGACTGTAGGACTACGAGATGAGGGTTTGATTCCCCATTTGACCTGAAAACCCACTAAAAGAAGATGAATATACTGAGTTGCACATGGCAGCAAAGGGTGTTGTTGGTGGTGGTGGTGGTGATGGTGAATCTTCTGTTTTGACCTTCAGTCTGCACTGTTGTGGTGTGATGGCTGTAATGCCTTGACTTAACCTAACTCAATAAGCAGTATTCATGGGTATGTTCAGATAGCATTTATTAAGATTAAGTTCAGAACGCAGACAAGGTCATTGACAGAACTCTTGTCCCTCTTGCTCTTTCCTGTGCACATACCATTCTCACACTGCACCTCCTACCAGTTTTTTAGATGACGTTGGTTCCCACATTTCTGCCAGCTCCCCTACCCCATCACTCTAAAATTTAAAGAAACCAAGCTGTGAAGGAAGTACATTCTAAATGGCTACAGTCAGGTTAAATCAACTACGGCAAAGATGGTGGTGCCCTCCAACAGTGGCTTACCCTAGAATAACGGTCTAAATAGTAAAATTAAGCAGGAAACATTTTTGGATCAGAGAAGTCAT
Organism: Iguana delicatissima; assembly: GCA_948472985.1. Lineage (NCBI taxonomy): Eukaryota > Metazoa > Chordata > Lepidosauria > Squamata > Iguanidae > Iguana > Iguana delicatissima. Next base: position 1,540,052 of record CAOKZL010000411.1, on the reverse strand, counting down.
TTATTTGTCAATGAGAAAAAGGGAAAGAGGAAAAAAAACCTTGTTTTGTCACTACTTTAGCACCATTCTTGGTGGAAAGGCAAAAAATATATATCCAATAAATAAACATAGCTACATCAAGAAGAAGTTAAGATTAAGTGCACACAGATGACTTGATAGAATCCCTTTCTAAGTTAGTCCTGCTAGTTTGAATCCCCCAGTAAAAAAAATAAGAGAAACAAAGTGATAAGTTCTGCAGTCAGGATTTGCCTCTTTCCTGTCACTCTTAGTGCTGATCCAACACAGTATAACAAACCCTTCACCCTTCTGCACACCAAAGCATAGCAAAGAGACCTTTAGTAGTTAACTTAAATGGTCTTCTTTTTAGCAAAAGCATTTTTATGTCCCTATGGTAAAGAAAGTTGGATATTGGTCCATAGAATGTGAAGGTCACATATCTATGACTCTTAAGAACAGAGACACATATCCAGTGCTTTTTAATCAATACAGACTGGCAACAATACTGTTCTTAAAAGGTTATCTCTCCGTCTGGCAGATGCCATGGAGCACACATTTACACATAGACCATGTTCTCTGCTGCTTAATAACTCACCTGACAACTATAAAGGGCCTAGAAGTGCCTGTCTTTTTTTTTCCAAGCTTGTTATTTGGGATTTTGCTGATATTACTGCCTATATTTCTGTTAAGTCTTATTTTGCAATAGCCTTACTGCCAGTGACCTGTAGTCATTTTGACCTGGAAGTCAGCACTGTCAGACCAAGAAAAGTATAGTACACTCGTAGTAGCCATGGGGGCTGGTGATTCTGGGAGTCAGATATGTTTTGTAATCTGTAAAAGGACAATTTTAAAATATAAATAAAAACGTCAAAAACGGTGAGCTTCCAGGTGGTAGGCCAGCTAAGCCCACTTTTTTGACTCCTCACAATTGCTGATGAGGGTCAAGGGATGCAGTGTTTAAAATCTGAGAAGCCACTGTACAGAACTGGCTGTTGCATTTGGGCTTATTCATGGAAAGATAGGCATAGAACTGAGCAGTGCTTTGTGCAGCCTAAGGCCATTTCCACCCTACGCTGTTATACCAGTGCAGAAGTGCCCTAAGGCAAGTGTCTCACACTGCACAATTATATCACTTTGATACCACTTTAACTGCCGTGGCTGCATCCTATGGTATCCTTGGAACTGTAGTTTGACTAGAACAGATAACACTAAATATGCCACAAAAAACTACAAACCCAAGGATTTCCTAGACTGGAGACATAGCAGTTAAAAGGGTATCAAAGTGCTATAATTGTGCAGTGTGAAAGAAAGCTAGGTTTCCCTTGAAGAAGTATTCTAAGCCAGTGTTACTCAAAGTGGTGGTCCATTGAGAATTTCCAGGAAGGAAAGAAACAACTGTAGCCAATGAGCACAAAGATTCTACTGGTCAATGGCATACTGGGGGAAAAAATTGCTGGTCTCACACATCAGATGGCTTGAGAAACACTATTCTAAACGTCTTTGTTAGACAGTATTCATTGTAAGAGTTATCTAGGGCTACCAAACATAATGTTTTTGGTCACAGTGCAAAATTATATTGCATTAACTTCTTGCTGTTTTATGAACATGCCCTTCATCCACTGCCGCTCTATGTTTTTTTCTTCCTCACTCTCTATAGCAATGACTATACAGTCACAGACTGCACTGATTCTCAATCTCTTTGCTTAGTGTTATTTAAAATGTCATTGATAAGACTACTCAAAACTCAGATATTGCTTCCAGATATTAAAATACACTGTGGTAGTGTGCAGCAACATTGGAGTTATGGAGGTTCAGTTTGTGATTTATGAGGGCTGAGCCTGTGCCTTGTCTTCCTTCTTCTGCTTTCTTTAGATTGATTGTCCATGTTGTTATTTAGCATCTGACAGAGCATGGAGGAATATTAGGCATGAAACATTAATCAGGAAATTGTGCATTGCTTCCACAATTAATGTGCAACTGGACTTTGCTTTGTAATATTGAATTGCCTCTTAACATGCAAATTATTGAGGGAAATTACCTCATTTTTCAGAGGCCACTTGATGGATTGAAGTTTCATGCAGAATGTTCCTTGTAATTTTAAATCTTGCAATGATTGGCTTTCCTTGCTCATAAAAATCCCAGTTTTCCTTGTCATACATCAAGCACTTAGGTTCAAATCATTATACAATTCAACATACAAAGTTCATTATTTCCAGCTCTTTTAAAGACTAAATAGAGTTGGCAATGAATTATAAGAGAAATGTCTCTGGTCTGAGTATCAAAATCAAACAAAATAACATTTTAGAAACCTGTATGGCATATAAACATCCATCTCTTTCTCTCTTTGCAATCATATATAAATGAATCAGGAGTGGAAACCTTATAAAGGTATCAGAAGCACTCTAATGGACCCAGCTAAGATGTGTCTAATTCTGTTGGTTTTGGACTGTTCATCCCATAAACTCTCACTGTTTGTATGTTGTCCAGGGTTGTTAGGAATGGTAGGACAAGAACATTTGGAGGGCAAGAATGTCCCACCCTAATATAGTTCAACATTCTCTTTTTAACAGTATTTAACTAGATGCCACCGGCAGCTGACAAATAGAAGATAGTCACACCATGTTGCTTCCATGATACTGTGATGTAATTGTTTGAGTGTTGAACTAGGATTTCCTTGAAATCATGGTTCAGATTCTTGATCAGCTGTGGAAACCCCTTCAGGCAAGTCACACTCTTTCAGCCTCAAAGGCAAAGGCAAAACACTTCTGAAGAAATCTTGTCATGAAAACCCCCCTTAGGGTTATCAGAAGCCAGCAATGACTTGAGGGTGCACAGCAACAACAACAGTTGTTCTCCATCCCACTCCAGTATGTGGTAACAAGTGGCAAAAAGCACCTAAAAATATAGCTATATAATTCAACTACTGTGGTGATCCCAATAAACTTCAGATTGTCAGTCATTGGTTCTGTGGTGTATTGAATAAAAATACTAAAATACTAATAATAACAAAAATAACATCTTGACAAAATGTAGGCCTGTGACTCTATTATCTTTCCCCCTCCTGTATGATTTTTAACACTTTTGCCTGATATTGAAACCAGTGAAGCTTCATAAGTCTGCATGATGTATTTTGTGCCTTTCCCTCACAGCAGTGATTTTTCAGCTCAGAATCAAATTTAAGCTGTTTTGCTCATGAGTGGAATGGAGAAAAATGGGACTCCCTTAGTATCTGTATACATACTTTAAAAAAAAAAAAAGCAGCATGGGGAGGGTGATTTCTAGCTTTAAAAATGCTGAAGTGGGAGACCTGTAGCCTCCTTTCCATTTGCCTTTCCAATTCATAGCATCATCCCAAGCTGATCTAGGTTTTATTAGACCACAAAAGTCCATGTCACATATAATTTGAACCTTTCAGGAACTTTAAAGTACACGGGAGCAACTAAGAACACTCAGACCCTTACCACATGATGTTGCCATCCTGGCATGGCAACACATTCCTGCCAGCCCAGGAAACATATCATCACACAACATTGCTACAGTCCTGCTGCTGTAGTGTCCCAATTGGCTGCTTCTATGCTGTATACCATTATAGGGGGAAAAACTGGTTATACCCCCATTTCCCAAGATGATCCCATCAGCTATGGGTGTGTAGGAAGATCAGAAGCCTTATAAAGTGCTTCCTTCTGCAGTACAGCACAGGAAGAGGTGGGCTGTACTGCGGAGGGAAAACAAGTGTCCCTAACACTACCCATCCACCAGCAGCAAACAGGTGCATTCGAGCCCTGATCCCATCCCTGCAATGGCACTGATGGGATGGGATCAGGATGTTGTGCAATTGGGCATTGTGCAATAAGAGCCTCAGAGTATTCTTTACCAATGGTGGTTTTTATTTCGATTTTTCATGTGACATATGCATAAGTGTTTGTTATGATCCTGGCTGTTCATGATTGCAGCATCATAAAATAGCTTTCACATAAGTGTCAAACAAGATAAAATTGAATGTTTATATTTAATATTTTTAACAGATAATAAAACTCGGAAGATTAGAATAGTTTCATTCACTAAGACAGACAATTTTGACACCAGCATGCAATTTATGTGTCACATTATGTAAAATACTGTTTCAAATGCTCAGAAAAGTGAATCATAAAAATAAAAGCACCAACAGAGAAATATCTCTTAGGGTGAGGTTAGATATGCTTCTGTGGAATCCTAGGTCAAGTAGAAAGTGGAAAACATAATAACAGGGTCCAAAAATTCTGTTTTTAAACAATGTGTTGCAGGGGTTTGATTTGTTTGAGTTCCTGTGACACACAAATTCCAAGCATCATAGTCAAATTTTCTCCAGTTTTCTAACAGGATTTTAAGAGAAAGCAAAAGTATTAGAGTGTTTTGACACTCAATTATGTCAAGCACAAGAGAAAATTGCTTTTCCATTTTCAGGTGCCTGCTTAGCACCTTATCACAGCATACCCACACACATCATAGATTACAGTTGGTTACATAGCACGAAAGTATGTATCATGTTTCTTGTGATAACTGCTCCTGACAGTCTTTTCTCTCATACAATATAAAAAAATGGTCATGCAGTCTTATGCCTAAATATATGGATTGAGGGTTGTGCAGACAGCTTGCTTTCCCTTCTACCTACTGAACAAGATTTGGTGCATAATCTGTTGTATGTGATTCCTTAAATCTGATTTCAGAAAATGTGGCAAAGGAAGTACACATCAATCACAAACCAATTAATAAAGAGGACTCTAAAAAATACTGCATGTGATGTCAGGACACAGGATACATGAACATTAATGGGCTTGCTCTGTTAACAAGCACTCTGTGGACAAGTTCAAGCACAGAACTGTGAAAATCTGTCAGTCTCATTACTAAGTTTCTCAGCTTCCTACCACTGTACTCATTCTGTTCCGTTGCCAGACAGGATTGCAAGATTTTTTCCACCCCTACATGGAAATTCGTATGCATTTCTGTGTTCTTACTTATACATATCTTTGTATGCTTATTCACTCTGACTGCATTCCATGTGTGCACCTTTTACACAGGTGCATATTTACAGTGATACATATTTGAAAAGGCAGCCATATATTGGGCTGTTCCAGGATGCAAGCAGTGTTGCTGTAGGGAAGGAAGAAACTTGACATCATGCTTCCCTGCAACTTCACAGACTTTCTCTCTGGAGGGCTGTGTGGCCCCTGAAAATATACATCTGCTACACTCTGGCTCCTAGTCTCCCTGGATTTTTCCCAGGGTTTCATACAGGCTTCCACCCTGTGTTATAGGGAGTTTCTAGCACAGTTCTCCTATACATTTCTTCTTGTTCAACAAATATGGCTCAAGGTAAATCCATTTCTTGTGTCTCACTTTTTTGTTTGCTCCTCCAGCTGCCATCTAATCATGGTTTTATGTATACTTTCCCCCCTCTGAAACTCCCTGAAAGCTTGGAGTAGGAACAGGTTTCCTGGTATTGATATAGGTATGAATTGCATGTAGTCCATTGGCATTTTGGGAACTGCAAAATGGGCATTTCCATATGGAAAGGAAAATCCAACTAATTTCTTTTCTATCCCTGTTCAAGAATGCATCTATTTACAAGTGAGTATGGCCACAGTGGTGGGCCAAAGTGGATGTTTCAAAATAGTATTCACTCAGTTCTACATTACATTTTAACTGCCTGCGTCCACACTACCGTTAAGGTTGCGTCTAATGGAAGCAGACAATACAAAAGGGTGGTGGCATCTCGGACTGCAGGGTCTAAAAAGACCTCTGTATGAAGACAGGATAATTCATGCTTTGTTGCCTCTTCCTTTCCAGGATTTCTGTATGATTGGAGAGAGCCTTCTATGTGTGCAGTTGAATGTGCAAAAGTCTTCTCAAATTTATTAGTGTGTGCCGGTTAAAAGGTAAAGCCTGTCTTCCAGATGACATCTCTGCATAAGGAACATAGGGACATTTCTCCAAATGTAGTATGAAATCAATTACACAATCTTTCTTCATGGGGTGGGGGAGCCCTGAAAATATGTTGCATCCTTGAACTGTGATCCTTTCTCTTACTGTGTGTTAGCAACAACTGGGGCAGTGAAGAGCTGCCACCAACTGTATGAACTAGGAATGTGAATCAGTGTAAATTTGATTCTTGCAGGAATGAGCAAATGATTTTATCATTTGTGTCCTCAACCAAAAAAAGTCATGGAACACTGTGAAGTTTTCAAAGACTGTTTATAGTTTGGGACTTAGTCAGTGAATATACACACACACATTTTTAGGTGCAGAAAACAGCACAGAGTACAAGTTCCCTCTTTATTGTGCAGAAATGTTGTTTTCTTTAAAAAAAGTGTTTTCTGTGGAAGAAACTTGTTTGAACAGAAAATGCCCTGAAAGGGTAAAAAAAAAGCACACACACACAAACACACACACTTGCTGAAGTGAGAGACTGCTAACAGTTCCGCTAACGGTTATATATTGTATTAGCAGTTAGCACAGTCATTTGTGCTTGGCAACCCCCACTTTAAGACAAAAGGGCTGCTAACAGGAAAGTCCTCCTCCCACTCTGGCATGACACACTGTGTGTGCGTGTGCGTGCGTGTGTATGCAGAATAAGTGCCAAAATACAAAATACAGAAGACTCTTATCTTGCCCACCTAGGATTTTCCTCATCAGGGTGTCCCAACACTCAAGAAACCTGCAAAATGGTGATTTTGTGAATATTTTTTTCCTCATTTCTAGCATAAACTAGATTTCCCACTGAGAAATCTCAGGTGTTATAATAGAATATTCAAGAGCAGGTTTATCTGTAATGACTTGCACACAGAGGAAGGGTGCCATCACTTATCAGGAAATCATAAACATGGACATATGAACCTGTCACATGAACAGCTATGTCTTAATACCTTGTGGATTCTGTATGGATCTCAGATGAAACATGGAACCACTGACAGTAAAACCACAACGAGATGATACAGATTTAGTGCAAGGAAAATGAGGCTCTTTGGCTGCAGTACAAATGATTTCAAAATATGAAAAATTACTGATTTGGCTGCTGCATTTACTCTCCACTACCACACTTGTGAAATAAAATATGGCAGTACCAAGAAGTAAAATCTCAGCCATTGTCTTCATTAAGTGTTTAAAAAAAAGAAAAGAAAAGAAAGAAAGAAAAAGAAGAGTCATCCTGACAATTAAATTTTCTCCCGCAGGCACTTTGTAAAGGAAGGGTCAGTCAGCTCTGCTTTCTGGTTCAGCAGACTGAAGCAGTTTCATGCCAGAGTGGGAGGAGAACTTAAAGTCCTGTTAGCAGCCCTTTTGTCTTAAAGTGGGGGTTGCCAAGCACAAATGACTGCGCTAATTGCTAATACAATATATAACCGTTAGCAGAACTGTTAGCAGTCTCTCACTTCAGCAAGTCTCTAGAACCTCAGACCTTGATGCTTTCAAAGCTCTGCTTTCTATTCCAGTAATAAATTCCACACATGCACCCATACAAATTGCATTACTGAAACTTTTCATACTTTAATGCCAGATTACAGGCTAGGTGATGCATTTCAGATTTCAAATCTAAGAGAGTCTGTTTTGAATATATTAAAAAAAATTGTAGTCACTGGACAGTAGGAAAGGACATATAGAGTTATTTTTATTTGACTAAAGGTTGGCTAGTAAAACATACAGAAACAGAAAATGCACCTTGATGTGATGTCGACATTGCTCTTGTTCTGCTTAGGGTATTCTGGGGACGTTTGAATTCCTAGATCTATAGTGGTGACACGTTCTCTTCTGAGCTATGTCATTAGTTAGTTGCAGGGGGTCAGCTCATGCTGTCTGTCACTTTCCATTTGGTGCTGTTTCTCAGAGGCTTACACCTTTCTGTTTCTGGGTATACACACCATGGCATACAAAACCAGACACAATGTCACTGTGTCACTACAGTCACAGTGGCAGGGAAATAGCATTTGTCACTGCAGCTGACTAGTTGGTAGAAGGCATGGAAGAAGCAAACAACACTTACTATTTGAAGTCATGAGCTTCAATTCTAATAACAAAACACAGGGAGAGGTGCCATATTGATTAAGGCATGCTGATGACCCCTGTATTTACTTTTGACAAGACAGCACTGCTAGCTGTGTCATGTGGATCTGGATTTTATACCCCTTTCTGTTATACCTGAACTTATATTTGATATTAAATGCCTGTGATCTCCTGACTTAGATGGACTCAGTGTGATTCAAAAAGCTAGCACAAGCCTGTCAGAAAAGGCTTACAGAAAGCTGAAATTGGAGTTTTATCAGGCAGATAAGGATTCCACTGTCTGTATAATCAAGTTTAGGGTTACATGTTTCCTACTGGGCCAAGAAGTGGAAAGTTCTAAGGGCAGCACTACTGGCTCATAGTACAATCCTGTGCATATATCGACACAGAAGAAAGCTCTACAGACTTAAGTAGATCTTATTTCTCTGTAAGTGTTTATAGGATTTCACTCTTCTACTGCAATCCTGGTTATGTTGACTTAGAAGTAAGCCCCTGGCTGCTTCTGCTAGTCACAATGAAAAGACATTGTGAAGCTATTCCATGATTATTTTATTTTATTTTAGACTTTATGTAGTAAGAAAAAAGCCCAAAGAAACAATGCGGAAACCTGGGAGAGCTGCATATTGAAGGTTTTTTTTTTTAAATTAAAATATTGTATCTTTATCTGCCCTGTATCATTGGGTCTTAGAATGATGTGGGGGTGAGGGAAACCTTTTTAACAAATTTAAAACAATAAAAGATAATAAAATGGAATCTTCCAGACTTTCATTAAAGAGGCAGCACAATTGTACAGTAAAACTTTCATCTGGAATCATCCTGTTGTGTTCAGTGTGGCTTCCCAGGTTCAAATGATATGTTAACTTTACTTTTCACAATATACCAGAGTCAGACCTGAAGACAATTTTCATCTGCTCTCAGAGGATGGGGCCCAGTATAACAGACTGGTTGACCCCGGCTTCAAAGTCTACTACTGCTGAAGTCTAGAAGTTTATGAGTTTGATGTCTTCTTTAAGTTGTGAATGGAACAATATTGCGGATGTTTGGATTTTTCTCTTTGTCTTTTATTGTTATTGTTAGATGTTAATGATATTGTTAGTTTACTATTTCATCTTTATACATATTCATACAAAGATATTTAGCTGGTTGTATATTTATTTAAATCTTGAGTTATAGTTCTCATTGAATTATATGGACATATTTTAAATTTTTCCCCAATGTTCCTGTAAGCCACTTTGATCATGGTTTTCTCATGGAAATCCAGTGTGCAAATAAACACAATATTTTGATGACAGTGCTGAGCAAAGGCACAGTTAAGCAATCTGGCATGCCTCAAATAGGATCCCAATTATGACAGTAGAAAAGGTTATACCTGTTCAATATCTGCATCTCCTGCAGATGTTATAAGCACAGGAGTTCTAAGGAGAAAGCTGTTGAAGAAAAGCGGTCATGGTGTTCATAAAACACTTTGTTCTGCAGGCAATGCCCCTCTGCATTACATGGAAAGAATCTAAGAAAATTGAACTTTCAGTGTACCAAACTGAAAGAAGTGCTTCCAACTGAGAAATTAGTGTATGTGTTTATGCATTGGTCAACCTTTTCATTGCTCAACATATTCCTTCTGTATCTGTGTCCTTTGGCAGGACAGAGACACAAAAAATCAATAGTTCTGTTCTTTTGTTAGCCTCTGAGTTAAAGGGGAAAGGAGACCATGCCTCCTTTCCCATTTCTAACATCACATTGCCTGCCTGCCCCATTTCTTTTGTTTCCATGCTGGTTCCGTTTTATCTACTGTGTTTTCAGAAAACTGGAGCCATGTGCTATAGGGGCTGAGTGAAATGAAAGAATCTGCATGACTACAGCCAGAAAGTCAGAAGTCTGGGTGCTACTTATGTCCACAAGGTTCTAGACCACAGTGGGAATAGCATGTCCTCACTGTCCCTTATACACACGTTAGTCCCTCATGTAACTATCCTGGAAAAGGGGCTAATGAAGTTGATTGTATGATAACGCCATTAAATGTAATAGAAAGATATAACAGAGTAAGTAGGTTAGAACATACACTTCAGTACTTTGTTCATGAGTTTTATTTTGTTTGTAACACTTCCGCTGGCTGCCAGTCCATTTCTGGACACAATTCAAAGGGAGGGTTACAGTCTTTAAAGTCCTATACAGCTTAGGCCCATGTTATCTGACAGGCTGAGGCCATTTCCACACTTCCTGAAAGGCCCCTCCCTAAACTGCAAACCCCAGGATTCCATAGGATGTTGAAAGTGGAATAATATCACTATAACAGGCTAGTGTGGAAATGGCCTATATCTCAGTAAATGAATTTGCCTGTGGAGCCCTTTTCTCTGTCTTACAACCTTCACCAGTATATCTAGTGGAAACATGGGAGAGGGCTTTCTTGGTGGTTGCTTCCAGGCTCTAGAACTCTCTTCACAGGGAGATTAGATTGGCTTTCTCCTTCTTATCTTTCTGTATGCATATGAACACTTTTTTGCTTGTCTGTTTTGTTTTGGCAGGTCTTTGAAGACTGGTTGCTCAAAAGGAAATGGTCTTTAATAACGTGCTGTGTTTTCTCTATTTGTTCTGTTTCTCTTAATGGACATGTTTTTAATTATTTTCAATTCTATTCTTAGTTTAATTATATTTTAACTGCTGAATGGTGTGTGCTTTTAACCATATTTTGTAACTTTTGAAAGCTGCCTTGAATCTTCAGTCAGAGAAAAAAAAGTAGGATATATTGCTGTTGTTGCCATTGTTGATATTGAAGTTACTGACTTTTCCTTAAGCACAGAAAACACAACTCAGTTCTAGCCGTGTTTGCTTAAGAATGAACCCCAACCTAACAGCCTCTTAGGTCATTTCCACCCTACACTGTTATAGTGCTATTATTCCACTATCATCACCCTGTGGAATTCTGGGGTTTGTAGTTTATTGAGGCCAAAGAGCTCTCTGGCTGAGAATTCTAAATGCCCCTCCCTAAACTGCAAACTCCAGGATTCCACAGGATGTTGAAAGTGGAATAATAGCATTATAACAGTATAGTACAGAAATGGCCTTGGTCAGTAAGAGGCACTCTCTCCCTCTACCCATGAGTCTCTGGGCTTTTTCGCACTTTGGGAAGAAAACAGGGCAGTCTGTTACTCATCAGACTGGCGTGCTCCCTCTGACGATCCACGCTGATCCGGAGCAGTGCATGCCCGTGCTACACACTGCTCCGGGGACGGAAATGGAGGCTTCCGGTTGGTGGAGGCTCTCCACCAACCGGAGAAGCTTGACAGCCAGAAGCCCACCCCCGGAAGATCTGCAGCCTCGCGCTGGTGCGAGCCTGCAGATCTACACAGGAGCGCAGAGATGGACTATTGAAAGACCTGTTTTAAGCAGTCTTTCAATAGCATGAAGAACCACCAGTTCTGGTTGTTCCAGAGCGGGCTGAAGTCCGAAACTACAGGAAGTAGTCTGGACCCAGTTCGCCCCCAAGTGCAAATGTCCTCGCTGGAGGACATGCTGCCCCATTTTAAAAACAAAGTGTGGAAAAGGCCTCTGAATGCAATCCCTAGGAAAAAGGAATACTTATTTTTAAATGACATTTAAAAAATGTGTATGTATGAGAGGCAGCATGGTGTAATGATTTGAGCATTTGACTACAGCCCTGGAGACCAGGGTTTAATTTCTTGCTCAGCCATGGAAACCTTGGGCACGTCTCACACTCTCAGCCCCAGAAAACCCCATGATAGGTTCTCCTTAGGGTCACAATATGTTGGAAATGACTTGAAGGTACACAACAACAAAAACAATAACAACAACAATGTGCAAAAAAAAAGCTGAATGAGGAAATAGCAGTGATATCATCTACAACTTAATCCACTCAAACCAACAACTTTTGGGACACTAACTCAGAAATGCAGGATAGAATAAATGTGATCTCTGAAACTTCAGGATTTCCCACCAGTTGCAGGTAAGCTCAGCTGATAATTTCCTTGGTTGATTTAGAAGGTAATTAACTGATGTGGTGAAGAGAAGCAAATACTTGTTGTGAGGTAGAATTTCTTCGTAGAACATTGGAGAACAAAAAAATGCAGCATGGCAAAATGTGTGAAGATATACTAGTTGCAAACTGTTGTCTTCCTTTCCTTCATTTCTCATTCATCCACAGAAAAGACTGTATGAATGGGGATCCTGGACAAAGAATGATCTAGCCATAACATGGATAAATTATGTCCAGCTGCAGGCTGTATAGGAAAATATGTCACTAGCCAAATTTGTGAGACAGATAGTCTGAGATAAGGTAAACATGAATTCCTATGACTTACACAGATAGCAGATTCTTTTAAAAAAAATTAGGCTCATCAACAACCTAATGGTAGATGAATTCTTTCCCGACAGCACTGTAGCTTATGATTTTCCTGAAAATATTTTCCCCTTCTCTGGTTTGCATTAGAATATCATCCTGGAATATTATCATATGCCTCAAGAGATAATCCCAAATCAAGCAGCTGCCCCCTAATACAATAACCCCTTGATGCCAGCCATTTCTGCTTACTGGATTGCTTTGTCATTTGTAGTCCTGGTTAACAATTTGGCAGCTAAATTCTGAACAATTGGAAAGTAACATTTGATTTTGGCCAGAAATGATCAAGTGTGGAAAGATGAAGGGAAAATTTCTTCAAATTCATTTAAAAGTAACTTATTTTAGACTTGATGGGGCTGTGATAATTGGGTTTCCCATTACCCAGGCTTCAGTGCTGAAGGGGGATAGTTCTCCCTTCAGACATATAAAGAGTTAATGAACTATTAGGGTTAGGTTACATTTTATTAGGGTTAGCATCATAGGTCATGAGAAATAGTTGACCAATCAGGGAGAGAAAGGTGGGAATCTTCGAGATGCTTCAACGGAGAAGTTCTAAAATCCTTGAGAGACTATGAGGTAGAGAGACATAACAAAGGAGACATCCAGAAACATCAACAATGAGCATGGATGCCAGTAGAGATAGGATAGGCCATCTCCTGGCCCTCCCTTGCATAGGATGTCAGGAAATGACCAAGAGCTGTGAGTAGCTTAGAATGTATCCAGTTAGCTGTGTTAGGTCTTTTTGTTATTTTGGGAAGTTTGGCTGATCTGAGAATCTATCTGTTCTTATAACTACTTGTAACTGTTAAGTGTACCTGAAAGGCGGGGAGCCTTTTCATGAGTATTATTTTCTTGTTTACCTTGCATGCTTTAAAATAAATACTTTCTGTAACACCTCTGTTTCCTTTCCATTTCCACATGTCCCTCGGCAACATGCATACCTAGGATTCTTCTCACCCAGAAAAAGGGGAAGTGAGGGAAAGCATAGAGATTGTTAATTCCCGAGCAACGTCCCACTGTGTTGCTGTTCATTGAGTTTAATCAGTGGGTGGTGGTAGCACATAATTAAGAAAATTTGGGGGAAATCCCTAGCTCCTATTCAAGGCAGAAGTCAGCATTGAGTGGGGGGAGGGCCCCCTTTCCCCCCTCAATCTCCACAGGGGCCCACCATTTCAGAAGAAAGCATTAACCACCACCCAAACATTCTTTGGCAAGTTTCAATATCTTTCTCTAGGTCAAAGAAGCCAGGAAGAGCAAGGGTCAAGACATGTTTGAAAGGCATCAGGAGGGATGTAAATTTGACCTAAGTTGCCTGTTGATCCCTCTATGTGTGTGTGTGCCTGTGTGTGTGTTCTAAGGACATTTACAAGAACTTATCCTTGCCAGGATAAGATTATAAAATTTTTCTTATCTTTATTGGAGACAAATTGTGCATTTTGAGACTATTTCTGTAGATTTCTGTAACATGCAGAATTTAAAACTACAGTAATTATTGTTTTGTTACATGGACTCTCAGAAAAAAAATGGATTTTTTTCATTTTGTTTCATTTTGTTTCATTTTGGGTTTTTTTTTTGGGGGGGTCTTTTTATGGTCCTTGTTTGTGTGCTGATTATCTGTGCCTGATTAGAGTCAAAAAGAGAAAAGATGCTAGAGGTATTTTTGCACAAACTGCAAAAAGCAGAAATAAGAAAAGTTTTTGGTGCTTCATTCCCATGGTACAGATAAATCTCATGGGATCTGGAAAACCCTCAACTGGCTATGTCACCATGTCAAACACATCCTTCTTCAACAATAAATTAGATATTGAGGAAATTTCTTCATACCCCTAGGCCGCCCTAAGGACTCTGCATTCTCAGCCTGCTCAAGCTGAGGGGAAAAAAATCACTGTACTAAAATCAGAAAACAGATATCAATAAAACATCAGCTGACTCTACCTTAACAGTGGCATCTCAGTCAGAAAGGATGAGTACAATTTTATCTCCAAATTCCTCACAACCAAGTAACACGTAGTCATCTCCTGCTTCACGAAGACCGAGATGCAACAGGCCTCTGAACAATGCTGAACAGATGCAATGGTAAGATTTCTTTGTTCCCATCATCACTATGGAGTAGCCTCTAAAGTGAGCACTAGTTCAGGTTGGCCAAAATTTTTGCACCACCCTCAATCTAGCTCTCTGATAACTGCATGGATTTTACAGTTTGGCATTAACTCATTGACTAAATCACTAAAGCTATTTCCTCACCTTTCTCTTCTCTGTTGTTGTCCCATTGCAATCCCAGCAGTACCAGGATGGGAGCGCAACCTGAATGCTCCCCTCTGGCTGCCTGTCTGTGGAATGTTAGCATGAACCTGTATAGCGCTTCCTCCCTTTCAGGTATGGATGCCAGTGATGGGAGCGTCACACAATCAGGGTCATTATCAGATTTTTCCTGGTAATGGAATATCCTGCAATCATGATGGGTGAGGATGTGTTGGCAGTGGGACTGCAATGATGTTGTGCACAAGCATGATTTATGGACCAGCAGCAACGCATCCCCATCGTGGAACAGTGACATTGTGCAGAAATGACCTAAGTTATTCATTCTCAAGATTTTATCAGTTCTTTCACCTAACTTTCTAAATTTCCTAGCTGATGTCGATGTCAAAAATATGTTTTAGTGGAATTGGTAATTAAATTTCATTAGAATTTGTTAGGGAGTTAGGTAAAGATTGTGGTTGGACTTTTTCATTATCACCTGCCCCCCAAGTGAAAAAAATTTTCAAATGAAAAAACGAATGGTTTCAGATTCTTCTAAAAAAAAAAAGTTTGTATTTTAATAATAATCTGAAAATCTCCCACTATTAATGAAAAAAACCCAAACCAAATCACACTAGACATGTTTGTATATTAGTTTATTTACACAGACTTGGATGTTGACAGGCTGCATTAATTAATGGAAATCATTGCTGGGTCCCTTTTCCCTCTCCCAACAAACATTAAGCATCATTTAAAGTTGACATAAAATCAGAGACTCATTAGTTTTGACTCTCTAAGGATGTTTATGATCAAAACTGGGGGATGAGGAAGACAATTTGATTGACCATTGCTAAATTTCTGAATTCATATTTTGAATATGCAGCATCCTCCTCATTATTGAGTTTTTTTGGAAAGAAAAAAATCAGTCATAAACATTTTTCAGAAATTGGAAGATAATCTGGAAGCAGCAACAAAGTCTGTTTCTTCTGGGCTTCCCGGAACTGAATGTTAGGATGTAAAAGATTGAGAGCAAAAGGCCAAAGTTTTTCATCTGTTCATTGGTCCCTGAATATCCATTGGAAATGTTATTACCCCCAGGTAGTTTTGATATAGAACAGCTTGAAGGTTTAGAACTGTTTTTAGAAATGGAAAATGTTTTTTTTTTCCTCCCTCCCCCACCCATCAGCGTCACATTATTCTGTTCTTCTTATGCCTTTAGCTTCATACCTCAATTGAAATGCCTTCATAAAGTCTGATGAGAGACAGAGGAACAGCAGGTTCAATGCAGCAGGAAACAAGTGATTCTTTTCTACGCTATGACAACAGTATTTCTTTTATTTTTTTTAAAAAAGGTCTCTTAACAAAGCATTTTCTAGTTATTTTTTAGTCAGCATTAGTCATTGACCCCAGCCATTTTCGATCTGTCACTTAAATGTATTTTCTCACTTGAGAAATTGCTCCAATCCAGTATCAAAGTAAAAGTCTCCCTAAATGTTGTCAAATGTTGCTGGCTGACATATGAAACATATTTGGCTAGATTATTAAAAGAAACCCCTATATCGTAAGTATAGTCTTGCCCTTCCATGATTTTTTTTTTCTATATTTGTATCAACGTAGAATGTCCCAAAGAGAAGTGAGGCAGGGGGAGACTCCAGTCATTTAGTGAATAGTTACACAAAGTAAATAGCTCAAGGCAGCAGGAAGAAGGAGAAGATGGAAGTTGAATTCCTCTTTCTTTTTTCCTGTATCTTTTGTGAGGGAATGGCCTTTTAAAACAAGTGTTTTCACTCTGGCACAGGCAGCTTTTCAAACCAATGCTGATCCTTTTTTTAATGAGCAGTGCTCAGAAAGACCTGCAGCTAATACCATAAGCACCTTTTCATATTCCCACCAATGAATCTACTTAGCAAAATGGTGGTATACACAGCACAAAAGAACTCAGGCCATTCTGAGCTCAACATTTCCATCCATTATTGTTACTTTACTATTGTTAAGGATAACTCATTCTGTGACTCAGCCTGTCAGAACAGGGGAAAATAGTCTTCTGCCCCATTTGCTGTTGAGGCTTTGAATGCCATAAATCTGGGTGCTCAGGTTGTTCCTGTAAAAGCATACCAACAATGAGAGCTTGCACTTACTCCGGGTATTTCACATTTTACCACATTTAACAAGCATCATTATCATCATGTTACACATGCCTAATAGGTAAAAATGCTGAAAGCTGTATGTGAATTCACTGCTGTGTTAATATCCTGGAGCTGATGACTGCATCCCACGCAACAATTTTTGTCCACTCCCACAGAGGTCAGTTGTAATGTTGTAATGTGGGAAGGAATTTATGCTGTAGCACACTAAGGCTATATTGATGCTCACTGGAGGTGTTCAGAGCAGTTCCAGCCATTAACCATAACAGGAAATGAGGAGCCAACTGAAGCATTGTGGAATTTTGTGGGCCCTGAAAGGCAAGTTGTATACATACACATATACACACTCCTTTTGTGAAACATTACAAGGATTTGGAAGTGGTATGACAGAGCTTTATTTGCATGGTTCTAGAAAACTAATTAAAAGTCAGCTGATGCTGTAGAACACTGTTGTTCATGTGTGAAACTGATGTGTCCTGTTTGTAAGTCCTTCCAGAAGTCATTAGATCCCCATGATCTCTGACCAAGGGCCATGCTGTCAGAAGACTGTGGTAACTCAAGAAAATTTGGATGGCCACAGATTTTAAAAGGTTCTAATTGTTGCCAGTTCTTGCTCTCTGCTTTGGTAGAAAGAAGTACTATATAGAGAGATACATTTCCTTTGGAGAAAAACATGCAAACACTGGAGGCTTCTCGTGCCTTTGTTATCTCTTTCATTTACAAATAAACAAACTAGACTGGAAACAAACAGACTAAAGGAGAGAAGAAAAATGCTGAGCCTGCAGTAGACTACCACAAACCAAGTGTTTCAGGGAACTTCAGTGAAACAAGCTCATTCTCTCAGTTTAACTCTCTGTGCATCTTTGTCTTCTGCAAACTTTTTTGTTTGTTTGTTTTTTTGGGAGAGGTCTCCCTTACCTGCCTCAAACACTGTCAGGGAGCTAGCTAGCTAGCTAGCTATCTATCTATCTATCTATCTATCTATCTATCTATCTATCTATCTATCTATCTATCTATCTATCTATTATAGGTGATGAATATTTATTATCCCACCCAATATCACTGGAACTCAGGGGAGTTTACAGATGAAATTAGTTTGGACTAATTTACATTTAAAATAACTGAGGAACAGTTTAGTAGTTTTATAGTTTTATAGTTATAAGAAATTGTTAAACAATTTACCAATTTAAACATTAAAAGCGGAAATTAAAACAAATTTAAATAGCATGTATAAAGAACAAAATGAAGGATGAACCACCAAGGAAGAGAACAGATGAGTAACCCAAGTTTGCAGAAGTAGTGTATGAAAAGCTAAAGCTCACAAAGGGGCTGAGACTTTTTAGGGAAATAAGGAGCATCAAAAATGGCTTGGTTTTTGTTTGTTTGTTTTTGGATATGTTGGAAGCAAGGGAATAACCAAGGAAATTGTAGAGCTGCTTCTCAAAAAACTTGTAAGATGCTAATAGATCACAATGAAAAGGCAGAACTGTTCAACACCTATTTTTGCTTCAGTTGTTTTTCCTCCCTGAAAAGAAAACATTCTGCATCCATGCATCACCAGAGACCTTGGTAAGGGATCAAAGTTGATAAGGAGATAGGAATCAGCTAGATAACCTAGTTAAGTTCACATTTGCAGAGTCAGACAAACTTGCATCTCAAACATTGATACACTCTATACCGCTTCCCATCATTCTTTTTTATTTTATTTTTTTGAGAAATCTTGGATAACAGGTGAAGTCCCAGATACTTATGCACTGGAAAAGAGCAGCTACTGTTCTTCACTTCAAAAAGAAAAAGAAGATCCATAGAACTATAGACAAGTCAGCCCAGCTTCAATACCAGGAAAAATATTAGAATGGATTGTCAAGGAGTCTGTTTTCAAGTGTTTGGATAGCAATGCAATGCAATGGGAGGCAGCAATAATTTGTCACAATCTCTGTATGTATCAAAAGCTCTCTCTCTCTCTCTCTATATATATATATATATATGTGCATATTTAAAGGGGAAGCAGGAGAAAAGAAGGGAACATATTGTTCAAACTTGTGTCAAGAATTGTTAGAAAATAGTCTTGGATGGCAAAAACATCATTAGGATTTAAAGAAATCAGAGGTTTTGCCAGGCTGTATACCCCCACTCCCTGATATGGTATAAATGGAAAATATCATTTAATTAGCACGAAATGCATACTGACAGGACTGTTGAGCTATGCTGGTGAGGACTGGTTGAATATGTGCAATTCAAAAGTAGATCAGAGGGGACCTCAAGGCATGGCCAGGTCATAGTCAGGGAACCTTCAGCAATAATGGACTTGCAAATATCCCTCAATGACACAATCTTCGGAAACAATAACATCCAAAACTGCCTCCGATTGTCTGCAACCCACTTCCCCTTCCCACCAAATATCTCCTTTGTTTTCTTACCTGCCCAGTCATCAAGGAGTGATTACAATTCCCATTAGTCCTTTGTCACCTAATGCTAAAGCCATTAGCTCATTATTTACTTTGTCAGAGAGTCATTAGCATCTTCCCCCTCAGGGCAGAAACTCTGAGCTCTGAGCCAGATAATTTGTAGAAATTTGGCTGCTGCTCTGATTCCTGCTCCGGTACTACCCTCAGACCCTTAGTCTGAGTCACATTGCTTTATCTCCTCTCTACAGGATAGGTAAATATTACCCATTTTGACTTAAGTTCTTAGTATCCAATTTTTCCTTCCTTTCTTTCAGTTAGCCTTGTGTGGTTGTGAGACTATTTGGATTTTGGGCGTGTGAGGGTTAATTCCCCCCAAAAAACAAACATTCTTTGAATCTCCAACTGGTGTCCCTGCATTAGTACCAGTATACATAGTGTAAAACACCCTGTAAGGTTACCCCTCTCTCACAGGCCTCCCCTTTGAGCTAATGTTCTACACTGTTTCAAGGAGGCATTGGCATTGTGAGTGGACTGAAGAGTCACCCACCTTTTAGGATAATAGGGGTACCCAGACTTGCATGGGATCCTCATTTCCAGACAACAAGAGGGGTAAATGAATGCAGAAAGAGGGTAAAGGTGCAGGCAACAGGCTTCTTCCCAGGAGATCTTGCATTTCATGAGCTCCTGGGAAGAATAGTAGTGGCTGGCTTATCAGAGGGGAGATCAGCCAGCAGCTGCAGAAGCAGGAATTCCAGGCTAAGCTGAATTTCAAAAGCTTTAGTCAGGCCCGTCTGAAAAACTTATAACTGACTGCTGGTAAGGATCTTCATCCTTTTGGGAAAGAGCTTTCCCCACTCTCTCTCACTCTAGGATAGAATACATGACATACTGTTGTTTGGGTCAAATAGTTTTGGATGTTGTTTCTTGCTGTATTCATGTCTTATGCAGTGTCACAACTTCTGGGTAGGTTGGGCATGGGGCCAAATAGATGGAGGCACAAACAATCATGCAAACAAACCTTCATGGTACAAACAAAATGGAGTTCCTTATGGGGATTTTGATTCGAGGGCAATGAGGGATCTGGTATCAGACTGGGTGATACAGGGTCAATGCAGTGCCTTTCACCTATATAGAATTCTGGCTTAGGTCCCACCAGCACTGGGATTGCTACAGACCTAATTATAAGCTGATAGTAGGGTCACCTGATCAAAAAGCCCTGTGCCCAAGCCAACCTGTTGAGCTGTACCAAACAAAGTTGTAGCTTCTTTTATTCCACATTAATTGTTTAAGTATTTTTAGAATGTTCTGTCGGACCAACTGGTAGTTCTGAAACCCAATAACTACAATAACAAATACCACCACACCTGAATATATTTATGCTCTCTGGAGGAGATTTATGTATCTCTATTCAGTTGCAAGTCCTACAGATTTAAAATGCTGAGAAACTAATATGCTCCATTCATGGTGTCAATATTTTCTTTTTCTTGGGTGGAGGAAGTTGGAAATAGAATAGGAAGGAAGGAGACACAGAGTCGGAAGGAAGGAGAAGGAAGAAGTGGGGACAGAAGGAAAAAAAGATGAAAAAAAGAAAAAGGATTTTATTCTATTTTATAGCCCACCTTTCTCCTAAGACAGAATTCCAGGTGGTTTATAACATAGGAAAGGAGGGGAAAGGAAACGCTAGTCAGGAAAACTAGGAAGGAGAAGTAGGAGAAATATGATGGCAGGGGAGGAAGTCTAAAGAAAATGCATAACAATAGAAGGTGCAGAGAAATGGAGGAAAAAAGAAGAGAAAGGAAAGGTGTTTAGGCAGGAGTTGGGAGAAGGGGAAAATGAGGGGAATAGGATTGGTGACATGAGTTTTCTTCAGGGGAAAGAGGATGGAGAGAAGGGACAAGTGCATATGCAGAGCTGAAAAAGATATTTGGAGCACACATTTTGGTGACAGTGATATAATCCACACACTCTGCAGACCAAGACAAGAAATTAGACTCCATTTAGGGTAGTATGAGGCAGGTGGGAACATAACTGGGAAAATTATCAGTAAAACAGAAAAAAAACCCCAATGCAGCAATACTTTAGTACCATATTCAATTACTCTTGAAGTAATGAATCTTACTATTTCACCAGATTGACATTTCATCCCACCAAATTGTGACAGTCACAGTTTGAGAAATTTTGAAGGGGAAAGGAAGGAGAAGAGGAGGCAGCCAGGTAGACCTCTTGAGGAATCTACGGTAGCTGTTCAGAAGCATCCTACAGAAGAGGTGTCCAGGGGCACACGGTAGAACGAAAACCAAATAATTTCTTTCCATGACAGTATTCTTTTAATGTGATTGCTCCCTTCAGGTTGAGGTCTGGAGAAACAAAGCCAAGATCTATGAACCCTACATAAAAGGTGCCTAACTTTCATGTGGATACCAAGTAGAGTACACACCTGTCATTCACGTATCTTAATGGTTTCAACTTAGTAGTAGAGCAACATTCTCTAGGCCCACAGTGGGTAGCCTGCAGCCCTAAAGCACATCATGGGACACTCAGTTTAATCTCAGATGGATCTTGACCCAGTTTCTAAAACTGTCTTCAGGATTTCCCTAGGAGTGATCCATCCCTTCTCCTACAGACTTCTAGGGAGAAATGAAAAGGAAAAAGAAAAGAAGGGGATGACAGGCAGAGAAAGAGAGAGAATAGTGATAGAAACACAAAAAGAAATGAGTGGGTCAGTATATCCTGGACTCAGGACCCAGCCACACATACCCTCTAACTTTTTTGGTTGCCAGGGACATTCCCAATTAGTTCTCTGCTGTCCCACTTTTTCATCTGTTTTCAAAATGTGCCAGTTTCTCCCTCATTCTCCCACTTTCTTCCTTTTATCCTCAGCTTGCTTCCTCTGGTACTAACTGAGTTCAAAGTGCAAAAGTAATTTACATTCAATTAACTCAGCAGTGAGCAGGTGAAAGGAGAAGAGGGTGAAATCATGACCTTCCCAGTAGCTCAGGTAAAAGCAAACAGTTGCAGCGTCTCCTTGCTTGCACGCTCCTCCTTATTAATAATTTGGGCTATCTTGACCACACTGTGATGTTGCTTGGCCATAGGTCTCCCAGATTTCATTTGTGAAATGTTGAAGGCTATGATTCACAGGCTTGAACCCCATGCACCAAGGAGGGCAGCCACCACCAGATTAACTCTGAGAGAATGTGTTCCAGAAAGAAAAAAAAGTTTCTACCCTTGCACTGTACCTATGATTTTGTTCATAAAATCATAAAGACCTTACCACAATTTTAGGCATCACAGTGCCTGTAAATTATATAAATTAACCACCAATTTAAATTCATACTCTCTCATACAGCCATGAAATTTCTTAAATGGTGAGTTGGCAATCCCATGGATTGTCCAAAGCCCATTACATTCAGTTTATAACGGTGCGTGCACATAATAGGCTTGGTATGCTTTGGAAGAATGGGAATCCTTGATGGCTAAGAGCTGAAGTTGTGTGAGAATAGGTTTATAGACAGTGAAATAGTGAATTGTTAGAGCAAGAAGTCCTGAGATGAGGCTATGAGATCTTCCTAACAGTATCCTAGTTCAGTGCATACACTGAAGGATATAACAGTTGTATAGCCACGTACAACTGCTGGTGTTGAATTACACATGAACTTGCATAGATACAACTGGCATCTTTATCTGAAATCTTGTCAAGGAAGTTTTCATTTTCTACCAGATTTTTTTTTTTTTGGTCATGTTTCCCCCATTCAGCTTATTAAATAAACAATAGTGCCTGAATGCATTTTTCTTTTAAAAAACTAAATTAACTTCTTCCTTATCCAAACAGCTCTTAAAATTATCTCTTCTAAAAAGTCTTTACTGAATGTGAGCTTTATGCATGACCATACGTGTCATTAAAAGGTTCTCTCTCACTCTGGCACATTTGTAGACTTTTTGCCAACATAAAATTCAATAAGCTATACCAGGGTGATTATATTTTAAAAATTTGGGTCACAGAACAGTTAGTTCAATAAAGCAAATGAAAGGTGCAAGGCTTCTCAGAGGAAGTAGCATTAATATTTCATTTCAAATGAATTCTAAAATAACGAAGCATATTAAAGTATGAAAATAGTGAACTAGTAATACTTTACAAAAAGCTGTCCAATTAGATATTTCCCTTGTGCACTCCAAGAAGAAGATGAACATTTTCCTTAACTTCCTTACCACAAAATATAGCAAGAATATCCTATATTCCATCCCCACCCCACCCCACCCCCCAAAAAAGAACAAGGGAAAGTATATTAAGTGAGTGTACAAAAGAAAGCATAAGAATGAGTAGCTTCCATTTATTTATACAGTCTCTTGGAAAAGTAAGCTGTGGAGCAATTCGAGTTATTTGGGTTCAGCTACTGAATCAACTCAACATTCAGCTGCCTTGTAACATGTAAATATCCCAGAGAAAGAGGCAAAGTTCCAAGGAAATCTAAAGATTTGTCTGAAGGTTGGCTGAACAGTGGAGCTTTAACAAAAAAGTTGTTGCCACAAAACTGCCTCTCCCTAAGCTATGGAGTCAATAAAAACAGCTCAGAGAACCTGAATGAAGTAAAAAAAGGGGAATCTTTAATTACAGTTGCACAATCGGACTGACCGAGCTCTTGCTCTGGAATGAGTAGGTGTTGAATACACTTACTTTTGTCTGGAATTTATACACCCTCTGCAATTTTTCATACACATTTATAATTTCCATTGGATAAAACTCACACTGACGTAAACTACAGATTAATCTTTCTAAAGCTGCATAGTTTGCTTATTTTTTGCCATGAAATCTTGTCTTTCAACTCTGCGTCGCATCAAGAGCACAAAAGTCACTTTGCCTAACTCCTGTTTCTTATTTCTAGCTAGTAGAACCTGTTCTTTACAAGAAGTATCCTTTTTTTCAGCCACATAACCCTATTTGCTAAAAGACATATTTCACTTCTCCATGTGCTAAATAATTTCAACTACACAAAATAATTTCTTTCTCTATAAGATGCACTGTCAAAGTAAACTCAGATTGTGATAATAATAGGAAACTCCACTGTGTTAAAAATAGCAGTGATGATGACTGTATTTAATGTGTAACTCACCAACAGCAACAAAAAATTAACTAAAAATGAAAATTCATATCAATTTACAAAATAAATTGCAAGTTTAAAAGCAGAA
Source organism: Iguana delicatissima (assembly GCA_948472985.1). Taxonomy (NCBI): domain Eukaryota; kingdom Metazoa; phylum Chordata; class Lepidosauria; order Squamata; family Iguanidae; genus Iguana; species Iguana delicatissima. Next base: position 1,515,690 of record CAOKZL010000411.1, on the reverse strand, counting down.
ATACAATGAAAAATCAGTTTAAAACAGCACCACAACTATTTATATAGATTCTGATGAAATAAACTTTTTTTTAATTAGATAGCAAAGCTAGATATGCACAGAAAATGCATTGTACAACTTTGGTGCCATCACTGAGAAAGCATTGTCTTTCACCTTCACTTTCCTAGTGGGACAAGATCATGATGTATTCATGGTTTAACCTTATGTTGTGAAGCATTAAATGTAATCAAATTGATAAAAAAAATCATGATTATTAGCAAAAAGAAGGAAAAGGGGGATGGAAGGAACAAGGAAGTATACATCAAGTGATAAGTTACTACAAAAATAGCCATTATCACATATTACTACAGTCCAGTACAACGAGAAGTAAAGCTGTTAGTTAGTTATACTTTATTATGATCATAGACCAGCACAGGTAAAAAGGGATACAGAAAAGGATAAAAGGATAAAAACACAGGTTAAAAACAGGTTAAAGACAGCACTGAAATTCTCCTTCAGGTTGCACAGCTCCCATATAACAAGACAAGCGTGGAGCTAGTCTACTGCAGAGGTCAGTGCCTGACGAATTTTAACTGCTGTGGCACAGAATCTGGCAACATTATATGTTATATGGGGGTTGGTGTCTGAAAGTAACAAAGAAGTGTAGAATTCTCCAGTGCATCCTTGGTATTTATGCAAGAGAAGGGAAATAAGGCTGAGGTGAGCGTCCCTTGAGTACAAGCACTGGGGAAGCACATGCCCTCTTGTTTCAATTCGGCCAGAGCCATAGGGGTACCGTCTGTCTGAGAAGGGGATTTTCTTGTATCAGCCTTCGAGGACAGCTGAGGAGAGGGCAAGACATCGTGCCAAAGTAAAGGCCCTCCAAAGTAAAGCTGAAATTCAACCTGACTCTTCTCCAGCACTATTGTTGGGATTCTTGGCCTTCCTTACCTGTCTGCAGCCTCAGGCTTCTCTACAACTAATTCCATAATGTTTTACAGCCCATCTGCATAGGCTTTTGGAAAGCTTGGACAACTGCAGGAAGAGAAATTGTACCTCCCACCTATATTCTTGAGCAAGCAAAAGTCCAACTTTGGATACAGCTCTAAATACTGACATACTCCAGTTTACAGAGCCTCTAGCAAGGAAGCTTATTTTTGTAAAGTCTCCCCCCCACACACTCAGCCCATTTCTTTCCTTGCCTCTTTCCACATGATTTTCCCCCCAACCATCTGCATTGGTGGATGGGAGTTACAAGGCCAGAGAAACACAGACTTTTGGTATCAGGTTGCAGCAGCATGTCTGCAGTAACACAATAAACAAAGTCTGAGCTGGGAAAGAACAGCATTCTGTTCTAGCTTATTCTATTGTATCTCTGTGTGCCCACCTTCATTGAAGGTAACCAGCAGCTGTCTCCAGAATGTTAAAGAAACATGGATTGAAAGTTTGACCATCAAAATGAAGGTCATAAGAGAAGTGAAGTCTGGTGAAAGAAACAAATAAAATTGTCTCTGGATTCATGTTGGAAGAACCCTTCAAGTGGTCTGCAGAAGCTTCAAGGTGTTTTTGTTTATTTATGCAAGGCTTACATGACCCAGGCCCTTCTCGCACGGTGTTTTGGAAGTGAGAGGGCCCCTTGAGTGTCGTGTAAATGTGAGGAGCAGTCTGCATGACACACTCACATTTACACGATGCTCAAGGGCCGGACGCAGAGCGGGCACGCATCTTTTCATTTTTGGCTTAAAGCCGAAAATGGTGCACCGTCACACAATGCTCCCGGGCCCCGCGTGCACTTACCTGGCATGTGGTGCCTCAGGAGCTGGGTCGGTCGCGCATCCTCTCCTCAGTGCAGCCTGCGAGGTCCCAGGCTGCACTGTGAACGGAAGAGGCGGGCACTCGCACAGGGAGGAAGGAGCTGCAGAGCCGAAGCAGCATGGAAGCGGCAGTGTTCCTTCCAAGGCTTCTCACGGAGGACCCCAACCCAGCAGCGCGAACAGTTAATATACAAAAAGGGCCCTAGTTGTTTCATTTCACACATGCATATTAGTTTGGGATAAAAAGTTTGCTGAAGGACATTAAACTGTTCTTTTTTGTGGTGTAAGAACTGATCCCTATTCTTTCCATGTTATTTCTACCTCTGGTGCAAAATTTTATGTTAAGGAAATACTGCCTAGGAATGCATCTACTTCATTAACTGTGGTATACCTGTATCTGCATTGCTATATACACCTTTTTAAAGGAAAAAAAGAATACTGCTAATACTTTCCACTCAAATTGTACAGCGGCTACAGGGCAATTGTAAACATCTTCAAAAGTACCAATTAGCTCAATAGGTCTGCTGAACACTATCAGCCTTAAATTGATTTCTCAAGTCTAGCCAGCTTCTGTATTTTCCTAAGCCTCAAATTCAGTTTTAAGGAGCTAACTAGATTGGCTCATTCAGAATGTACATGTACTTTGGAAGGATCATTATTTGTCACTTAGACAGCGAAAGCCACTCAATTGTATCCTCTTCTCTGGTCAACTATGTGATATCACATCAAAGGTCACAGAGTAATATGTGAATGTGCATTGCCATTGTGCAACAGAATGTCAGGCATGCACATTGTTTATCTATAGGCCATGCACTATGTTGATATTCAGCACAGTGATGCAAGCACAACATAAATAATCAATGAGTCTAGCATACCAGAACTGAGTTGTGGGGTGTATGTGTGAGAGACACTCTTAGCACATGGGCAACTTTAAAGACTGTAACTCTTTGATTATATTGGAGAAATTATTTTGAAAATATATTTTAAGTGGGTTTAAATGCTAGGAATTAGGAAAATGTTTACGTTTCCAAAGATAAGCTTCAAGGTTGCAGTCACTGTAGTGAAAAACAGGAAGTGAACTCATAGTGAACTTAAAATGAAATAATTGTCACCTTCTGGGATAGCAAGTGCTGACTGCTGCCTAGGAGTTGAATGTTGAAACATACTGACACCTAATGGCATACGGCATAACTATGGCAAAAGTGCTATTTTAGTTTGACAGCTATCAAAATGCAGTCAAGAAGGCAGGCACAGACAACATATCCATAAAGAAGAACATCAGTTGGTCAACCTAGAGGAGCTGAAGTATGTCAGATTGTTTTAGAAAAGATGAGAGTATTGAAGGAAGAGGGAATGAGAGAAAATGTGAATCAGCTGAGAGTTGACGTGAAGCAAATGAGGAAGGATTTAAACAGGATCTGAAAATGGAACTTAAGCACTTAAGGCCAGCTTTGACCCAAATAAATACTGAAATGAGACAGATGAATGAGAAAATGGAGTTGCTGAACAAAAAGATACAGAAACTAGAAGTTACTGAGAAACTAATGATGGATCAACAGCAAAATTTTGACTTTGCTTGACCCGAAAAAGGAAAGATGATTGGGAATCAGAGGTATACCACAGATGCAAAATGAAGATATATATATATATACAGGCAAGCTGCAGATTGGTGAGAAGGATGTTAAAATTTTCAAAGATATTCCTGCTAGAATTCTAAAAAGGACAAAGGACTATGCTTTTTGGACTAATAAGCTGAAACAATATGGTTGTCTGGTCATCTGAGCTATCGCTGCCATGTTCCTTTCCTTTCCTTCTTCTTCTTCTTTTTTTATAGTTGGATTTGACCTAGTGCTTGTGTGCTTTGCTAAATAAGTGGGAATGATGGATTCCATTGATGACTGGGTGAGCTGAGAACATGGAAATTTTATTGTAAAGACTTGTGAAAAGAGAGTAAAGAAGTACAGCTGCAAGACTGGACTGTTGGGAAGCTGACTGGGAAAATGAGAGGGGAACAGAAAGCCTGGGAAATGCCATCAAATGGGATGTTAATACATGCTGAAGTTTGAAATGTAATGGTTTATATAGCACTGAAAATCCAATAGTCCTTTAGTCTTGGCAACTCCAAGAGGTGCTGTTGTTTCTTGTAATGTTTCCTGAATAAAACTTTTGAAAAGTTCAATTCCTCAGAGCTATCCTGTACATCACAATGGGATACCTTTCAGATGGATGAATCTTGTAAGGATTTTCCCACATTATAGACAAAGAAGATTTAATTTTAATATGACTGCAAAGGTAAGAGATTTCCTGCAGAAATATAGAAAAGATTTTGAAGGAGAGCTTCCGAGAGAGGAAGAAGGAAAAGCCCAAGATCAAAGTTCTAAAGAGGAAAAGGAGAAAAGCTGTCAGGCCCATGAAAATATGGATATGCATTCTAATGAAGATGCTTAAAAATAGTTTTAAAATTTCTTTCTTGGAATATAAAAGGGGCTAACTTACCCTGTGAAAGAAAGAAGATTTTCCCCCCTATTTTCCTTATTTGGAAAAAAATAAAAATTAGACTTGATTTGTTTACAAGAAAAAACATATTGGTAATAATAATAATAAATATTTGCTTAACTCTAAATTTGGTTAAGAATTTATTTCATTTTTTGATAAGGAAAAAAAAAGATGAACGGTGATTTACACAGGAGCAAAACTGATTCCAGAAAACTTTTTGGAAGATCCAGATGATTGCTCTGTAGGAATTGAAATTCAAAGGCAAAGAAAATTGGGATGTTGATATATTGAATGATAGAATATATTTTGATGATAAAAATTCAATTGAAACCTAAGCTGTTCTTATTGGGACATACAGATGATCAGATAAATTATTATATTTAAACCCCTACATCAGTGGTTCTCAACCTGTGGGTCCCCAGATGTTTTAGAACTTCAGCTCCCAGAAGCCGTGAGCATTGACCATAGTGGCTGGGGCTTCTGGGAGCTGAAGTCCACAAACATCTGGGGACCCACAGGTTGAGAACTACTGCCCTACATGGTTTGGGTCCAGGTCACCTATGGGATAGCCTCCTCCCATGTAATCCATGCCACATATTATGGTCCTCTGGGGAATATTTACTTTGAGTGGCTAGGACTAGACAGGCAGCAGTCACCCAGAGGACTTTTTCTTCAGCTGCTCTCAGACTGTGGAATGACCTGCCAGAATTTAAAGCAGCATTAAAGACCAGTTTCTTCCAATAGGCCTATACTATACTATACTATACTATACTATACTATACTATACTATACTGCTACTGCTACTGCTACTGCCACTCCTTCTCCTCCTCCCCCTTCTCCTCCTCTCTCTTCTTCCTCTTCTTCTTCTTCATTTCATAACAGTCCTGCAATATATGATCACACCTGCCAGAACACTCATTGCTCAGAAAAAGAAAGATCCAACTATTACACCTCAAGAAGATCAGATGGCAAAACTGCTTGATCTGAAAAAAAAAGAACAAACTGACTATACTGAGTAAATTCAAAAAAGATTGTGGGATGGTGATGGTGCATATGGTGATCATATGAGAGACTGCTGGGGGAAGAATTTCATTCATGGGATTTGAATATTAAGAGCTTAATTTCATTTAGCAGAAGTATATACCAATATTATAATATTGGGGAAGTATATCTAGTACTTCCCCAATAACCTTCTGCTGGGGAGCTGAAAGTCATATATATAATCCTTTAACACTTTTTTTTTTAAAAAAAATAATTTTATCTTTGCCTTTTTTTAGAATAGGTGGTTGAACTTGTTTGTCTTTTAGGTAGTTCCACTGTATTGTTTGTTTTCTCTTATGTGTTGTTTTATGTATTGAAATTTGTTCTTTAATTATAGTTTTTTTTAATGTGATTTTAAATAATTTTAATAAAAATACATTTTTAATAATAAAATAATAAATTTAAGACAAATAAATTTAAATAAATACCAAAGATGGGTGCACAGAAAAGCAAAAATACTTTAAATAGCATGAACTAGTGTTTATTAGGTCTATATATTCTGGTGAAAATGTTGAACTAACAATTCAACAAAGTTTCATGTTTTTTAGATTTTATTTATTTATTTATTTATTTAGGCAGCCCTACATTCATTATATTAAATTTATAAATCAGTGTACACCATACAATAAAATGTGATTAAAATTTCTCATAAAAGAAGCAAGAAACAGAAGACACCAAGTTATTTGTTCTCTACAAACCCAAATCAGTTGCCAAAGGCTGGTGCATATCATCATTCCTCACAATTATCTTTTTGCTCAAAGGTATATATGACAAATGCACGGAATCAGCTGGTGCTTTGCACCAATTAAAGACAAACACCCAAACTTTTAGCACTATCATTTGTTCAAATAATAGGATTAAGACAGCTGATCACTGGATTTTTGCATTCCTACTTTGAAATCTCCAACTCGGCAGCTTAGTCAGGATTTCTCTATGTTTGTACTTCAATTAGTCCCATCGAACTCCAGGCACAAAATTAGAAAAGGCTCATTGAGCATGCAGTCCATTGTAAGTGACCAAAAGGTACAAAGCAATCAAAGAAAAAAGAAAGAAAGAAAGAGAGAGAGAGAGAGAGAGAGAGAGAAGAAATAAGAAAATGCATATCTCATATGTCTTTATTTCAGTGTTTCCTACATCAAGATAATTAATGTTATCTCTATCGCTTGGCTGAGCCAAATACATTTTCTGTGGGAGTGCAGATTGTGTGATGTTCCAACAGCTTCTGGATCAAAATACCATTTGTCACTTAAATTCTTCTAAAATATGGACAAGGGGAGAGTGATTTTAATCATTTCCTCCCTGTTGAGAAGGTAAATGGAAGAAATCCCTCTTTCTTGTCCCTCCCCCCGTATAATCAATAATCCAAATCTAACAGATGATGTGAAATGAATTAACCCATTTCCTAATGCCGCCTTTGTGAGCCCAAAAAGAGAGAGTAAGACTGTGTCTGGTCCCCCCACATTTTGATTCTATGCATAAACTGGAAAGTTTGCAAAGGAACACCTACGCACATATGCCACCTTAGATACATTTTGCAAACGTTCTAGCTAAAATGCAGAGTTAAAGTATCAGTGGGGCATAACAACATTGGGGATGAGGCTTAAGAGCACATTTTCCCTCTCTTACTATTGCACATAGTGTGTGTAGATATAAAGCATCTGATGAGCATGAGGTCAACATTTTAGAAGAACATATTGCTTGACATGCTGCAGCTGTTTATAAGTATGTGTAAGGCTCACTGAGGCCTGCTTTCTTGCTTCTGGGTGATGGGCTGACCCCACCATAGGAAGCATGAGATGCTGCTTCAGGCAGCAGATTCATGGTTTCACGAAAGGGCAGAAAATTGTTTTCTGTCACAATGCTAAAATAACCTGATAGGGTTTGGGTACTATCCATGATGATGGCGAAGAGGGTTGACTACTACTGATTCCTCCTTTCCAGGCAGCAAAAATGGGTCAAGCCAGAGCTATAAATCATGACCTGGTTCATTTTCCTAAATGATAGTGCACACACATGTATTCATAGATGCACATACACAATCTCATTGCCAAAACCCTTGGTGGGTGGGTGTGTGGGGTTCCTGCCTCAGAGGCAGTTTGCACATTCTCTGGGTCATTTTATACACACTTTTGTAGAATGTACAAAAATCAAAACCATCTTAAAGGTTGCTTGGTTTAATTAACTTTTTACAGAGACATTTGCATCTTTCTGAGATAAGATAAGAGATTAGATAAGCTCTGCATTTGATCTCCCAGCGGAGGCAAGAAATCTCACAGGGGCTGCAGAATCTCTAACAGTTAGTTATCTTGCTGTATCAAGACAGTCAGTTCACATATGTGGTCAGACCTAATCAGGGAAATTAAGAAGGCATTGCCTAAGTAACAACAGCTTTTGTACTCTTGTCTTCGGAAGAAATTTGTCCTCTATTGTTGTCTACACTATTTGGCAGACAGACACTGTTTTTGCATTATTGATATTCTTGCAGTTTTTTTTGATAAATATGTTAATATTGTTATATTGATTCAAATGTTCTTTATATGTATCTGGTGGTTTGTTAACACTTGAGATGTTATGAAATCACTTTAGTGGCAGACATCTATTCAGGTGGTCTGCGATTTCTAAATCTGGAGAGAACTGCAGAAAAGCTCAAGAGAACAGCAAACCACCATCATCTAATGAGAAATCGTTGGTGCATTATGAGATGTTCTTCCTGGCCTTGCCTTGTGGGAGTCCTGAGGGCAAGATGTACTCAGATTCCAATCAAACAAGGTTCATGGATACCGGTATAAAACAAAGGGATGTATGTAAAAAGATAACTTGAAGCTTAATGGCTATGCAAGATGGGCACATAGGAGGAAAGTACCTATGGCAAATATAAAGAAAGCTTACACACACAGAGAGCTGATGGGTACTGAAATCTTGCTGCTGTGCTTGTATTGGTTCCCATGAGCTAACAATTTTCTGCATTTCTTTCTTTCTGAGCAAGACCAGAATTGTTCACTTCTGCTAATACAGGTCTTTCCCTAATTCTCAAAGCTGTCATGAAAGACTCAGGGTGTTAAACAAATTACCTTCCCTGTGAAAAGAAACCTCAAGGGAGCAAGAGGCAACAGTCTTCCATGGGATAGCCAGAGGCTCAAAAGAGAAGAGGTAAGCTGCAGGCAGAACCAAGCAGCTGCAAGTTTTTTCTTTTTTCTTTTTTTAAACTGAAACATCGTCTGCTTGGCAATAACTAATCAATATGAGAAGTGTCCCTTCTTATCCAGAACATGTTCACTCCATTTGGGTGTATGGGGCTTCATGCACTGAGAAAGTTGTATATAAGTCACTTCTGACTCCCTGCCATTCTTCTGGTACCCAACCCAATGCACATTAAAAAAAAAAAGTGTAGAAATGATAAATCAGTTAGCAGGGTTCTGGATTTGGAATTTGTAAACATTCCTTAGTAGCTATGCTGATGGCACAAAACAAGAAACAGAGCAAATGAGGCAATACACTAAAGCAACACAATACAATAAAGCAATAAAGCTATTGGACTGTGAGGGACAGAGTTCACAAGGCAGAGGTGCTCTTGGTCAGCCAAAAGGCAGAGCAGGGAATAGGGATTCAGTTTGTGTTAGATGGGGTTCTGCTTCTCCTGAAGCCATAAGGCCTTACTTTGGGTATACTTCTGAACTCAGCCTTGAGCCTGGTCTCTGCAGTGGCCAAAAGTTCTTTTGCACACTTAAAGCTTGTGCACTAAACTCATTCCTTTAAGTGCTTGATCTAGCCAAATTGCCATATGTCTTAGTTGCATCTTATTTGTACATGTATACTGTACATGCCTTTGAAGAGTGTTCAGAAACTTCAACTGGTCTAGGGCACAGCAGACAGAATGTTCACAGCTCCCCTCGTGTGCAAATTTCCCTTGCTACCACAACAGTCCACTGGGTATCAGTCTGCTTCCCAGCCTAATTCAAAGTGCTGGTTATGAACTCTAAAGGACTGTACAGCCTTATATGTCTTAGGTTCCAGGCTATCTGACAGACTGCATCTCCCCATATGAGTATGCCTGGATCCCCAGGAGAGGCCCTTTTTTCACTCCCACTGGCACTGTTGGGTGGGGGCACATGAGGCAGGGCCTTCTGGGTGGCTTCCCCTAGCCACTGGAACTCCCTTCCATAGGAGGCCAGAATAATCTCCACAAGCAGGCGAAAGCCTTTTTGTTCTGACAGCTTTTTAGAACAGAAGGGTTATAAAGAATGGGCTTGAAAAGGCACAGTGTTGTTTTAAATTGAGCTGTTTTCTGTTGCTTTTATTTTTAGCTATGCATTTATAACTGGGTTAGTACATATTATAAATAACTGAATTCTATTTAAAATCCACTTTTTGCATGTTTTTAATTGTATTTTACTTGTTTTAAATTGTAAATCACCTTGAGTCCCAATTTTTTGGGGGGAGGGATATAAATAAAGATTATTAGGAGAAGGAGCAGCAGATATGACACTATTTGTGGGATTAAAAATGACAGGACTTTTTTTTTAAAAAAAAAGAAAGGTAAATAGGATCTGTAAATGATAATCTCTCTGCTTTGATAATCCTATTGGTGGCTGCTATTTCCATCAGGAAAGAAGCCCTCACTGGCGCCATTGCTAAGAGGGTTGAGGGAGTGGTACGGTGGACTAAAGAGTTGTAGTCCTTACACACACACACACACACACACACAGACACAGACACACACACACACACACACACCAAAGACCCAGTTTTTGACTTTTTTTGAAAAAGATATTATTCAGTTTCAAACTATGCTAATAATATTATAGCTAACTTGGTCTTTTAGGTCATTGCCTCCTAAGCTACTTGATTTGTGGGGAGTGACATTTTTCCCCCATTGTGCCAGAGGCTGGTATCATATTTGTACCTATTTACTCCAACTGCTTCTTTCTTTCCAAAAATCTTCCAGGAACTGGCAGCTGATGGCTCATGGATAGGAACAGATCCATGAACCACCTCTTTGAGTAGTACTGCTCTAGATTGAATCCAGACTTAGGCCATTTCCACATGGGGATATAGCCTGTGCTGGGATGACCTCACCAGGAGGCCGTCTACACCGCGGGGTGCGCTAAGGCAGTTTGAAAAGGTGAGGTTCTACACCTCAATGTGCCCTCGCGCCGCCACGGGGGTAGCACCGTGTGTTTTATAAAGACCACCTTTCAAGTGGTCTTTTTAAAACAAGAGTGCGTAGCCCATTGCAGTGCCCCATGAAGAACTGCAGGGGCCTGCAAGCGCATCCCTGCAGAGCTGCCTGGGGGGCGGGCTTCTGGCTGGCGCGCTGCCCCAATTGGCGGGGCGCTGCCAGGTGCCACCAGGCACCATTTTGGGCGCCGCCGGGTGTCACTGCTGTGTAGAGCAGCGAACGTGTGCTGCTCCCTGCAGGGATGGAGCCACTCAGATCAAGGTAAACTCCGTCCCCGCGTGCGCCACTCCATTCTGTCGTGTTTCGCCCCCCCCATGTGGAAAGGGCCTTAGTCGCAGTATCAACTGGTCTGACCCCAAAGTTGCTACATGCTTGGAATTAGAAATATAGGCCAATATATAATAAGATGTTGAAGGGCATAAATCTCCACCAGTCCACTTACTCTGGATCCCAGGAGGCACTGAGCAATGGCTGGAGCAGCAGAGAACTATTCCAGCACCCACAGAGCTGGATGGTGACTCCTTCTGAACAAATTAGTGGCCATCTCAGCTAGAAAGGAGCAGAGCTATGCTTGGGGAATGAAGCAGTTGTGTACCTACACTTATGCAAGGAACACTGGATGCTTCTTTGCATGAGGTTTGAAAAGTTCCAACTGATAGCACAACCAGAAGTCATGTGAGTAATGACCTAAATGGACTCTGCCAGAAAGAGTTTTACCCAAATCAAGTTAGCTGGGTGAAATTAGAAAGTTTTTTTTTAATCATATAATAATTTTTTAAATTTTCTGTCAGCTGTTTTGTTACTCAAAATGATTCAAGAAGGGGAAATATGTATTCAAAGTGTAGCTCTACACACATTTTGTAGGTCTGGAAAAACAATAAGAGCCCAACTGATCCTTCACACTACATTACTATAGCACTTGGATTCTACTTTAATTGCCATGGTTTAGAGAACACTGGGATATGTCCAGAAAACTGTAGTGCTTGCCCAAGTAGAGTCCAGTAGTTTGATTCCTATAAGCAATCAGATGTTCAGTGGTCAGAGCACAAAACAAGATGAAGTCAACCACTCCTTGAGCAAAAGCTGGTAGAGTATTCTGGAAATGTGCTGTGAAAGGGCAAGGGAACATAAATACAGAAGCAAAAAGGATATGGAAGAAATAGGAGAGACTTGGCAGGAAATCGGTGAGAGATGCTACAACCTTTGAGTGATGACACCAGCAAAGATTGTCATACTTAACCATAATCAGCGGAGCAGAGATGTCTAGTGGTGATGGTGACAGATGCAAATTTGGAATGTAACATGCATCCTAGCATTGATGAAGCCTATCACTGATTGCAAAAGTTACTAGTAAATATAGAATGAGTGAGCCAGTCCTTTTCCAACATGCTTGATGTTCCTGAATAGCGAGGATATTAACTTAACTAATGATCCTTTAAATGGGTATGTAAAATATAATTTAAACTACTTGCAACATGCAAAAGAGAGAGGCATCATTTGTTATTGCCAGCTCACTGGCATGTGGAAATCAGGAAATCATTAGCCTTGGTAGAAATAGTTTAATGCAACAGAGATGAGAATACATTATTCTGAAGTAGTTAAATGACAGTGGATGCAGCCACTGCCACAGTACAATACAAATGGTAAATATTAACTTTGCCATAAAGAAGATTGAACACACACACACACACACACAATGCATGCGTACATACATACACAGCTTGAAACTATTGCTGAATTCTAGAAGCTTGTCCAAATTATCATAGATGCTTGTTATAAAACGGATATAACTATTGACTTTTAGTATAGCAGTGTTGTGGTGAACAATGTTGAAGAAATAAACAGCTGTAGTCTATCCTTCTCATATGTGAGACTGCTGAGAACTGGCATATTCCAGATGCTGTGCTCAAATGAATAATGTTTCAAATCCACTTTAGTCCAAATTAGAATAGACCTTTTGAATCAATGGTTTGTACACAAGTCTTGGTTTATCAAGTTCCTTTTGATTCCCTGAGCATACTGTACACCTTTATCATTTTCCAATCTTTCTGTTGGTACTGATTTGTCAACACATGGAAGGAAATGTTACCAGGAGTATCTATGATATTCTATTACATACTAAATGATGAAGTAAATATGAATGAAACATCTTGCATGTCCAAAATAGAGGGACAAGAAAGATAACATTCTGTTAGAGGTATATAAACAACGTAAGATTCAGTTGCATACTGCATATAAAATTGTAGAATTTGCCACTCTAAGATGTGGATAGATATAAAAGAAGATAAGCAAATTTTAGGAGGATAGAGATGACTCTGTCTTACATCCAGCATTACAGGAAGTTATGTATTTTATCACAAGTTGCAGGGAGTGCACAAGCAAGATAATACTACTGCACTCATGCCCTTTGTTTTGTTTTCCCATAAGCCATTTGATTGTCTACCATGGCAGAGAAAATATAGGACTAGGAAGGCCAATTTTTGGTCTGATTCAGCAGGCTCTTTATGTTCTTATGAGTGATTTAGGAACAAACAAAGGTGAGGTTTATACCTGCAGAGTCTTTCATTCTGGTAGATATGAGCAGGTAGAGGTGACAAAGAAATCTTCCTTCTTTTTGTCCTTGAATAACACTTCTGCTGGAAGTTGATCACAGAGTTGCACTAGAGGACCTAGAGATTCCCAGAGAAGTGTTCTCTTAGGTAAAATAAAAAGAAGTATTTGCTATTTTTATTTATATGCATGAATTTCCCATTTTTGTGAGGGTGTTGTTCTCCTAGCCACTGCAAAAGTGGAGGGTCAACAGTAGTACCAGAATTCAGCAGAAGAACAATGCGCACACAAGTGCTACATATCTGTTTGTGATCTGAATTAGAGGTTCTACCCAGAAGGAAAGAAATCACATTGTCTTGATACTGACAATCATTTGTTCAATAGGAGGGAAGAGAAATGTCTGAATCCAAAGGACTCTTCCCACTAGACCAGTGGTTTTCAACCTGTGGGTCCCCAGATGTTTGTGGACTTCAGCTCCCAGAAGCCCTGAGCATTGACCATGGTGGCTGGGGCTTCTGGGAGCTGAAGTCCACGAACATCTGGGGACCCACAGGTTGAGAACCACTGCACTAGACAGATAATAGATTTTATTGCAGTAGTGGAAAAAATCCACCTGAACAATCCCTATTTGCAGGAATTTGAGTGAGGAGGTACAATTTAGAGATCCAAGAGTGGGGCAAGGAGAGTAGGACCCAGTTACTATAAAAAAGTAAACTGAGCTACTCAGAGAAAGATATTTGTTTTTCCACCATATGAGAGCTATATCAAGAATAACAAGTCCTAGAATTCTAGGAACACGATTCTTTACTAAATTTGTTCCCAAAAGAAGAAACAAATAATTTTACAAACTTTCTTTCCTATCTGATGAAATCTTTGAAAACTGCACAGTTTTTGAAAACTATTCACAGTTTGGGACTTACTCTGCAAAACCTTTGCAACATTTTTTTTGTGCATAAAAAATTAAATTATCTTCACAGTTAACAGCATTTTATTTGCAAAAAATACTATTTCTGCTGTTTTTCCCCTGTGAAGAAAATGCTGTTTTCTAATCACATGCAAATATTGAGCAAAATAAACTGCAAAGATTCTCATCAGTCCTGGATTTTCCACATCAGGGTCTCCCAACAGTCAAGAAACACATTTTTCAGCCATTTTTTAAAAATATTTCTGAATATTCTTTTCATCCCTACAGAAGGAAATACAAAACATAGAAATCAGGATCCCAGGAACAATAAGAGCTACTGCTGATGGCTTTTATAGGTACAAAATACATAAGTTGAAAATGCATAGTTCACATGGCAGCCAATCCCCAATCTGCCATATATGGTTGAAAATGCAAATTGTATGGTCATAAGCATGAGGAAATTAAACAATGAAAGTCAAAGAGCAAAAACTAAAGGCTCCCAATTAATTGTTTAATTTTACAAAACAGACAAGACTCTTGCATAATCTAACTGCCACCTGCTCCTGAATTACAATTGTTAAATTTTCCACAGGAATATTTATTTGTTTGTGTAAATAACTATATTCTATTGTATATCCAACGATTTCAGAACAGTGCACAACAAAATCTTTTTTTTTTTTTTGAGATTTTAAATATTGAACAGTGAAGGATAATTTGCAGACTAAAATATATTGAACAATATAACATAAGATGTATAAACAGTTATGATAACGTACCTGGATTACATACAACAATTAAAACTCCAGAGGTTTTAATTAAAAAAAGCCTTATTTTACCCCAGGACAGAATTGAAGCCAGAGCTGGTGCCAGTTAGACCTGAAAGAGGTGGGCATTATGCAACCAGGGTGCCACAACAAAGAAGGCCCTCTTTCATGTCCTCACACAACCTTAGTGTCCTCACTGATTAGACCAGCCTTCAATCCTCAGGCATGTATGTGTGTGTGTGCGTGCGTGTGCGTGTGTGTGTATAATGAGAGGTGTTCTTGCACTCTTCGGTGTCCCAAACCATTTATGAATGCAGTCCTTCCTCTACTTTTGCAAGAGTTTGGGGTGCAGAACTCTCATGAAAGTGGAAAAACCATGAATAATTCCACCTGTTCCTTCTCTCATTTCCTTTCGAGGTTCCCCCCTTCCTGTTCCCATGCAAAATGGAAGGGAATGGGGGTGGCAGAAGGCTCACTTGAGTCTTCCTTTCCCCCTCCAGAGCAACCCTCTTTCCCATTCCAATTCAAAACAGAAGGGAATTGAGGTTGGGGAAAATCATGCAAGGCTTCCTTCTCCCCGCTCCAGAGCTCCCCCCTCCTGTTCCCATGCAAAATGGAAGGAAATGAGGGGGGAGGTTTGCCCAAGCCTTCCTTTCCCTCTTCAGGAGTTCCCCCCTTTCCATTCCCATGGAAAACCCCTTTTCCCCCCTCCTGAGCTCCCCCTCCCATTTCTATGCATTTTGTACTAGTGTGGAGAACTCACACAAACCTCCCCCACACCCATTCCTTTCCATTTTGCATTGACATGAGTTCTCTGCACAGGGCAAAATGCATAAAATGGGAAGCTTCCTCCCATTCCCTTCCGTTTTGCCCTTGGCATGAGTCCACACAGGAGCAAAATACAGGGGAATGGGAGGAGCAGAAATCGGGGAGGCACACTGTCTTGCAAATAATTAAAGCTGCATAGATCAACCCTGTGAATGTGGAGGGAGAACTGTATATGTTCAAAAGCACCTTGGCTGATCTAGCCTTGGCTCACCTGATGATCTTTTGATCTCAGTTCATTCCACTCATATCTGATTATGATTTTTTTAACAAAAGATTCTGTCCTTGTCCTGGATGAACATTTATGATGAACAAGTACTTCTTGATAATTACAGATGAAAGAGGTATCTGCTTTTTCTCATTCTCTTGTTTTTTTATTGCAAAGAAAGGAAATGAAGGACTTCAGTTCATTCTGAAATCCTACTCCATTTCTTTCGCGTTGTAGCTTTCAATAGGGTATTTGAAACTTATTACAGCAATATTCCCCAAGATATTTGCCATTACCTTTTTCCAATGATAATAAGGTCTTGTGCTTGTTCTAATGTCTTACACCTGTAATAAAAATACCAAAAACCAAACCAAACCAAACAATTTCATTATGGTATTTATTGTTTTTTTCCTCATAATCTCTGATGTAAAAGATTCATATTAGACATAACTTCACACATGCATACACACACACACACACACACACACACACACACACCTATATGGACTAAGAAATATCCAGGAATATATAATCTCTCAACATCCAAGCAGAGTGAAGAAGCATCAAGTAAAGAAATGGAATAGAGACAGATCTTGAAATAAATTAAGTTCCCTCAGTTTAATTCATGACATCTAAGATTTTCTTAAATAAACAACCATTGTTCTCAAGCAGGAGACTGAAATTGTGCTCACAAGCTGTCAACCCTATATGCAGGGTGTGGCCTAATTCCATTGCTTCCTCATCAAGAACATCACAGATATTTTGGCTACAACCAAAACACAGTGTTAATTTCTCATTGGTAGCAATATAGCTCATGTGATAATGTGGGAAGAGGTTTTTTAGATAGATAGATAGATAGATAGATAGATAGATAGATAGATAGATAGCACACTGAAAACTATGTTTGTGAAGTTTAAACATTGCCACAGTGACATAAATACTGTCAATATAACCGAAGCCTTTTTCTCAACTTGCAGATTACCTTCTATATGGTTTCAATGGAATGCTATCATATTGCACAGTCATGGTGGCATTCTACTTATTCCTAAAGCTTATTTTGCTGGTAAGGGGAGCCTAGTTATTAAATTGGTATTTTGAATGACTAAATGTACTTCAGAACACTTGCTTTAGAAATATTGGCCTTTTCCACACGAGGTGAGAGAAGTGGTTCATGCCTTTTCATCCCGTATTTAAATAGTGTGGTTTTCCTTCACTGTTTCGGCACAGCCCACATTTTAAAGCATTTTCCTGCAGATTAGTGCAAGTTCATGCATCTGCACTACTTCCTCACCGGCCATTCCCTTGACTCCCCTCACCCCGCCCTGGCGACTGTGATTGGCTGTTTTGTTTTGTTTTCATTTTGGGTGGTTCTGTTTGTGCATACCTATGTAGGGACGTACTATGTACCACATACCTACTTACAGCCTTACAGCCCGCCCTCTGCTGCCCACCAGTGCACATTGGTGAGGATGTATGTTCTGCATCACTGCAAAAAAACAAAAACAAATGTACTTTGATGTCGGAATGTGAATTGGATTTTTGCTGGTTTTCAAATACCACGCTTTCCCACCACAGGGCAGCACATTAACAGTAAATTCCATGCAGAACAATGGAAAATAACACAAGGCTAATTTGCTCCCACGTGCAGAACTATACAGTGCTATAACATAGCAACCTGTGGTAATGACCTTGTGCAGAAAGGACCATTGTGAGATACATCATGCTCAAGATTGCATGTTGGTTTCCAAGTCACTGTTACTCCTATGGGCTACACTTTTAGAAAGACCTGAAAATCAGTTAAGTGAATACACCTCTTAAGTCTATCTAATCTCATACTTGAATAAATACAACATGGGGAACACATGCATACAGAGGAATATGAATCAAAGTCAACCATATGATGCTATGTCCAGAAGAAGAAGAAAAGAAGGAGAAGCAGGAAAAGTAATGCAGTTGCATGCTGTCAGAGACCTGCAGTATCCTATTTATTATTGTTTAATCAAATCTCACCAACAGTGTTGTGTTCAATTCTGGCACCACAGTTTTCAAGGGATGTTTAAAAGCTTCTTTGGACAAGTTCTGTCTAAGTAAGGGCAAGAACTTGCTATAAAGTCTTAAAACCAGTTGTATGAGAAATGTTTGGGGGAATTTGGCATATTTAGCCTAGAGAGGAAAAGATTAAGATGTGACATTACAGCCATGTTCAAATAGCTGAAGGTCTGTGCTGTGGCAGATGGAATGAGCTCATTTTCTACTGTTCCATGGGACAGTACCTTAACCAACAAATTCAAATTACAAGAAAGGAATTTGCAACTAAACATTAGGAAGAACCTCCTGACAGTAGGAACTGTTTGATGGTGCTGAACTCTTCCCCATTAAAAGGTTTTAAACATAGCTTAAATGACAATATGTCAGGGACAACTCAGCTGTGGATTTTCTTCATTGACAAAGGTTGGATTACATGACCCTTGGAAGTACTTTGAATACTAGAATTCTATGGTTTATGCTTCTGTGATGTATATCATTGCAAAATCACAAAATAAGGCAACATTCGTAAACATAGTGGTTCAGAACTTCAATACTGGAATGCTCTTGGTTTTGTTGTTGTTGTGTGCCTTCAAGTAGTTTCTGATTTATAGCAATGCTAAGGTAAACTTATCATGGTTCTGGGATTGAAAGTGTGTGACATGCCCAAGGTCACCCAGTGGGTTTCCTCAGCCAAGTGGGGAATCACTCTGGTCTCCAGGGTGTCATAGTCTAGCGTTCAAACCACTACACCATACTGGAATGCCATTAGCTAGTAACTCTTTTAGAAAACTGGCTTTTCAATAGGATTGGTGCAATTCCTACATTTGCAAATCCCAATTACTAATCCTATCATCAATTTAGAAATCAAATAGTAAAGTAAAGAGGCTGGAAGAACAGATGATCTTCTAAACAATAATCAGTTTGCAAAAAATCATGCTTACATCATTCCACACTTTTATGGTATTGACTACTCTGCTACTGTTGCTCCAGTTCCATTAAATTGTTAATCCTGAATCTCACTCCTACTTACAGAGACAGCTTTTCATTTGATTTGATTCCCATTGCCTTGGGCAAGGAAGATAGAAGACCCACAAGGCTGTGTAAGGTGTAAATTGTTTCATTTGATCCTGAGAAATAATAGAAAGTGTTTAAATTGGCTGTCTTTTGGTTATTTAAAGGCTGTGAAGGTAAAACAGCCATCATAATGGAATTTTTAACAGGGCCAAAACACATATTTCTGCCTGAGGTTTGGCTGGAAGTCAAGACCACATTTTTAGTATGCAATTGAAAGGTTCCAACCATCTTTTAGAGAAAGAAAAAAAAATGTAGACATGTCATTTGTATTTCAGAAGGCGGTGGGGGGCATATCCAGTACCTAAGCCAAGATTCAAAGAAAGATTTGTCAGATACATTTATGACTTAAACTGCACTGAACAGTTTAAAGAGCACTGGTTGTGGTTAAGCTGGAAGAGGGGGCAGTGGGGGTAAACAAGGAAGTAATGATTCTGTGAAATAGTTGATCATTGTGTGTCATGCAAAATTTCCTTGTTTGCTCCAAGTGACATTACTGGTTCTATAGAACATAGAACCTTTGAAACTGAGGATGAGAGAAGTTTGTCTCTGACTCTATGTGTGACCCACTAAGGCTGTTTAGCAGCCTTTGACTCCTCTGTTTTCACTGAATTGTGTTTTCTTTCTGCCACCCCAAAAGGGAAAACAAAACAAAAATAAACACACACTATTGTGCACAAAACTGCAAACAGACTGCAAACTTAACTATGCTAGCTTCTGAGAAAATATGCCTTGCACTATTAACATGAACAGACTGCAAACTTAACCATGCTGAGCAGAGAGTAAACTCTAGTGTGCTCAGCAGCATTGACTTCTGACTAAACATGGATAGGATTCCACTGCTATTTGGAAAAGGAGATCTTGTTATGTTAAAGAAATTTTAAAACTCTAACATGTGTGAGTGCAAGTGTGTAAACATAATGAGGGAAAAGAGACTTCTTTGTCAGATACACAAGATGAGATCCTGGTGGGCTATATGATCTGCAATTAGCAGCTAATTTTGCTTCTACAGTTTTAAAAGAGGAAAAATATTTGCGTGTGAGGTGAAAGAAACCTAAACTTGACAAAATTCATATTTTTGTCATTTTTTTAAAAAAAATATTGTTTTACTGCTACTGCAAGCTATCATGTACACACTTAGCTGAAAAAGAATGTTGATATAAAATAATACACTAATAGCAAACCTGCTAACATCAATGTGGAAGAGCACACATGTGTTTACACACATCTGCATATATAAATAAATAAACAATTTATATACTTTGTAGGTTTACAGTCCTAGCTTGGTTTGGTCCCTAGCATCTCCATTCAAAACAAATGAATCACGTAGTGGTGAAAAGGACCTGGATGGCCACTGTTAGACAGAGGAAGCAAGTACTGGACTAATTGGACAAAGAACTCCTACCTGGTAGAATGGCAGTCCCTTGTATACCCAATGAAACCAGCATGGTGACTCTTTAGTAAAAAATAAACATTGTGAAGGCTTTTTTTTTTTCTGGCCAACTAAATAATTGAAGATCAACACATTAGCCTTACTTCATGCAGGTTGTCTCCATAGTGATGACACCAGTTATTTAAATTTTACTCTAGACCATCTATGCTGTTTCTTTAAATTAAGCTACTGTTGTCTATAGTTCTCAAATCAAATCTTGAAAGTCATCAGACTTGCTACATAATCTGTGTGATTAACAGATCAATGGCTAGAATTTAATTTAAAATCATTTCCATTAATCAAAATTGATCATCCTGCCTATTTAGTTCAATTGCTAACAACCGATCTCATCCTCTCCTCTGCTGTTAGAGTATCTCATTGTGAAACTTGTGATTTGCTACAGGGTCAGATGGCTAGGAGAACTTCTTTCTGATTCAACACACCACCTAGAACATGTCTTTTATCCACATTATCATTTGTCGGACCTAATGCATCTCCAGCAATGAATGCCAATCATACTGGCATAAACCTAGGGATGTGGAAATGCATTTGTTTGTTTGTTATTCCCCTCCACTGTGGGAGTTTATGCTGCTGGCACAGAATACACATGGGGGCAGTGAAGTGAGATTAGATGAGTAGCGAGAAAGGTTACATGAGTAGCAAGAAAGATTTCACCTCCTCCATTGTCCTTGATGATGCAAGCTTTCATGGACTGCAGGAGGCAATAATACCCCTCTGTTTTGTAAATGGCTCCTTTACCACACAATGTGTCTTCTTGCTCTCCTTAGTTACTAGCATCCAGGGAACTGACACAACAAGCAGTAGGACAGAGGCTGGATCAATGTTAAGGAAAAGAATGATAGAAATCAGACACAATAAAAAGCAAACTATCCTAATCGTTGAGTTTATTGGCCAATATCACAGGGTGGAGTTCATACAAAGATGTTTTCTTCTGCCCATCTTCTTGATGAAGCACAGAATTATGTCAGAAACAGGGACAATCTTAGGGACAATGAAGCAGGTGCCTCAGACAACAGATGCTAGGGACAGCAGTAGTGGCACCTTCCCCTAAACCTCCTGACCGTTGTGATATCTGGGAAGACAAAGCTATGTCTGCTAGACAGATTATCTCACATTTTTTTATCTAACCTGCTCCCCACAAGTGTGTTAAAAGGGTTGCGGGAATCACTTGCTAGCACATTCAGCTTCTGTGGATGGAATGAGCAGTAGGGCTGGAAATAATCCCGCCATCATCAAAAAATGGGATTCTTGAGTATCAGGAAATCCTGATCCTGATGCTTGGGAATTTTCACAGTCTGGGCCTTAAACTGCATGGAAAAAATGTGTGTGTTATTCTGGGGCCTTTTTGCACAGAAAATGACAAGACAATATTTTGTGCACAGAAAACAACATTTCTACACAGAGAGTATGATTTATTTTGCATGGAGCATAATATTTAAATTATGCTTTCTGTGTGGAAAAAAATATTTTTTTTAATAAAAGATTAACTCCCGCACATTCAATAGTCTTTGAAAACTATGCAGTGCCCAATGACTTTGGCCATTCCCACTTGTTAGCTGATCCTGCTGTCCTCCTGAAGTGATCCTGGCAGCACCTATGAAGGGAGCACAATAGAAATGCTCCCCTCTGCACCTGACCAGCTCCCTAAAGAAGGGAGCATGAGTGACATGCACCTGCCTTTTGCAGCACAGCTGGGCTCTTTCCCATTCTGCTTTGCGAAAGGAAGCACCTCCATTATGCTTCTTCCCCTTCTGCATGGCTGGGAAGGATGGGAGTATCATGTGATCACAGGTCCTTAATGGATTTATTCCGTTAAGTGTGGGGTCAGGATGGAAACACAACGATGTTGTGTGAAAGCATGACCCACAGATCTCTGCCATCTTGCTCCCGTAGCAGGACTGCAACACCATGCAGAAATGACCTTTCTTGCAATGAGGAGAAAAATGGCAAAATTATTTGTTCTTGCCTGTGAGAACAAAGCTTACGAAGATTTACATCCCTAATGAAGAGCAACACCATCTTGTCTTTTGTTTAACACAAAGTTCATATGGTACATGGATGAAGATGGAGGTGAACAGAAATGTAGGTGCTGCTGTCTTCCTCTGCAGTATGTTTCCTACCCAAGATAATGAAACAGAAGCTGCCAAAAAACAGGGGAGGGGGGATGGCTCTCCAAGTTCACCTTAGCAAAGGAAATCCAGATGGCACATTTTCCCTTCTATTGTGCTTCTGGGTGACCAACAAAAATCCTCAGGGACAGGTCATCCAATGTAATGCACAGGAATTGTTTTGCCCCAGAATCACATTTTATGAATTGGATCATTAGGGAAGGAAAAGTGTGTCATGGACTAATGGATATGATTTATGTGTAATTATAAAGTGTGTTTTTTTCTTTCATGTTTTAGTCCCAGATCTTCCTCCTGGGCATTTGTGTTTGAACATCTGGGATTGCCTTAATCTTCCTTATGACTTTCATCACTTCTCTTCCTTTGGTCACTTTTGTTCCCCAGCTGCCATTTATTAGCTGCTAATTGCTTCTTTCCATTGTTTCCTGTCCATGTTCCTTAATCATTTTTTTCCCATTCTTACCCACTGATAATGTGATGATTTGTAGTACTGGAAGAATAGTGTTTTCCACTTAATTATTCCTCTTGAAACAATAATGCTTCCCTTTGCTTTCTATCCAAGCTTTAAATCAGTGTAAGTACATGTGGCCATTATCTTATTTCTACAGAATCCCTTTGAGAAGTTTGTAGGCAACACAGTAATATTGAAGCTGGTCTCTCATTGTTTTAAAACATTTGTCTCATGCCTTCCTATGCCAAAGGCTCAGCCCACATAACTGTAGGTGATTAAAATGTAAAGACATCATAAAATGCAAAATAATAGGATAAATGAAGCTTTAACCCTCATGGCACACTGTGAAAGAGAGTTATGAGGGATGTCTTTATGATGAGGGTGAAACAATAGGGCTGTGCTTTAGACACAGATAGATTTGGAGGATGTCTGCGGTGAAGCAAGACTCCTCCAAAATGGATCAAGTGCAAAGGTGAACACTCTTGAGGATTTGTAAGCAATTTGGATTCAGAGGGCTGTGTTACTGCAGTAGTTAGCCCTATCCCAGTGTCTACAATTTGATATCAAATTATATTTCCACGTGCCTGAGAGGGTCTCCCAGACAAGCATGCAGGCAGGCATGGCCGAATGGCCGCAATCAGGAAAAACCCGGTCTGGCCAGTAAACAATCTGCCACGTAGGCCCAGGATCCTTCCAGACATGCACACATTAAAATTAAACAAAGGGTCCTCTGCCCCGAGAAGCCAGCTTGACAGGATTAGTGCTCCTGACGAATGGCCCGTCAAGCAAGGACAATTTACATATCACTGCGGCTTTTGACAACCCTGGCAAAAACCAATCAGACAAGGAACTTAGACATTTTGGAACTTTGTTCTCCCAATCATGCACATTTTGGGGCTTTGTTTTAGCCCCTCAACCCACTGTTCTCCCCGGGAAAGGATTAGACCTCCAGGTACATTTTCCCTTATAAAAAGACCCGATTTTTGAGCGGTTCCTCAGATCGCTCTGGTTTACTCTCGGCTCCATGTCACTCTGTCCAGTGATCCCCTCAGCCCTCCATGTTCTGACTTTCTTCTCGCGCTCACTGCTGTTTCCGACTTCAGACTTCCGGACCAGGTGCAGTATACCCCGACAATACCTCTCCAAAATCCCCTATCAATTTTTCTGTCTTTTATTTCCAGTTAGCTTTTGACTGAGTGAGTGAGTAAGTGCAAATGTGTGCAAGGACTTATTTTTAAATAAAAATTATTTTGTTAGACAATTTGCTTGGTTTTTGGCTTGGCCTGACCCCATAAATATTGGGTTTAAAGATCTCGCTAAGTTATCCTGCCTCTCCTAGTGCTACAGCTTGTGCTCTGGCTAATTCCCATTCCCCTTTTTGGTGGAGTGCATTAAGATGTCCCCCACGGGACCCCCAGAAATCAGAGTAACAGCTGTATAGTCACAGAAATGTTATACCCAAAAATTGATATATTGCCCCCCTCTGTATGGGAGAAAAAGGGGTGGGAAGTAAGGAGGGACATGAAGAGGTGTAGCATTGTGATTGACAGATCCATCCTCTAATACCTTAAATGGTTGTACCAAGCATGTCCAAGCATAGTGCTTTGTGCCAGAAACATTGAAGTTGTATGTCAGAGACCTTGGTCCAATGTCTTGTCCTCTTTGGTAATTCCCTAAGACAGGAGCAAAACAATGTTTTTAAAAAGTTTTCTTCTTAATTCCATGAGAACTAGAAAGATGTAGCATTGCTTGCTTGGAAAATGCTGGATGTTGAAATTCTGTCACTGCCTTTTTTTTTTTTTAAATAGATAAAGTAAGATAAAATTTAAAACACTTTGCTTTTCAGAAATACAACACAAATCCACTAAAAGCCCATTTCTCAGAGGAAGTCAGTTGGCAAAAGCCTTCTGGTATGCAATAGAGATGGCCTAAATACCCTAAAGGCATCAGATTCTGTCTGATCTTGGAAGCTAAGCAAGGTCATCTCTGATTACTCTTGAATGGGAGACCGCTAAATAATACTAGGTGGTACAGGCTATGTTTTAGAGGAAGGAATTGGCAGAACCACCTCTGAATATTCCTTGCCTAAGAAAATCCTATGATCGGTGATTTGAAGAAACATGTATACACACAGCCTTCTCCAATATTCTCCAAATCCATTCATTCTTGTCCTAGTGAGCTTTCTATGGATTTGATATCAACGGAGAAGACACTATGGCCCTTTCCACACGGGGGGCGGCGAAACGGAGGGAAACGGGGCAGCACATGCAGGGATGGAGCTTACCTTGCAGTGGGGCGCTCCGTCCCCATGGGGAGCAGTGCGTATTCGCCGCTCTAAACATCGGCGGTGTTCAGTGGCACTCGGCGGCGTCCGGCGGTGCCCAAAATGGTGGCCGGTGGCTTCCGGCAGCACTCCGCCAATCGGAGCAGCATGCCAACCAGAAGCCCGTCCCCGGGCAGCTCTGCAGGGACGCTCTAGCACATCCCTGCAGTTCTAAGTGGGGTGCTGTGACGGAGTAGCACACAAGTTTAAAAAGACCACTTGAAAAGTGGTCTTTATAAAACACGGAGCGCCACCCCCACTGCTGTGCGTGGGTGGTTTGAGGTCTAGAACCTCCCCTTTTTTCACCGCTTTAGCGCACCTTGCGGTGTAGACGACCTCCATGTCCGATCGTCCCGGCCCGGGGATTTACCCCCGTGTGGAAATGAGGTAAGAGTCTTAATAGTGTTTGTATTCATCATAATTTCCCAACCCTATCTGTTCTACAGAAATTTGTCAGGGACATTTTCATACAAATTCATACAAATTGCCAGAGAGAGAATGAGACAGAGAGACAGAGAGAGGGACAGCACAAGGGAAAAAGAATTCCCCACTCCAGTCTGAACATCCCACTTCTACACATGGGGAGGGGGTGAAGAGAAAGAGGTTAATTTGACATTTTGGCAGTTTCTTCAATAGGGCATCATTATGCTGTATGCAATTTTCATAACAATGGTCTAGGAAGAAAAAAGAAAGTAGAAGCACAATCTCTAATTCAACTTCCAAGCTGTAAATGCAGTTGTCACACAACAACAGCCCTCTTCTCTGCTGGTGGAAGGTCATCACAAAAGAGGAGACAGACCGAGACATATTGCTACCTAGGGTAAAGGACAATCCCTACTCCGCCCACCCCATGTACTAGACTGGTAGTTGAATCATATTTCCACTTTTAAAATGCCAAGAATATAATATATCCAAGCCATAGTGTCAAGGTTTTGGATAGGGAGAGGAGAAAAGTTGGAGAGACAGAGGCAGACAGAAGGAGAAGGAAAGTGATAAGTATAGTTGGGGAAATGATGATAAAAGGAGAAAGGGGATAGGAAAGAGGGAGAAGCCAGATTAATACAGGATAATTGGTTACACCAGAGAAGGTAAAAGAGGATGAGAGAAAGGCCATTTCCATACTACACTGTTATAGTACTATTATTCCACTTTCAACATCCTATGGAATCCTGGAGTTTGCAGTTTAGGGAGGAGGGGCCACAAAGGCCAGGATTCCATAGGATGTTGAAAGTGGAACAATAACACTATAACAGGCTAGTGCAGAAGTGGCCAGAGGCAGGAACACTGGAGAAGGAGGGAGAAGATGAGTGTAACTTAGAGAGATGAGGAGGAGAAGACACAGAAAGTGGGAACAGAAAGTGAAGATATTTAACCTAGAATTGTGGATGGGGAAGAGAAGATGGAGGAATAAAATGAGAAACAAGGAGAACTGTGTTGGGAAGGCAGAGAGGGGGGAAAAGATAAGAAAGAGAGAGAAACGAATCAGGAATTAAGAGATGAAAGAATCAAGTGTTCAAGTAGAGCTGAATTAAAGAGGAAAACCATGAAAGGCTTTCCATTAACAATCCTGTGCATTTCAGGCCAAGAAAAGTGACTGTACTGTGGCTTCAACCATTTAGGGTAGAGGTAAGAAAAGAACCAATAAAGTTAAGGATAACATAGGAAAAGTTGCAAAGAAAAGTCATAATAGGTTGTTCTTGAGGCAGCTGACTGTTTCCCCACAGACTAGTCCTTTCCACTGAGACCCCATGTTGGCTGTTGTTTCGCAGAAACTGGGGGCTGGAGAAAAGGAAGAATGTGACCTAGCAGATCGAGTGAAGACTTTGCAATCTAAAGTAGACTGTAGAAGCAGGAATCATCAGCACACATCTTTTTTTAAACTTTTTTTTCAAGACAATGCTCTCACCCTGAAATTTCTCCTGTTGCTCTCAGGCATGAGAGCATAAGCCTCCCCAGTTATCTGGGACACAAATTGTTGCTGCTGCTGTTTACTAGTTACAGAAACAGCAATTTTCCAAAGCTTACTCAATCCTATGGCTAAGTGGTGAAGTTCAGTGGCACACTGTAGAAACAAAATTGGTGTTCAGAGAAATAGCCCTACCAAAATATCATCATTTCCCACAGCATTTTTTTAAGCCAACTTGTCATCTACAACCCGACTCCATTTAATCCTGCTTAGCTTGTGCAATCCGATGGTATCACAAGAAAAGATGGTATTGCTCCGGGCAAACTTTGTTAAGCCTGAGAGTGCCACACACACACACACACTTCCATCATGCTCTCTCCAGCTACAAGAGCTTGAAATAACAGAGAAGGATTGCTTGCCTCTCCTCTGCTGCATTACAGATATGTGGCTGGGACTGGGAGATGGCTGAAGGAATCAACAGTTAAGCTGATGGCACATTTTGCACTGATGTATTTTAACTGCGGATATATGTATTTGGGTGCAGTCAGAAAATTGTTAGCAAATGGCATCTGGAATCATAAACAGATTGAAATGGATTTATTTATTTTATTCCAATATGAAATTTTAAATGCATTAAAATATTCCTCACTGGCCTTTCTAATATAGGAATACAGAGGTCTGGTTGCTGAAGATGAGGTCTTTTCTGTACTGACATGTGCAGGGACCTCAGTGAGGTGAAGAGGATGCAACACTGGCAGGCTGGACATTGTTGCTTTTGACCAGTTGCAGCTATGATTTTACAAAGCAATGAAAATGCACAATGCATTTTATTAAAACAATTATTCATCGTCATCATTCAATGGAAACTGGTAACCATCAGAGTATTATGAAAACAATAGCAAAGTAATGGTCATTTGATACACATCTGATTGATAATTCCTGAGGGATCTTAGCTACATAAGACCATTTCCACATGGGCATATTGCCCACGCTAGGGCGACCTCTCTTGGAGGTCTTCTTCACCGTGGGGTGCACTAGCGCAGTTAGAAAAAGTGAGGCTCTAGACCTCAAACTGCTCTAGCGCAGCCTCGGGGGTGGCGCTGCGAGTTTTATAAAAACCACCTTCACAAGTGGTTTTTACAAAACTCACTCGCGCTGCCCTGTGGCAGCCCCTGGTGAAGAACTGCAGAGATGCGGTAGCGCATCCCTGCAGATCTGCCCGGGGGTGGGCTTCCGGCTGGTGCGCTGCCCTGATTGGCAGAGTGCTGCCGGAAGCCGCCAGCTGCGATTTTGGGTGCCACCAAGTGCCGCTGAGCGCCGCCGAAATTCGGTGACATTTAGAACGGCGAATCTGCACTCCCTGCAGGGATGGAGCAACCTGCTCACAGGTAAGTTCTGCCCCTGCGTGCACCGCCCCATTTCAGCCCCCTCCATGAGGAAAGGGCCTAAGATTCCTGGTGGTACAATTTTGCCAGCTTACTTCGGCAGGGTCAGCCCTCCCTAGCCTTGTCTTAATTGATTCCTGGGCACTGTTTATGGTGACCCAGCTTTGACAAGCTTCAGGTATTAGCTTTATTTTTTTTAATTTGTCCATACTTTTTATGAACACTGTTTTTCTTTTTTCTTTTTTTCTAGTTTAATTGTTGCTGCTTCTCCTCCTCCTCCTCCTCCTCCTCCTCCTCTTCTTCTTCTTCTTCTTTTCTTTTCTTTTTTTCTGATGTTGTTTTATGTGATTTCAGTAGGTTGGTTGTGAGGCATTAATATATCTTTTTATATCATTTTAAACTAACTTGTAAAATATTGATTGAAAGATGGGACGTAGTTTGCCATGTAATGTAATAAAATGAAATAATTGCACGAGGAGAAACACCAGTGGTATAGTGGTGATGGTGGGGGGAGCAGGGTGGCTGAAAGGATTTCCAAGGGAAAGAGGCTGACAAAGTAAGAGATAGTCATTTCTCCAGTTTTCATCTGCAAAATCACTCCCTGCTCATACATGGTGTTATGAGGTAAACACAGGCTTGAGAAACCAATAGCTTGCTTTGTTACATGGAGTGATCTTCAGACACAGAAGTGAGTGCTAACCAGAAGTGAAAATACAAAGGGAGAATTGGAGGTAAGTAAATCCCAGAGCTCAGTGATCAAACTGATCAGTTATGAGTGCAAGGATAAAGTTGTCAACACACACACACACACACACACACACACACTTCTGATGTTCAGAGCAATGCCAAACATGAATTCCATGCTTATCAGGAGACACTGAACAAACTACTGTCAAACTCTTTGATCTGACAAAATAATCCTGAAATCTAACAAAGAACTAGCAGGCTCTTTTGATGACTTTCTATGAATTCTAACAAATTTATGGGACAAGGAGCAATAAATTACTGTTTGATAAATTGGATACTTTGGCTCTGTTATGGTTATGTAGTTATTCCAATATAAAAAATGATTATCACTAACCTCCAGGTCACCATTGGGCTCACCGAGAGGCAAACAATTTACAAGGCTTGCTGCAAAGAAAATAATGAATAAAAAGGAGGAATCACTTGTAAAGACTGACACAAATGTAATAATCATAAGCCAGTTTCTGAAAATGAATAATTCAGGTAATCGGTAACTGTTTGCTCATAAATTTACTGAATTTTTTTTAGAGAAAGCTTATTTGCAAATGAAAAGATTGGTTTGAATCTTTGCCACTCAGAGAGGAAAGGATTGGTCAATGGCATGCTAATTATTATTATAAACTATTAATTACTGTTCGACATGACATGAGAATATTTCTCCATTCATTTATCTTCTTTTCACAGAGTCTTTTTTTTCCAAAGCCTGTTCTACCTTATGGTGACTGAACTCCCTAGACTTTTTTGTGGGATATCTGAGTGATTAGTACTGCCAAGAAATGTACTGTAGTGATTCATGTTCTGTATTATAGTGAGCATGTGAATCCCTCTCCAGAACAGTTATATTGTCTTACTGGAATTATAGTCACTGCCTACAGCTACCCAACCATGAGATCCTATGATCACTGTTATCCATCTGTTCCATCATCATTACAACAGCAAAGTTCACAGCAATTTTAGAGGTCAATATAGAACGGGAGAGGAGTTGTCTATGAAATTATAGTGATGGAACAAGAGGATAGGTTTCTGGCAGACTGCTGTAATCCAAAAAGCAAATGTGTGTGCTCAAAATATAATGTAAGTGGGCATTTTTAAAAGATTTTTATTACAAATTGTAAATTTTTATTGTAAATGTATTTAATTGTTCCAGAAACCTCCTTGTGTCTCACTCTGAGAGAAAGGTGGCATATAAATGCAATCAATCAATCAATCAATCAATCTTATTCTGTTTAAAATTCAGATGCGGTTAATTTCCAAAGAAAACAACCTTTTCTGCACAAAAGATATCCTAAATGCAAAACATCCTCTTAGCTTTCAGCAGAAGCACCAAATCAAAGTTTCCTTGAAGTTATAAACACTATTCTTCTCTCTCATTCCATTCCATTCATTACTTAAAGGAGTTATCAATAGAAGAACACACCATTTTTCCTATCTACAGTGAAGAAAATTTTCTTCCTATCTGCATGTTATTTAATAATTTATTATACTTTCAGGAGGCACACACACACACACACACAATCACTTTCACCTTCTCATTCTATCATTCTTCAATTCATAAGAAGAGGCTATGCCCAACTCTTTAATAAGCCCATTTCAGAAGTTCTGAATATTTAGCAGTAGTCATTTGAATCCAATTTTCTTCTAAGAAAAAGACAAAGAAAACCTTGAAATCCTCATTTTTATACCATATTCATTTACAGCAGGTGCCTCATAGTGGCATGTAACAAAAGTGGATACTGCCAGCAAAATTGTCTCTTGCTTACTTTAACAAAGGGTCATCAATAAATGCATAACTTCCAGTCACATTTTTGAATCAGAAATACCCTTCTATCGTCTGCAGGTAAATATTCAATAGACAGAGAGCCATTTAAAAACGTGAAAAGGGATTTTGGGGAAAATAACTTAAAAAATATTTCTTACTTCTTAGCACATATCTTTATGATGAACTAAGAACCAACAGGGAGGTGAAAACAGTTCTCGTATCAAATTGATTAGTCTGGAAACAACCACTTGTGTAATTAAGACAGGTCAGGTAATGTTTCGATATAAATAATTCATCAGGGAACTACTCTATAAAAACCTGGAGGAATGTCAGCTCAGGTGCGCTCTTTAAATAGGGGAAAAAAAACTATTCCTGTATATATCAATTAAGGTATTTTATTTTGACACCCAAATGTCAGTATTTACTAAACTTGGATAGACAAGTCCATCCCTGCAGCCCACATTTGCAAATAACTTTACTCATTAATGTTTAATTAAGACAGAGGAAAACTGTCCTTGATATTTTGCTGCAATTAGCGCTCTCTATACCCTACTGACTTCCAGTGATGAATTACTTTTCAAATGGAAAGTGAAGTGATTAAATAAAGCTGAAGATTGTCTATCCTTTGCATGTCACCCAGAGTACGCTTTAAATAAATGTAAAAATATGACTGTGCACAGTTAACCTTCCCTGGGAAAAGAAGGGGAGGGAGGTTTGAGAGAAACCACCGATGAACAATATATTATTGCATTCCTGGACTCCAAGATGCTACTTTGTCTACTTGCAATTTATACCATGCCATTGATATACATGATGTGCTTGTTAATTTGGAAAACCACAAACAATCACAGATTTGTTTGATGCGTTGGGGACAAACCTTGCTCCTGGGACCACAAATTTCAATCTAGCTGATTTCAAGGCTGGTGCACAAATTAAGAAAAGAAATGAGCCTTTGCCTTCTGCTAAAGGCGAGTAGAAATGCCATAGGAGATTTCACTGTGGCATTTTGAATTTCTGATTGTTTTCAAGGTTTCCACTGGGCTGAGGGACATTTACAGCAAATGAGTTGACATGCTTCCTCCGCCTGCCTGTACAGGAAAGTAAGTATGAATCAGAAAATTCATTATAACATAATACCGAAGGTTCCACTTAAAAGGAGTACTGCACACTCAAAGCAATATAATAGGATTTTTAGGTTTGTTTGCCCTCCCAGAAGAGTGAAGTGAGTGAGATATATATGTTAGAGCAGGAGCAGGCCAAATGTGATCCCAGCATCACCTGAAGTCCCCAAGGTTGTTTCTGTGGCTGTTGACTACAGCTGGAGAGAAGATTCATAATTATTGCTTCCTAAGTGAAAAAACAGGTTGGGAAATTATGGCCATTTCCACATGAGGAAATTAAAGCAGTGCAGTGCATCCTCTCACGGAGGTCATCTACACCTTGGAATGGACTAAGTCCAGACTACTTACCTGAGATCCACACCTCAGTTTGCTCTGAAAAGCCCCCAGTTGGTCCTCCAGTGTGCTTTTTAAAGAACGGTAGAAAACCGATCTTTAATTTTTTGGAGCGCGCCATTGCATTCCTGCTTACTTGTGCAGATTCACAGGCTTGCACCAATGAGAGCCTGCAATCTGCGAAGGGCGGGCTTTAGGTGTGGTGAGCTTCAGCAGTTGGTCGGGACTCACAAACAACCGGAAGCCACCATTTTGGAAGCTGGAACAGTGCGGATCTAAGACCTCGCACTGCCCCGATTCACCCTGGATGAGACGAGGAGCCCTGTGGAAGGGCTTAAGGGACAGTTCGCATTGGTCCATGCCCAGAAGATCCGGTGAGTAACGGCACGGAGCGATTCCCTTGCTTCGTGCGGAAATGGCCTATGTTAGCAAGAATGATAAGAAGATGCCAAAGTCCTGAGGCATTGTGATAGAATTATTCTGCGGACAAAAACACTTTTTTCCCTTAAAAATCCCCTATTTTCTACATAGAAAATATTTTCATGTGAAGCTTTTTTTCTTTTTTGCTACATAGAAAACATTGTTTCTTAATAACAACAAAAACCCGACTGTTTCCTGCATAGAAAAAAAAATGCTTCAGGAAATGTGTTTTCTGCATTTTTTTCTCTCTCTTTCTGTTGCATGCAAGAAAATTCCACGCTTTTCACTGCAAAATAATTCTTCCACAACACTTTGAAATTTTCAAATAAGGGGTTCTTTTGATTTACTAGGGCCCCCACAATTGGGCACAATCAATAACTTTAAATATTGAATATAATCTGATGAAATATTTATTTTTTCCCACAGCAAGGAAGATAATGCCATGATTGGGTTGTTGTGGGTTTCAGGCTATGAGGCCATGTTACTATTTGCTCTGGCATTTTGCCTGCATCTGTGGCTGGCATCTTCAGAGGATCCGGAGACATGGAGGTGGAATGGAGTATATGTACTTGTGTGATCCCCAGGTGGGTGGGATTTGCATTTATGATGCATTAGTGATGCAGCTGGCCTATGAGATAGCCCATTATTGAGTGGACTAGCCCCCAGGTTTGCGTTGTATAGTTGCTTGTACATGCAGGAAGACCTAGGTGTTTTGGAAAATTTAATCAAGTAGTATATAGTTCTTTTTGGACAACTACTTTTGCGGTGTTTATTTTTTTCCATTTACACTGAGATCTGGAGCTTACATAATTATCATAAATCAGAAGTGGGCAACTTCTGGATTTGCAACTAAATTAAAAGTAAATTAGCCTCTCCCACATTGTTGTCAGAAAAAGAATGTTCCAGGAAGTGTACAGGTACCAAGAGTTCAAAAAACATTGGCGGAGGAGGGGTTACATACATACCTAGGGCTGCATTTAGCAAATCCCTGCCCTCTGCAGCCATTTTAAGCCAAACTATGACCTCGCAGCAGAAAGGAATTTGCTAAAATTATTTGCTTCTTCCTTCAGGAAAAAAACTTAGCAAAGAATTACATTTTCAGCCAATATAATACATTTAGAATAATTCTAAAAGCTTGTAGATCAGTTGCAAACACACCTTTCCAGTTTGCTATTAGATATTAATTGTCCCAGCATCATGCCTTTCAATAGTTTGAGTACTATAAGTATTGCATGGTGTTCTGAAGAAGTTTTGTGTGCTGCACTTCATGCAAAACCTTTGTCAGTGACTTTGTCACTTAGTATAAGGACATCCTTTCATGTAGTGGTTTACTCTTCCTCCCATGAATGAAGTCACTGAAGCCCATCTGCAAAAATGTAAGAGATCTTAGAGACAATGTGGGATGCAGGAATTACACCTGTTCCCTGTCTTACTTCCATTGACTGAGAATCAAGGTTTTTTTTCTTTCTTTCCAGCTAATTTCAGCCGATGTAGTTGAATATCATTTTATTTTTGAGGCGGGTGTCTTGCTGTACTGTGAAAATGACAATGAAACTGTAACAGGTAAGTAACAAAAAAAGTTTCTTTATTGTAGAATTAAATGATGCACCCAGCAAAAGCATTCAGGAAGGGGAATTCATGCAGAGTGCCAGGAGCATGAAAGGAAAGACAACATTTCTTTTGTTGTCATCTCTTTGCTCCAAACTGTTCTCCAAACCACTTTTCTCATCTTTGGTCCCCTACACATCTTGAGAGAGATAGATCTGTGTCTGGAAACCTGCAAGTGGTGAGAGAGTACCGGACAGTGAAAAATCCCCAGCATATTTTTTTACTCTTTTGTCCAGGAGGAAAAGACTACTAAGCTTTTGCATACAGCATGTAGTTAGTCTCTTAGTTGATAAAATGACTGATGCTATCACCAGTAGAGATGGTGGCTGTCTTAACTATGGCATCATCTTGAAAAGTTTTTAAGCACTGATGTCATGCCCCATGTCTGCTTGCAAAACCACTAGTTCTTCTTAAAGTATCTGATGTGGGAGACTCACAGGAAGTTTGCACAATGTGCTAAGGAAGGGGGGTTTATTTGTGTCTACTGGGAACAACTGTTTCTTTCTTTGCTGGAACCTCACTGCGGAATAGCAGCCATGGACCATCACTTTGATTACCATTACTTTATACTATAAATGTTTGTCACCTTCTAGTGACAACGCAGTGCAAATTGCAAAGGTATCCTGTTATAAAATTGGTACCTGTGCTAGAAAGTTATTTATAACAAAAAAAACAAAAAAAAAACAAGGTTTATTTGCTGCATGTGAATAAAACTGTAAGATGATGATGATGATGATGATGATGACGTGATGCTCATTATTTGGATTTGTCTAGAATTTTAAGTTTTAGAATTTGCCTTGAGGAATGTGGCTTTCTTATCTGCTAGACACCTATTGCAGACAGATCTAATAACGTTAGTTACCAAACCTTATTAAATGAGCACGACATCTCCTTGCCCAATGTGAGCTTTAGTCTCTCCCAGTGGACTAAGCATTGAGTGCCATTGAGCTTGGCTTCTTCAGTAGCTGACAAGGCTTCAACATCCTGGAAAGGCTCCATAGCTGACCTTTGATTATCAACAGCTAAAGAGCAGCCACTTCTGTGACCTCTTTCTTCCTCAGTGAGATTAACAAGAGTCTCATGAATTGTATAGGATTGATATTAGTCAAGAAATATTAAAATTCGTTTGCTATAGCCTCCTCCTGAAATATAGCATATAGCACCTGGCGTTTCTTGATGGTCCCTCATACAAGTACTAACCAGGACTTAGCTTCCAAGATCAGATGATATCTAGTGTCTTCAGGGTATTTAGGCCCAGTGAAGGCTACTCTCAGCCAGTGTCTATTTTTCACATCCTCTGAGTGAACAGCAACACTTTAGTGCCGAATCATATCAAATTAAGGCATTGTTGTTGCTGCTGCTGCTCCTGCTACAGTATGCTGTCAACCTTGATAGCTCAGTTGCATGAGCAAATAAATAATTGTTGGTGACTACAGTGGGCAGTAGCCATGTGCCTATCTGTAGCGGATGAAGAAGAGGTGATGGAGGTGTTTGGTCTAGTGGGAGAGAATGCCTACTGAAAGGGAGGGGATTAATTACCAGTGTTGATTCATTGGCCTGAGTAGCCCTTTACCGGCCTTGTCAGCTCTCTCAATGTCTCTATTATTCAGTTCCTATGATTCTTGCTTCTCTAAGTGCAGCCCAAATATAGGAGGTCAGGTGGTTAATGGAAACCAGCAAATGTGCAAGCCACATCATTTCTACCTGCCATGATCCCTTAACCTTTTACCAATCTATCATACCCTCTACATTTTGTTCTCTGCATTTCTGAAGGAATCAATGTATGGTATCTCTTTCTTGGTTCTATCAGGGGTTCTCCTTCCTTTTCTTTGCTCCTTTTGGCAGCTTTCCAGTCCACTCAGTGTCACAGAAATATGTACTCAAATAGACTGAAAGATTTTGCTCCTTCCAAGATGTTACAAAGTATACGGATTTTTTTTTCTTTTTCCTGAGCTTTAATTATATTTTTAACTAATTGAATATTCTGCCTTGTTCCTTTTTATTCCATATACATTTTTCCTACTTAACCCACATTTATTGTATTATTTTACAGAGGTGTTGAATTTATTAAGAATAAAGTAGAAGAAAGAAACATTCTTGTAGAGCACATTATATCAGATGTTTACACAGTGTCTAACACTAGAGCATCAGTAGTAGAAATTAGTACTGCAAACATTAGATTTTGTTTTCTTGGTTTTATCACACAAAACTGTAGATAGCAATGATATCCTGAATGTGAATTCTTTATCGAGAATTAAACTGAAGGGGAACACAATTCCATTTTAAAAACTGCAAATCCATCGGCAGGCTAATAGTAAAACATAAAACATAAACATAATATGGTAGAGATAGGATCATAAGTGAAGGCATTCTATGTAGTGTGTTCATGTTATTTCTTTTTAAGCTCACATACAATCGATCCTCATATCCTTGGATTCTCTATCCATGAATTCAATCAACCACAGCCTGAAAATATTTTTTAAAAATCCAAAAAGCAAAGTTTGATTTTGTCATTTTATATAAGGGACACCATTTTACTACACCATTGTGCATAATGGGATTTGAACATCTACAAATTTTTATACACATGGGGAGTCCTGGGACCAAACCCTAGCAGATACCAAGGGCCTATTGTATAGGAATTTATTAGAAACTAGGATATTTACCTGGCATTTCCTGGGATTTTATTTTCTCATAGATATTACTTGTTAGAAATACCTTAAGGATTACCTTACTTTACTTTAGGAATTAGATGTAGTTGACATACACAGATTTCAGATCCTGTGTCACTAATTCGCCAAACTGCACTGTCCAGTATGTGTAACTTTTCCCCATATTCCCCAAGCCAATCTGTATTCAGAGTTATGAATATACAGAGCTTGGTTTCCTGAGGGAATACACTGTCCTCCTCCTACTTGCTGCTAGGCCTAATTTCCATAGCAACCGGCCTGAGGCCCAAGAGCTGTCTGGCAGGGGTTGGACTAGATGGCCCGCGTGGTCTTTTCCAACTCTACATTTCTATGATTCTATGATTCTAAAGTCCCCTCCCTGAATTGCCAACCCTGGGATTCCATAGAATCTTCACAGGCAGCCAATCATATGAGGTCTTCTCACCTCACACAGCCAATCACATGAGGTCTTTGCCTGCCTGACACAGACAAACTCACAAACTCACAAACTTTGACTTTTGTATATTAGATTAACACCATTAATACTTTGTTTCTACACATTTACCTAGTCCAGACTTCTTGGATCAAACACAACAATGTTATATTTGTGTTTGGGCAATTCATATGTTCCCAAGCTTGTCTTCCATATAATGTGCACATTTGAAAAATGTGCAGAAATCCTGCATACATTTCTAAAATGTACACAGTTATGTGTGCCAATGGGTTAGGCATTCATTGATTTCAAGAATAAGCACAAAAATAAATTTGTATGGCACCAGCATGGAACAGAATGGACTTGGAGGTGAGAAAATAAGACATCCATGGAAATAGATTTAACAGATCTGTCCCTCTCTAGTCATGTAGAGTCATGAAGCTGGACTTCTCTGGATGTATAAGCAGAAGACATCGCTTGTGTGAATCTCAAACTGGCCTATGGATAGTAGATGTGTAGCCATTCTGATTTCGTGATGTAGTTTTGAAGTCACTGATGTCATGAGAATTTGGAAGTTGTGTGTACACACTGAGTTCTCCTTTGTAGAACTAGTACCTTCATGTGACCAAGATGCATCAGAATCAGCATATTACAACAAGCCTGTTTCTGAAAGTGGAGAGTTTGGTTTTCTTCGGCATGGATCTACTATAAGCTTACTAGCATTTTGCATTCTCCTCTGTCCACCGACAAAGTGTAGGATGAGTGTAGGTGGAGGCAGAGTTTAACAGGCAGGCAACATTCACTTACTTCAGGTCTCGAGAGAGAGAAAGGAGGGAGGGGGATAATTTGGAATATTATTTCAAAAATTACATAAATTGAACATTAAATGTGGTGATTAATATGCTGTTGTCACTATGAGAGAGTGAAATTATTTATTTCATTAATTAATGTTAATTAGTTTATTACTTGTCATTAATTTTCAAAACAAACCATGCTATTCACAAGCAATGGAATGTTGGTTATACCATTAATCACTTTTGTTATTGACTCTTTCTATAGTACTCTTGCCCAAACTTGCCCTTTTTTTCCTAATCAAATATAAATCCAGTAGTGCATCTTTGCTGGTGATAATGTGAACACATCTGGAAATTATCAGGTTGGGAATGGCAGTCCTAAAATATGAGGTTTAATCTTAGAACCTGTGTTTTTTTTTCACTGCTCTGCATCTCTCTTCTGCTATACCCTATCCCAACCAAAACTGTACACTGTATACTGTTCACTAAACCTTCAAACTTCTTGTATAATAAGCAATGAATGAAGAATTATGCTAAAGATTAATAAGGTATGTTGTGTTTATTGTCATCAGAGCACTGGTTCTTAAGCTACTTGATATGGGGGAACAGCAATTTTTCTTTTCCAGTATGCCAAGGACTTATGTTCCTTGGCTACAACTGTTGCTGTTTTTTTCCCTTTCTGGAAACTTCAGGAACCAGCAGCTGATGCCTGTGGAACAATACTGGTTCCCTGAACCATCACTTTGAGTACTGCTGAGTTAGTTCCTTTCCACAATGTTTTGAGTGCAGAATATTTTCTCTCCACAATTGAATTGCTGCATCTTCTGTGTCCAGACTCCCAATCCAGATGCACTGTCTACAAAAATCAGTGGTTGAGCACATATTTTGCACAAAGGCCCAGGAATCTGAAGTTTGATCCAAGTTTGAACATCTAACAAGCACAGTGGTT
Organism: Iguana delicatissima; assembly: GCA_948472985.1. Classification (NCBI taxonomy): domain Eukaryota; kingdom Metazoa; phylum Chordata; class Lepidosauria; order Squamata; family Iguanidae; genus Iguana; species Iguana delicatissima. Next base: position 1,476,357 of record CAOKZL010000411.1, on the reverse strand, counting down.
TCTGCATATTTCTTAACAATATTTGCGTGCTTAAATTTCATTACCTTGTATTGTAAACCTAATGAAATAAAGTAATGTTTGTCCCAGGTTTATTTTGTTATTTTGTCTGTCTCAGTTTCGTATGACATGTGTGCAGCATTTTTAGAAAAAGTTCTGAAACAAGTCAAGAATATCTAATCTGACAGCCTAGCCTTGCAGGTCCTGTGTTAACAGTCTCTAAAATGTACTCTTCGCACTCTTGTCTCCTGAGATGACCTAGCTAAGAGGCCAATCTCTCTCACTCTTTGTATGTCATTTAGGAGAGAGGGGAAAGACTTATTCAAAATGGATTCTGAAGAAATATACCTTCATTGAATTGATGAGGCTTTCCTCTGAGGAGACTCCATAACTTAATGGGACTTATTTCTGAGTAGATAGGAATTTAACTAGCTGTATCCTTTTGCTCCAACATCTCTGTCTAACAGCTCCAATCAAATTGTGTGACCCATTGAATCAGATGATAGATGGAAAATGGAATAGAGGAGCGAAGAGACAGAGACAAACCAGAAAAGGTGGAAACTGGGGGCAGGAGTGGCTGAGGAAAAACTTTATAGTTAATGATCCAAGTACCCAGCACTGTGCTAGAAATAAACACACTAAAGGAACAGAAAGGTGTTAACTGCAACTAACAGTAAACAAAAATGCACAATAGAAACAAGCAAATAAAACCACAATAAATTACAGGAGGAGATCTGAAAAAATGGACTATTCCCATTTACCCATCTAACTCCAATTTCCATCTCTACATTAAAGAGAGATTCCATTCTATTGCCTATATACTTCAATTATTCTGCTTCCTCCATTCTACTCTTGTCTATCACCCTACTTCTTTTCCCCCAAAAAATCATGAGGCAGCAGGCAGATTAGCCTATAAAGTAGAACAATAAGCCAGCACAGAACAAACCAATACAGAACCATGTGATGTGTTTGCGCCAATCCTAATTCTTTTCTAATCTCCCTTCCTAGACAGATAGGCACAGCACAGCTTTTTCACCTAGGACAGGAGTGGACATACTCTTGATAGAGTTGCTAGGTTGGGTAGAGGACAGGGTTCCTGTAATTTTCATCTTGAACAGATCATAGAGGAAAACAAGGTACCATAAATCTCTTTCAAGATGGCTGAATGTGCCTATTAGTTTATTTAGTATAATCTTTATTTTTACCAGTGGTTTATCCTATTCTTGTCTGTTTGCAAGTATAACAGTGGATGGAGCAGGTTCACCAAAGAATACAAAATTCAATTCTCCAATTCTCTTCTGTGTCGTTCTAAGTGAAACTGAAAATTTATTTTCAGTTACAGAAGGCTTGATGACATCATCTTCAGACAAGGGAAGGTGACTCCAATAGGTGTCGATCCAGAAGCTTCACCATCTATATTCTAATTTGTTTGTCAACGTACCACTTATATTTGCCTAATGTTGTGCAACACAGAGTCATTAAAGTCATAACCATTCCAAACCTCACATAATTAAGAGTTAAAATGGGGTCTGGAGCCACCCAGATCAACTGCCAGTTTTCTTCTCAGAGTTACTCCATGACATTATAGCTAAATATGTGATCATAGATTTGTACTAGGGCCATCTGTGGAGATCCTAGGCTACTACAACCAATTCAAAGTTAACCTCTTTCAGTAAATAGATTCCCATCCAATATAGCATGTAAGCATCTTCAAAATAAATTAGGAACTACAGAATATAGTTACTAATACATAAATGCACAAGTCATAATAAGTCATAAGTCATAATATATTTGTCTATTGAGTAGATGGCAGTTTGCACATTTAGCTTTCCTGGCATAATATTCTGTGAATTATGAGTATTATGTCTGCAAAAGCACAGAGAGTCCATTCATGGATTTGTAGTAACATTTTATTCGGGCAAGTTCACACATATGTCCTCTAGAACATGGCTATAAAAGTGTACACTCTAATGGTGATATGGTACTGTTGCTATATGTTTGCCGGGGGCCATGATCTTATGGTTGGAGAGATGTGGTATTTTGTTCACAGATGTATCTGTGCTAACCTTCTGTCATGAAAGTTCGTTTTTTCTCTTTCTGTCTGTCTGTCTGTCTGTCTTTCTTTCTTTCTTTCTTTCTTTCTTTCTTTCTTTCTTTCTTTCTTTCTTTCCATTCTCAGTGTAAGCACATATGTACTCATGTGCACACATATGACAAACACAGCAGGACCAACTGATAGATCACAGAAGCAAGCCGTTCAGAGCAAGTACTTCACTATACTATGCAACAAGGCAATATTCATCCATTTCCCACAATTTTTTATTATTATTACCATTTATTTATATAGTGCAATCACCGTACATGACACTTTACAAGTAAAAGAATAACGAAACACTTCCCTGCCCTTAGAATTACTATTTAATTAACATATGACATAAAGGGAAAGGGATTGGTAATGTGGGAGGGGATTAAGCCCAGCAGATACTGCCTCTTTTTATTTCCCTCCAAGGCCAAGGCAGTGTCAGTAGGGATAGAGGGAGAGCCCTTCATCTGCTGCTGGGCCTGGGCATGGTAGAGCTGTTCCAGCTTCTTTTCTCCCTCTGCAGCCAGGGCAATGACATTTGGGATAAAGGGAAGGTCCTTTCATCTGATTCTTGCCTTAGGCATGACAGACCTGTATCTGCACCTGCCTCTTCTTCTCTCCCTCAAATCTTGTACATTTTACAGAAAGGTGCAAAAAAAATCACAAAAATGTGGAAAATTGCTCCAAGATTAAGAACAAAAAAATCTCACCGTCCAGTGAGGAGGAGCAGCTCAGGTAGCTGGGGATATTTAGTCTGCAGAAGAGAAGATTAAGAGGGGACATGATAGCCATGTTTAAATATTTGAAGGGATGTCATGTTGAGGAGGGAGCAAGCTTGTTTTCTGCTGCTAGGACAAGGAGCAATGGATTCAAACTACAGGAAAAGAGATTCCACCCAAAGCCTCAGGAAGAACTTCCTGGCGGTCAGAGCTGTCTGGCAGTGGAATATGCTGCCTCTAAGTGTGGTTGAGTCTTCTTTTTTGGAGTCTTTTAAGCATCTGTTGGGAGTGCTTTGATGTGGGTTCCTGCATAACAGGGAGTTGGACTGGACGGCCCCTGTGGTCTCTTCCAACTTTGTGATTCTATGATTCTTTTCCTACTGCCTTCCACCTTACCAAGCATTATTGTCTTATACACCTATTGGGAAAAATATGTATATGGATACGGGTTGTAGATGGAAAGTCTTGCCCCCTCATTCCTTCTGCCTGTCTAACTCCCCCCACAAATAAGATGTCATAGGCTCCCAGTTGTCTCATGTGAACATTTTGTGCTCAATGAACCTAATTATCTCTCATCATGAACATATGCATTACAGGTGATTTCAGCAGACAAGTTTTATGAATCTGTATTCTCATGTGTCTTCTCTCTCCCTCCCTTCTTTTCTTATTTTCTTCCAGCCTTCCTGTGTGGATAACTTGTATTTTGAAACTTAGCACAAACAAATTGTGGTAAAAGTTCAGAGAAAAAGTCAGAAGAGAGCACCAGCAAATTTGATCAGACCTTTAATCCACAGTGGCACTACTGGGTGCTACTTATAATAACAATTCATAGACCTTCAGCTATCAGCTATCAAGCAGGGCTTACTGATGGAGAATTCTTATCAAGGTTCCTGCTGTTTGCTTTGACAGATTCACCACACATGGTTGCACATGGTTAGGCTTGCATTCAACCACACACTTATACAAAAAAGTGCCTGTGACTAGGCCAATGAGATCTCAGCAGAGTAATGTTTTAATTGGAAAGAAACTGAAGCATGGTCAAAACATGCCTGAAAATGTTTCAGCTCCTTGAGACAAATGTGAAGGTGAAGGTTGTTTGCATATCAGTAAAAATAATTTGTTTCTCTTCTATGATTTGAATAGCATGAATCAGTTAACAGTACATTTATGTACAGTGACTTAAAGAGTACAGTTTGACACTTAAGAACCTATATTGAGTTAGATCCAGGGTAAATTTATTGCAGTTAGTTCCCACTGAAATAAATAGGGTTTAAATTGTCTGTGACTATTTCAACACTGATTTCAATATACCACTGTAGTAATGAGGATCACTTTCTATCAGTCTTCTGAAGCAAACCACACAACACTCCATTATCAAAGCAATGTTCATTTCAGTGGATAGGTAGCCTTTAGATTTTCTGATCTAGTTTTCACCTTTAAAATCCTACCAATATTTTATATACTATTTTGACTGACATAAATTGAGAGGAGGGGCAGCAATATACTGTTTTAAATGTTGTGTGGAATTGTTTTCATCAGTCTTCTTGACAAATCAGTATTGTTTTTAATACGCATGCACTAGGATACATAGCATGTGAATTGTGGGGCATTCTCTGTTCCCAATAAGAATGCCAGAATATTGCAGGATTTATTAATGTTGCATTTCAGGAGAAGCATTTGAATATAAAGAATCACATATTTTCATCCCAACTCTCCACAGCTAGAAAATACAAGGTGGAATACAAAGTGAAATAAAATAAAACACACACCACTTGTATTGTTGGTTATCTCCCTGACAACAATGAATTCCAATGTCTTCCAAATTTCAGTTGGAATTGGCATGGTCCCCCACTCCTATCTCTTTAGATCGAGCGATTGAGAGTTCTGTGCCATTTGTCACTAATCTGCATCCATTTGGAAGTCCCTCTCATCAGCATCTGATTACCTGACTCCCAGTTTGTCACAAATAGTGTAGTCCAAACAGGTAGATTTAGCATCAACACTTCACTTAAGTGCTTAGAACAGGAATTTCAGGATATTTAATGTGGAAGAATTAGCACACATATTAGTAATGGTTATACTATTCTATCAAAATGGACAAACACACACAGAGACACAAATATATACAAATAACTCTTCTTGAGGAGGAACATAGACTTCTCATTTTCTAGGCACATGGCTTATCATCGACTTTATGTTTCTAGTAAACATCAAATCTCTTATATCATGTGCATTTTTACTGCTTTCTTTTATATTCATCTTAGCAAACTGAACCTTCATATATCTTCGATGAATGAAAGACATGGGCATCAATGAAAAAATAATACTCTTCCACAGGCATTACATCCACCGCAAAAACTGTTATGTGTTCCTGTAACAGGCATTTATCTATTGAGATTGTTGTTGTTGTGTACCTTCAAGTCCTTTCTGACTTATAGCAACCCTAAGGAGAACCTATCATGGGGTTTTCCTGACAAGATTTGTTTAGAAATTGAGAAAGTGTGAGACAATGTGAGTTATCCAAGGTTAGCCAGTGAATTTCCATGTTTGAATAGAGATTTAGACCCTGATCTCCAAGGTCATAGTCCAGTGCTCAAACTACTACTTAACACTATTTGAACTATCAAGATAAAGAATATCTGTGTAGTTACAGATTATTACATACCAAAAGCAGAGGTTCTCTCAAATCCCAGCTTTGTAATGGCATTTGCCAGCTTGGAACATCTGCTACACCAAAACGTGGGCAATGCCAGCATCTCCATGTGACAGTGGAGAATTATTTAGCTCAAATTGAGAGGCCTGCAAGAGGGGAGCAGCCTAATGAGATCTTTCCACCAATGCTTATGGGGTCTTGCAGAAAAGAACCAGCCAGAGATTCCACAATATAAACTAAAATATGTTTTATTTAAAGTTCAATTATATATGCAAAAGATCCAAACATTCACACACTTGCACAAGAGCTAACAGAAGGATAAAGGGAGGAAAGCTGTGGATAGATGAGCTTTCAGGGAATGGGTGATAATTATCAATCTGAAGAGCAATGAAGAAAGCAGTGATGTGACTTAGACTAGCACCTAAGGATACAGGTATTTGGAGTGCCAGCGTGGCAACCAGCAAGCAAAGTACTGCATCAAAACACTCAAAATGGAGGGATCATATACCCAAAATCTACCCTGGGGACATGGGCATGAATGTCTCTCTGGTCAAACAAACAATGGAGGTTGCCTCATGGACAATGGGGTTCAAACAGATTTAATAGTTTTACTGTTAGGCAACAAAGAGTTAATGGTTGCCGTAATAGCTCTGCAAGTGTGGAGAGGTTCAGGGACAATGCAGGGAAATACCCAGGTGTGAGGGAACAGGGCTGAAACCATGTTCTAATGGGAACTTTTGTTGGCCATTGTATGTTATCTGAGATGTTCCAGCTTCAGTTTAAGACTATTTTCTCTGGAGTTGCCCAATAATCTGCTTGACAATGACTTCGGCTATACCTAGAGGGGATCAGCTGACCTGCCTTGCAATCACACATGTTCAGTCAGCCATTTTTCTCTGCCCAGCTTGACCTTTCTAGTCACCTCAGGTTCCAAACCTGGGGTATGCATGGGCTTGTAACACATCAGCTAGCAAATGTAGCTACGATGATTGCAGTGAAGGCAACAGCAGCACAAAAGTTGTTGGAGACAGCTAAGTCTGACTTTTTTGGAAACTATTTAAACAGCCTGCCTTTTGTCTCTTGGAAGAGTAATTTTACTGCCAGTATGTATCCTTTCACAGGCCATCACTGGCAGATCAGTTGTCTGCCAACAATGATTGCCATTTATTTGTTTATTTTTCTCCTTATCTTCTTAGTTTTGAGCTAAATGGTGCATGACCAGAACTAGCTGGCAAGATTGTGTTTTCTACACAAATATCTCACTTTTCACTCTAAGTAGACACTCATATCTTAATATCAGACTTCAGGGTTTTTGCAAAACATACACCACAATAATGCTGAACCTGACATTCAGTTTCTTCCAAATGAAGTTAACTTATAAGGTAAACAGAACACATCACTTCTGCTTCTCTGTATTATGGTTCACTGAAAAACAACATGGAATAGATTTTTTCTCTTGTTTCAGTATGGCTGGGAGAAAAAAAATATACCTCCATTAAAATTAATAGATTTGTTGGTGCATTTCTGTTTCATCCATTTTATTTGTTTGCTTCTTTGTTCATAGAAAGAATCCAGGATATGGCAAATGGTTGAAATAAGATGAAGGTGCATCTGTGGTAATGGAGTACATGAAAGTTAAAATGAAACACAAGTAAATTGGAGTAGCTATTGCATGTGAAGCCTACATACATACAGCTATACACGGGCATGGGCTACTCTTTTCAGAAGTTAACCCAAATATGAATACATCAGGACTTGAGTCAGAGTCCTTTTTACCCTTCCATATTTTGAATATACATGTGGAGAGTAATCTTCTGGACCTCTCATAGAGAATGGCTGAAAAATGCAACAAATTATTTTTCTCATACAATTTTCTTCTCTGGTGAAATAATGCTTTATTTTGCTATCTTCCATACCCACAGCAAGCCTGAATTGCTTGTTACTGCCATTTAGTGTAACATAGCAATTTACATGAATATCTCTGTGCAAATTGTTTGTTTTTCCTATCCGACTGCAGCAGGGTTGAAATTGTCACGGTCTGCAGACGCACTGAGGAATAGCACACCCATGCTTTTGGGGATTGACTTCTGACCAGCCCCACCTGTTCCTCAGGACAGCACTACTTTATGCTCACTTTCTGTACAATATTCATCAGATTCAGATTATAAGTCTATTTATATACACAACAGTATGCAGCTAGGATACTGCTAACAGTGCTAACACTTGTATATGTAGAAATACCCTTAGGTCTCCATACTGTTGTTTCCTAAGTGAAGGAAAATTACAATTCCTTGTTCTATTAAAATTATCCTCTTAACAACAACTCATTTTACTTTTTATGTAATATGCAAGTAACTTCTCATTTGCTGTAATGAGTGCATGATATGGGGGAATTGTAGTTGCATTGCCATAAGCAAGTTTCCATTTCTCAAAATTTATAGTTAACTTAATATGTATAATTTATGGAGCTTTGCACTCAGCTTTAGATAAAAGCTTGCAGAAAATATTCTTGCAGAGGATCTGACATCCTAGAAATGCTGATGCAAATTCATCTTGGAAACAGGCTTATAATACTAGAACGGAAAATAGACCTTCATCTTAGACCTTGTAAGATAAGGTTGAACTGTCTTACAAGGAAAAGAACCTGTGAAAAGGAAAGAAATAGGGATGGAAATTGTGATGGGATGCGTGGACACAAGAAGTGGAATTAGGGGGTTCAAGCCTCCCCAAAACTAAACAGAGGGTGAAACACACACAGACACGATTTGGGAAAACTGGACTATCAAAACCCCTATGTAGTTGAGTCTCTCCTGGAATTTTCAGTCAGAAACATACTAAATGATTAAGCACTAAGAAATACTAACACAGAAGTTGTCATTGAGCCCTTAGATGTTGTCACTGAGGAATAATAAAGGCTACACTCAATCTATTTATCCTACTAAAGGCAAGCTCTGCAAGCTCTAATGGAAAAACAGAAGATGGTTCAATGGTACAAAGAGATGGGCTGACCAGTGTAAATTCTGTTTCAGTTTGAGGTGTCCTCTTTGCTTAAACTTACAACTCTCATATACCCTCTCACCTTAAAAAAAAAAGAAAAGAAAAGAGGGGGGGATTATTCTGTAAAAAAGAAAAAGAAAGAAGAGCTCTTGTAATCTCAAAATGCATTAGTAACATGTAATTCTCCTATAGTGATATTCAAATCAAAATATATCTCAGAAACTATAGTGTTAAATGGAGAGTGGTTGCTACAATGGTACCTACAGGTTCTTCTATCAACAAACCTGCTTGCCAATAGGTCACGGTAAAAGAATGTTTGATACTTGCAAATAAGAATGCCAGGGAGGGAGTTTGCATTAAAACAGATATATCACTGTGCCAGATAAAACCTGGAGTAGATTTTTAGGAAGGAATCATATGCTATAGCATCAAACATCAGGAAATGTTTTTTTGCATCAACAAATAGCATCAGCAAATGTTTCTTGCTTGTCTTTCCTCTCCTTTCCCCTTTCTGGAAATAATGCAGATCTGACTAATGGGTTCAAAGAAGGGCTGGCCACCACATTTTCAGTCTCTGGAGCTGTTTGGCATTATATTTTAGTTTATCTTCCGCTTCATGTGCAAAGTGGCTTTCCCCTGTTAGCCTGAGTAACTGAATAAGTTGAGTCCACAAAGTGAAAGCTTGGCAAACCAGCCTTGCTTAGCTTTCAAAAAGACTAAAAACGCTGTACAGAACTGAACTTTTAATATACAAACAGCCCAGCTTAAAAGCAAACTTACTTATCCCTACCTGGCTGCTAGACAACTTTCTCCACCTTTGTGGCCTATGTTTTCACTTGAGCCTCTCAGCATGCAGCCACAGCAATTTAATTAGCTTTACACCCTCTGTGACCCTTGCATTTATACCTGTTGCCCACTTAACAGCTCAATGGATAAAATAAGGATTTTGTTGTTTTCTTTGAATGTGATCTCCAGGCATAATCATTCTAACATTATCTATTTATCCCCCAGCCCCTCCCCACTATCTGCTTCCAGGAATAGCATCCCAGACAAAAAGCTTCCATTGCAGATGCATATGTATCTATCTATCAATGGGAAATTTGCTTTCTAAACTGATAGGCTAATGGGAAGGGAGAAAAGCAATTTCAAACTTCCCCCTTTTTTCATCTGTAATTTACTATCTTGTTTTCTGCCCTCTATGCCACAATTACTATAATTTTCTTCCATTCTACAGACTTTTCTTGCAACTGTCTTCTCTTACCCAGTCACTCCCACTTTATAGACAAGAAAGAATAAGAAGAATTGAGAAATTGTGCACCAACTCCAGAGGCTAATTAAGGAATGATTTAAAAGGAGGAGAGAGAAAAAACAGTAGATTTATGAAAGGTGCCTGTTGCACAGAAAGATGGAACATGTGGAATATGGATTTCTTTCCAAGCCAGTGTGATGTAGCAGTTTGAATGCTGGACTAGGACCATTTCTGCACTGCCCTGTTGTAGTCCACTTTCAATATCCTGTGGAATTCTGGGGTCTGTAGTTTACTGAGGCTAAAGATCTCTCTGGTCAAGAATTCTAAAAGCCACTCATAAATTGCAAAGCCCAGGATTCCATAGGATATTGGAAGTGGAATAATAGCATTACAACAGTGTAGGATGGAAATGGCCTAGCACTCTAGGAGATGTGGGTCTGAATCCTCATTGAGCCCTGAAGACTCACCTTAAGCAAGGCACACCATTTCAGCCTCAGACAAAGGCAATAACAATCCTCTGAATAAATCTTGCCAAGAAAAGCCTATGCTTGGGTCTGCATAAGACAGAGTTGACTTGAAGGCACATAACAGCAACAAATGGATTCCTTTGTGATAGAAAAACTAAGGCCCTTTCCACACGTGGAGGGGGAAACAGGGGAAAACGTGCTAAAACGGAGCTTACCGGCAGCCGGGTAAGTCTGTTGTCATGTGGAGCAGCACGAACTTGCTGCTCCACAGTACTCTGGCATCCAAAACGGCAGCTTCGGCATCCAAAATGGTGGCTTCTGGCCGGTGGAGGCTCTCCACCAACTGGAGAAGCTCGCCAGCCTAAAGCCCGCCCCTGGCAGATCTGCAGGCATGCACTAGTACACAGGTGCAAATCTGCACCAAAGCGCGGTGATGGAGCTGCACAGGGCTACGTGCTCCGTGCTTTTTAAAAACCCCTGAAAAGAGGTTTTTAAAAAACACACCGCGCCACCAGTTCTGGTCGCTTCGGAGCGGATTGAGGTGCGGAACTACAAAATGTAGTCCGCCCCAGTCCACTCTACGGTGCAGAAGACCTCCATCTGAGGTCGCTCTGCACCGTTTTAATACCGCGGTGTGGAAAGGGCCTAACAGTAATGTCTACTTTTTTAGCCCTGGACTTAAAAACAATTGTGCAGATAGCGTTATTAAATCAAGTGTCTCTCTGATAGTTAAACATTACCCTCACTTTCCTGCCACACCCAGGATAGTTCATAGCCCCCCTGGAAAAAAAGTTTCAAGTACCGTGCACAGTTTTCAGGGGCATTTTTTAATATATTATTGCTGGTCAACATAAACAAGCGAAATGCAAACATAATTTGTGGTCCACATGTGGTTTAACCTGTTAAATCTATGCAGACTTAACTAGGAACTCGGTGAAGATTCCCTACAAGTAGACACACCTAGGTTTCTCTTGCCATTATCCACCAAGCACATTTATTCATGAGTATGCACAGTCGAATGAAGATGCTCACTTCAGACCAGAGCAACCTTGATAAAATGGGGGCAAAACGGCAGAGTAATTTTACAGTTAAAATGCTAATGAACATTAATCATGTCTTTGCCACTAACAGTCTTATGGGCAGATGGAAAATTCAGTTGGCTGTAGCAAATGAAAATAAGTTTTCATATATTTTATTTATTTTTTTGTTTTTTGTTTCTAGGGTGTTTGCTGAGGTTTTAACATATGCTCCATTTCACAACTTTCTGACTGGGTGAATCTGAGTAATTAAAAAGAAATGCTTCACCCTGTGATTAGCTGCAATGTGGACCCACCTTGCAAGCATGTTTACATTTTACAGAATACAGCTGTGGAAAATCTACAGCTCCCTTTTGTGACCAAAACATTTAGGGTACCAGAAATAGAAACAAAACAAAACAAACACACAAACACAAACACTCTTTAAGATGCCTCATAATTTGAGTTTTGTTTTCTAGACAAATGCAATAGTATGTATGCAGTATGTGAACAGTGACAGGCGAAGCTGTGTCTTGCTTAGAAAAGAAGTTTTCAGATTTGATCTGGTTTTTTAAAAAAATTATTTTGCTTGAGATCAGAAGCCATTGGCCATGGCCCTTTGAAGAGGAAACATCTCTCATCCTCCATTTCCTGTGAGATGTCACAGCTGTGACAGGGAGGGGTTTGTAATGGCACAGTTCGATGCCTTCATAATTTATTCCCTCTGATTTTATGCTCTTTTAGTCTCCTGCTCAACCATCCACTAACAAGCAGTGATATTGGCCAATAAATCAAAGATGTCTGCTTGTCACCACCAGATGCCTGGCCACATCACAGCCGATTATGAGACATACAGAAGGACAATTTCATGTAGGGAGCTCAGCAGAGGTGTTCCACTGATATTCTGTTTGATAGGAAACCAGCACGGATATAGTAAAACTCAATAACTTTTATGCCTCATGGCAATAAAGAACTAAGCTGAAATAAAACGGGGAAGTAAATTAGGATCCTTACCTTTATGATGGTTCCTTTTATGATTTGGTATGTGTCCTTTTAATGTTTTCATGTAGGATAACACCCAAATAAAGGTTTTCATATGTCTAACTTAAACTTTGCTGGCTACAGAGGAACACCTCTTCTAATTTTCCAAAAGGGCAAGAAGGGTATCTTACATGAATTGGTACAAAAGAGCATCATTTTTTCATCTCTCACTATCACCAAAGATTATCCATTTCCCTTATCAGTCAAATGTATACCTTATATGTCTAGTCCTAAGGTATATTTTGATCTGTCTTAATGCATTTTTTTGATGACAATCACTTTTATGAGAAAGAGAGCAACTCCTCTATGAAGAAAGGGAAAAAAAATCATAAATTATAGTCTATAGACATGTGGCTTCTACCACATGTTTATGACCCACACCTAGGTCAGCAGAAAATTGGCTATTCTCAAGCCCCAAGAAAATTGACAGTAAATCAATATGTTTTTTCCCCCTGAGGAAGCAAATTCTGACACTAAAAATGGAAGCCCCTGTCTTGCAAGTTTATAGAACTCTCAAGATAAACTCCACATAAGCCTTGTATAATTTGCAAAAAAAAGTAATGGTGGAAAATCAACAAACAACAAAGTCTCTTCCAGACTGTTCTAAAAAAGTATAAGGTCTCACCGTTTAAGTCCTTCATTTTTGGAAGATACTGTCAGTTGTGGCCTCAGCAACCACTTTTTCCTTTCCTTCCTTCCTGGACTCTTCTCTTTTTCCCTCCCTCCCTCCCTCCCCAATTTGTCTCTCTGCCCTGGAAGTGTGTGATTTTTTGGTGGAGCTAGCAATTTCTTCTCTTCTCACTAAGCTTTCTTTCTTTTTCTTTCTTTTTTTTAAAAAAACTCTGGGGGCATGATTTGCTGAGATTGGAAGTGCAGCCCTACATTTTTTAAAAATATGTTTGTTCTTGTTATTGATCTTAAAGTCCAGAGACCCAGTGTGGTATAGTGGTTTGAGTGTTGGACAATGACCCTGGAGAACTCAGTTTGATTCCTCACTTGGCCATGGAAATGACAATGTTGGAGTCACAGGTCTTCATTTTGTTTCAAATGTTACTCTGTTGTCAGTTAAGATGTTATTGAGATTTCTTAATGCAGACAGAGGCCACTCCCTTTCTTGGCCTTGGGGGGACCAGGGACAAAGGGCAGAAAAAGTCAGGAATGCAATTTCAACTCCATTAGCAACAGAAAATTAACTGCCCTTGAGATCCAGGTTGTCCTTGAATGGGTAATGGAGATCCCATTCCCCACTCAAAACTGACCACCCAGAGTTCATTCAGTTACTTGAACAATATTAGTTACATTTTCAAGGTCTATTTTGCCTATCATAAGAATTTCCATTCCCAAATTATAGGTCTGATCATAGAAAAATTCCTTGTCAGAATGGATATCTTTTATATTCCCCTTCTTCTTTTCGACTCTTCTAAAGAATATGAGCTTTGTATGGTGGAACATTCCCCTAGGAGCAAGGTTGTCAAATCCCACCATAAGTCATTCTTGCCCTAATGAATGCTATTAGGTAAAGATTTAGATGCTAGTTTTTGAACTGCCATTTATGTATTAATGTAGAGTTTTCTTTTGTTTTTTAAAATTATTTCAGGACAGTTTTACTTTTTCATTAAGTTCTGTTTTCCTGCATTCTATGACTGTAATAAACTTGATTGATTGATTGGTAGTTCCAAAGTCCAAAATTCATCATCTTAAATAAGTAACTATTATGTTGCTATTTGTCAGAGGTAATTGTGAAGTAATTGTTAAATTAATTCCTTAAAAAAAATGCTAAAACCCACTGCCCTGGGTTCAGCACTCCCAACATGAGTTACAACTTGAACTATATGAAAACCATTTAGTATGACATAACTAAGGCAAAAAGGGACTGACTTGTTCTCATATGAAATTATACATATTATGTAATGAAATTAAACTTTGCTTTATTGGAAAAGGAATTAATTCTAGCAATTTTTCTCTGTAGGCATTTACTTTCAAGATCTTTCTATACTGTACCAATCTTTTCTATGTATATGTCTATGCAATAATATTCCTGTCTTTCTCTAGACATGTAACCCAGGGTTTCCATGGCTGTAAAAGCTGGATACTGAAGAAAGTTGATAGGAAGAAAATTGGGTCATGAGCTGGAAAAGAGTTCTACTGACACTGTACATGGCTAAAAAAGACAAAAAAAAAAAAAAGTCCAACACCAAATCACACCCAAACTTTCCCTAGAAGCCAAAATGACTAAACTGAGACCTCTCTACTTTGGACACATCACGAGAAAATATGACTCAACAGAAAAGGCTATAATGCTTGTTAAAGTAGAAAGCAGTAGGAAAAGAGAAAGACTACATTATAGGTGGATATATACTCAATGAAGGAAGCCACAGCTCTGAGTTTGGAAGACTAGAGGAGGCTATTTGATGAAAGGGTGATATGAAAGTCCCTCATCCATATGGTCACCATAAGCTGAAGCTGCTGTGAAGGTAATTTACAGCAATAACCACAGCTAAAAACCTGATGATTTTTTTTATTATAAAAAAAAGCTATCCTATTTAAAATACCACTAAGGGAAAACAGTGTGACAAACAGTAAAAAGATAAGATCCTTAGGATCTTAACACTTGAGCAATGGGATGATGATTTTTAAAAGAGTCTGGACTCAAACTGTATAGAGTTCCTAAGTCATAGTCTGAATTGTGCCAGGACACAGACTTGTAGCCAGTAAAGCTTTTGCTGCATGTGAGTTACATATTTCTTGTAACTTGCTCTAGTTAGCAGTCTGGCCACAGCATTTTGAACTTGCTGAAGTTTCCAATTAGTTTTCAAAGGCAACCCCACAGAAAATTCATTACAGAAATATGAAAAGGATTTTATCAAGGCATGTGTCACCATGATGAGATCGGATATCTCCAGGAAGGGATAGAGGTAGTACATTAGCTTGAACTGTGCAAATATACTCCTCTGCTGAAACATGGGCTTTCACCTCTGGGCTGATTCCAGGAGTACATCGCGTTATGAACTTGAAATTTCAGGAAGAAATTCAGGGATTTCAGAATGTATCCATATTCCCTAATCTATCCTTTGACTAACCAGGAGTGTGTATGTCTTATCTGGTTTATGTTTCAGCTTGTTCACTCTCATTAAATGGAACTCTGCTTTCATTACTGGAATCACATTGACATAACTACTTTGCTACTGGAGAGAGCCTCATAAGGAAATCTTCACTCAGGCTCAGTGATGAGCTGCTGTAAGAATAAAGGGCAAATATAAGAAACCTATTGTCATCCTGTCATCCTTTGATATTGGTCATGCTAGTGAGAACTGATGACAACTGGAGTTTAATAACATCCAAAGAGCCACAGGTTCTCCAGCTCTGGTACAGGTCTTCTATTTCCATTTTTCCTCACTGAATCTTGGAGCGAGGGTTCATTTTTCTTTCATTCCTGGAAACATGAATGAATATGACACTGAATGAACAGGTTTTGTGGGTAAGGCAAGTATGTGCAATACCCTATCCACCTTTGGTTAAGAAATAACAGAATGTGTGTAAAGAGCTCAGATCTTTTACATTTGTGTTCTCAAATGAGCATGAAGATGATTCTGAACTTCAGACTCATTTCAGCCCCAAGGATATCCACTGTTCTCACGCTTACTGCTCCCTCAACTCAGAAGGAGACACCAGTATTATATTGTTCTCTGCCCTCCTTTATAAGGAAGATTCTGGATCAGGTGCAACATTTTTAAAATATCATAAATTACACATGAAATGGTGTGTGTGTAGGTACATGATATCTTTGTTAATGTATGAAATATATGTTAAATTGCTACATCAGCTGACTTCTGCAAGGAATGATTTATTCAGACATCATTACATGAATTTTGCTGTGAATGCAAAATGTTACTACATAGTTTGTATAATTAATTTAAGACTAAAAAGACAAAGCAGCTTATTATTCTCTTGCTGCATTTTTAACTAGTTCTGGGCAAGTCTTATTCACAGTATTGCAAAAGAATGGGCAAGAGCCTTGAGACCATTCCAGATCTCTGAAGGGGGTCTGCAGCAAAAGATGGGAGCAGAACTATCACACAAATAAGAAAAAAAAAAGTGAGGAATGCTCAAAATATTTCCTGAATGCCTGGTAAATTTTAACATCAGCAAAAAAGGAAAAGCTGTGCAGCCAAGAGTTTCAGTGAGATTTCAGCCATGCTTTCAAGCATTTGTATTACCCATGAAGCACTTCACCTCAACTGTCCAAGGAAGAAATATTTCCACAATAAGCATGGCAATACATAAAATAAAATAAAATAAAATGATCACAATTTGAAGTTGTCAAAAATAATTCTATATGAATTTTAAGAAGAATCTACCAAAGGTCAAAGATCTGGAATGGGGAGATGAGGAATGAGTAGGAAACAGCGACTAATGTTCCCTATTTGAGCCCTAAAAGACTGGACATCTTTTATTTATTCACGTCTGATAATTGCATATTACTTAATATGATTAATATAATATAATTAAATCCCTAGGGCCAAAACCTTGTGCTCATGAAATACAATTGCAATTCTTTGCAAATTTTGTTCCCGAGCAAAGCAACAAGTAACTTTACCATTTTTTTCCCATAGCAATAACAAAACCTAATACTCCACAGTTTTCAAAGATTATTCATAGTTTGGGACCTGTTCTACACAATAGTTATTCCTGGTACTACTGCTAGCACCATGCTACTGCTACTGTGTTTTGGCCGAAATGAAGTACCTACAAAATATATTAAATGCATATGCATGTTTCTCTGTGCATTTATGATATAATTTAAGCATCACATATCCTCTAACACTTTATAGATGAAATCTGGGATACCTAGGATGGAACAAAATCAGTCAAGTCAAAAAGTTGTGGACAGGCAACAAGAGGGCATTAATCAATGAGGAGAACTACTATTTTAATCAGAAAGACCTTGGAATTTAGGTAGTGATTTAGGAAAGCTTGAAAAACAAGGAAAAAAATATAAAATAAAAACAAAACAGCTCGGGTTAATGGTAAATATAGTATTGTATAGTACATTATTGTAAAATCAAAATGCCTTTATCAGATCTGCTCAAAATTACAGCTGTCACTCAGATCCATGGTCTCTATATGAATTCTCTGTTCACACCAATCCTGCATGCCCAATGTACTTCACAGACCAGATCAAATCCCAACTTCTTCCATAATGGAAACTGCTCAGACAGATGTATTTCATAGAATTGTTCTTAGGACACAAATACAGGTGAGTATGTGTGTGCAAATACAGTGTACAATATTTTAACCTCCAGAAGATCTATGAAATGAAATTGATTAAGATATAGCTGGGGGGGGGCACATGATTGTCATAAAGAAATCTGCGCATTCCATTAGTCATCTGAAGTTTCTAAGTGTAAGCTCAACCAAGCTGATTGGGACTTCAGCCATTTCCGCACTGCACTGTTACAGTGCTATTGTTTCTCTTTAACCTCCAATGGAATCCTGAAGTTTGTTGCTTACTGAGGCCAAAGAGCTTTCTGGCTGAGAATTCTAAATGCCTTCCCTAAACTACAAATCCCAGGATTCCACAGGATGTTGAAAGTGGAATGATAGCACTATAACAATGTAGTGCAGAAATGGCCTTAGTTCTGAGTAGATACATGCACAATGGCATTGTTAATGTAAATAGAACATGGCTGTTGGGGGAAAAAAACTCTCTCAGAGTAGACAGGAAATTTCTCCAATTCTGGACCTTTAAATTACTTTTCACTCCTGTTGTACCATGTCGCCCTAGTACACATGCACACACACACACACACACACACACAATTAATAAACCAGAAGGAAAAGGATGAAGAAAAAAAACCCTAAGCCTTCAACTATAAAGCTTATGCAAATCTCAAAACAAATGAAAATCACAATTTAAGGAAGCAGAAAAAAATATTTTCAAATTAAGAATACTTCTCTGCAATATTGATCATGTTTTAGGGAAATTATAACTAGAGGGGAAATCGAAAATCCATTTGTTGAGGGGATTTGTATATCTCTTTGTGAGAGACAGACTAAGAACCACAGTTCTGAAGATTCAAAGGGGGTTTTCTAAAGAAAAACCTGTTTTAGAGATTTTGATGTAAGTGCTTAGAATTGGGGCTGCTTCTTCCTTTCCCTTCCCTGCTATCTACAGAAGCAAAGCTGGAGCTGGCAGGATGGTTTTACCAATTCAACCTATCCATTGTGCTTATTATTTCTGGGTTATTGTTGGATAGCTTTAGCTTCCTTCACATGCCAGCAATATGGAGCAGAATCAGTGGAGTGGGAAAATTAAATGTCAACTCATCTTTGTTTCTATAGATTGGAGGGAGGGACTTCTAGCTCCCTTCCTATTACAGCAATCTTCATAATCTACAGATTGGGAAAGCTAAAAATCTGCCTTTTAACCCAATTTCCTCCTGCAGATCATGGGGCAGAAGAAGACCTTTAACTTCCTCTAAGACCCATCAATATTGAACAGTGGGTTGGGGAGAAAGATAAAGCCTGCCTGCTAACCTAGCTTTGTTCCAAGAGATCATGAGCTGGAAGAAGACCTTGAGATTTCTTCTCATTCCAGTGATACTGAGAAAAACCAGTAGAGTGTAGAGAAGGTTTCAATCCTGCCTGATAACTGAACTTTGTGCCTACACACCACTGGTGAAACAGAAGTTTTAGGATCTTCCATGTTCCAGCAAGTGAGTTAGGTGGGCAGGGAGTTTAAAACCTGCCTTCTAACACAGTTTTCCTTCTACAGATGTGGAGGGGAACATATTCTACCTTTCTTCCAATTCCAGCAATGTTGAGAATAATTGGTGGGATGGGAATAAGGTTTCATATGTGCCTGGCATATCAGATTTGCTCCTGAAGGACTGTGTATTTAAGCTTCTTCCCAATTCCAAAAAAATGTTTTAAAAAGTGGGGGAGCAAGAAGGAAGCTTAAAATCTGACTTCTAACATAGCTTTGGTCCTCTAGATGGTGAGATAGTAAAGGTATTTTAGTTTGCTCTCAGCAAAGGAGTGGGATGGGGAGAAGGTTGAAAACCCACCTGTTCATCCAACTTTGTTTGTGGAGATCCTTAACTCTTCTCCAGCCACTAGTTTTCTTTTCTTGTGACTGGGAAGAGCAAGACTCCCTTTCTTTCCAGAGCAGGTTCTCCTTTGCTGAGTTAACTGCAAAATATTTTGAACTTACAACTCAGTATCTGAATCAGTTGATTCCATGGACTAACCAGCAGGGGCAAGGTGAAGTGAGAAATTGGCAAGTCAAACAACTAAGTACAGCTGCCCCACCCAAATCAGGTGAGTTGGAGAGTATGGCATTATGTGTTATGATATTATATGTATCATATATTATAATATTTACAGTAAATATTACTATGTAAATGCTCAGTTAATACTGGATACAAAGAGATCAGAATGGTAAAACAACAAGATAATGATTTTACAATGTGAGATTGCTTTCTGCTGAGTCAAAACATACGATCATATAGTCCAGCAGCATCTATTACATTTGGCTGTGACTAAGGGGTCTTTCTGTTTCTCTTCTTTAATCCTCTTAGCAGGAAACACTAGCAATTGACCCTGAGGCCTTATATATTGAAGGCATTAAGATGGATCTGCAGCAATAGCTCCTCCTTGAAGGACAATTATAGGTCATAAGTTATCATTGCCTCCACAGAATGTCACCTATTAAGACTATGAGGGAGGAGTGATTACTTCATTTCTTTCTCTAGCCTATTCTATCTCATTATAAGAGAAAAAAAGGTCTCATAAAATGAAATTAATGGACAGAGGATTAAGAACAAATGCTTCATGTATCATATAGTCAGCTGATAGGATTCACTGCTGTAAAGGAGTAACTGAATCAAATTCTTGACAGTTTTACAGCCATGAACAACAGTTTTATGCTTTTATAAGAGCTAAGTTATGGTAGCTATCAAAGTTGATGCCACCAGGTGTCAGCAAGTCTGCTATTGAGGTCAGGAATATATGAATCCTTTGCTTTACTTAAGTGATACACCAATGAAACAAAATTACTATAGTACTTGTAATTACTCATTCCAAATATTTACAGCAAAATACAAAAGAACCCCAAACTAATGGAACAAAACATCTCAATCAGAGAATAGCTTCCAACTTGAATGTTGCATTGCGTCTGAAGAAGTGGGTTTATCTCCATGAAAACTTGTGTGAAAATAAAAAAAACAGATAGTCTGAAAGGTGCTGCCACATTTCTTTTCAATAAACTCCCCCTTCCTTCCTCCTTTTTATGCTGCACAAGACTAAGGCCATTTCTACGCTACACTGTTCTATAGTGCTATTATTCCACTTTCAACATCCCACGGAATCAGTTTAGGGAGGGACATTTAGAATTCTCAGGCAGAGCGCTCTTTGGCCTCAATAAACTACAAACGCCAGAATTCCACAGGATGTTGAAAGTGGAATAATAGCACTCTAACAGTGTAGTGCAAAAATGGCCTAACATGTGCTACTTCTTTGAAAACTACCACAATGACATTTTCAAGGCATTCTCTTGCTAGTCAGTTAATGATCTCTGAATTCCCGATTAAATATGTGACCTATATATGATTATACATTCATATAAGACACACAAAGGATTAAACATCCCTTCCCCCTTTTCTCCTTTTAAGATCAAATGTCGCAGTGGAAGCTTTGCAAAGCTTCTGATGAAAGAAAAGCCAAAGAGTAGAATACAAAATCACCCAATTGTTTAGGAAAGGTGATTTGGAAAGAGCTGTTTATCTTTTTCACATAAGGCAAGTGCACAGTGGGGTCAATGATGTTAGCATAGTTCAAAGACTTCAAAAGACTTTTCTTCTTCTCCTCTCACATAGCGACTTGAAGCTCATTGTCACAAGTGTACAAATCACCAGTTTATTCAGAAAGCATTACATAAATTTATAGCAACAGTTTCAAGGCAGACTACTTGCTCAAAATAGCTTTGGTGTTAAATTGAGAGGGCCATTTCTAAAAGACGATTCATCAGAAATCAACTCATTTGCAAACAACACCCTTCCAACTTAGATACATCTGGGCTCTCTGAGGTTACTCTGTGATGAAGGAAAGGGGTTCTTTATGTCCTAAAAGTCATGTCATTGCTTATTACATCTCATGTCTCTTCGATGGGTTCTGGCATTGAAAAAAAGTTCCAAGTAGAGCTTAAAATATTCTTTCAAATGTCAGGTTCTGAGAAGAACCATTCAGATGTCTTATCAATTATTTGTCTGTCTGTCATAGAGGAAGCATAGGTAGCTTAGAAGACTTTATAATGAATGTGGAGATGCACATGCAATCCTAACCTGAGTGACATTTTGTCAGTTTTTCTCAACTCCAAATTTCTTTTTTTTTTTAAATGAGAATCAAAATTTCCCAAGACTGAATTTCAGTGAAATGAAACACTATGGTTGCTGTATGGAGGGCATGCCTATTTTCCTCTTTTTTAAAAATCTAGTAATAAAAAGGAGATCTTAGTGTCATCCAATATATTCAATACATACGCTTATACATAGTGTGATAGCAGGACTTCAATTTTTGACAGCATCCATAGTATTTTGTTTCACTGAAACTCTCCCTGTTTTCATATTGTCTTCTACTTTGTAGAAAATTACAATCTTTTCCAGTCAGTCACATCTCATGATAAGTACAAGCCACAACAGCCTTAGTTCATTCATCTTCTAATTGTATCCTTTGAAGGTTTAATGATGGTGTCACAATTTGCATCACTCTGTATCCCATTATACACAGATCCCATACTGAAAAATAATGCCCATGGTTCCAAATCTATGGTTCCCCATCAATGTAACAGAGGGAATTAACTGAGATCCACAAAAACTCAGTCAAAAATAAGCCAGTTAGTCTTAAAGATGTCGCTAGAATCCCTCCTCCATTTTTTTTCCTTTTTACCGTTACAGTGAGTTTAATGAGTTTCTCTGTGTTTTTCATTTAAAAGAGACTTCTCCAAAGAGATAATTAAAAGTCACTTCTGAGCTAACTAGACATTCAGAGGCTACTCAGGAAATGCTTGCAAAAATCCAAAATATAGTTTTGGAACATCTGTAGCTCTAGACCAATCGAGGGGAGTGTGGCTCATAGCCTGCATGTAGCTAACATATGGTCTTGGACCCTATTTTTGGAGCTTTCAGAACACCCAGTCCCCCAAAGCACTCCTAACTTCTGCATGATTTTCAGGTGATTTCCCCACCCTCACAAAAAACAAAACAATAAAAAACACAAAAAAAACAAAAAACTGTACCAAAAGCTCCTCCCACCCCACTCCCCAAAAAGCCACATTCTCCAGACTTGAATATCTCCATTTTTAGCTGTATGCTAGTCAAAATGGTTACTGGAAGTGTTGTTGTATTGTTTGCTGTTGATATTTTGACCAGTACACAGATGAAAATGGAAGTATTTTTCATGCCACTGGGCAAGTGAGGCTCATAAGGGATTGGAGAGAACTTGGTCTCAGGCCTCTGCACAGTTGCTCTCTTTGGCTTAGGTGAATTGTCAGGGACTTTAGTTAGTACTGGTGTTTAGCTTCCTATCTTACAACTTCATTGTTAGGTTATATCTAATGTTTTTCCCAACTACTGTACACCCCTTGAAATCAATGAGCCATCATTTTTTGTCACTGGTCTGATTGATTTCAATAGATTTACACCAGTTGGGAAGAACATTAGATTTAGCTGAATGCAAAAACAATGAAGCTGTAAGTTAGGATTAACATTAGTTTCAGCCCACTGAAATGAATGGGACTCATCAGTTACGACTAGCTTACCCCTGAGTCATTTCAATGGAACTATCCTAGGCAGCATTCACATTGGATTTATTCAATTGCATTTTGTTTCAGTCATGAGCTACCATTGGGGTACATAGGGACCCATAATTAGGACAACAAGCTTAATTAATTAATGATAGAAAAGGAAGTAAATAATTTGTAGTTACCCTCTGATAGTCCACATTTTGTTTGCAATAGCCCTGCAGTGTTTCTTACTTTGACTCCAGTATTTTGTACCAGACAAAAAACAGATGGGACTACTTGTGTGACTTAGTACTGTGATTGTTTCTCATTCTACCAGACTCTTGGGTTCTAGTCTTGACATCTCTGCCCTCAATCTTTATTCCTAAGAAAATGTTTTCTTTCTTTTACCTCTTGGGCTGAACTGTAGAATATGCTTTTCTATTTTTTAAAAGCTTTCAGTCAGAACTGTGTGTGAGAGAGGTGCCCCAATCCTTGCCTAACAGATGCAGTGAGGAGAAGGAAAAAAGAGACAGAGAGGGCTGTTGTTCTGTTGCATTGAAAAGTGGTATAAGTGAAGCTTCCCATAAGAATTCATAATATCAGCTCCCTCAAGCCTGTTCACTAAGTCAAAAGCCTTCATGCTGCTATCAGATGCTGGAAACCAAGCTTATAAGTGAGCTGGGGATTTCTAGTGTCCCTCTTGGGAGGAAGCAGTTGGACTAGTTTAGTAGAGAGTAACACTAAACAGCTGTTTGCATGAGATTCAAGCCCCTGTAGGAGGGTCTAAAAAAATGCAAGTTCCTCTTTCATTAAAGAGAAAGAGAGAGAGACTCCTGACTCATTATACATTTGTCAGTTAAAATATGCTTACTCTTTCTTCCTGAAGTTGCCTCAAGAAGCAGTGTGGTGCCACATACTGGTTGCAATTTATGTGGTGCCATGCTGAGACAATGACGTATGGCTCAGCATAGTGTATTATTTCCACATTCAGACCCATGCTAGGCTGAGCCATGCACTGCTTCCCTAGACTTAGTGTACAGCCTTTATGGCCATTCCATGCCTCATGGGGAGTTGGAAGGATTGGAATAGTGTTTAGGGGTGTCCTCATAGCCAGATATCCCTATTGCCATCAGCTCTGAAATCTGTCAGGGTCCTCCTGAGGCTACTGTAATCGTTTTATGTCTGACTACAGGAACATAGTCAGATTCTTCTCTGATTCTGCCTGCCCTCCTAAGCCACAGAATGCCATGACAGGAGGCTTTAGACTAGAGGCTTATGGTAAGTCAGGAAATGCCAACCTCTGTTCATCCAAAAAGGGCATGGAATCAGCCCTCCATATCTATGGATCCTGTATCCATGGATTCAACCAAACATGGCTTAAAAATATTTTTTTAAAAAACAACCTTTCATTTTGCCCTTTTATATAAGTGATGCCATTTTACTACACCATTGTACATAATGAGACTTCAGCATCCATGAATTTTGGTATCCATGGCGCGGGGAGAGGGGGCCGGAACCGAAATCAGCAGATACCGAGTGCCAACTGTAAGCAAGTGTAAGGGAAACTTACGCATGTATATGGCACTAACAAGATGGCAGCTTGTGTATATTTCAACTAGGTGATGAATTTATTCTCATATATTAAAAGACAATAAGACTATTTGGTCTATATTTCATTTATCCTTTAACTTAGATTTAAGGATGAATAGATTTAAGGATGAATAGATTAATCTGTTTCACATTCTATAGTATTCACATTGTTTTGTCCATCATTTTGTTTATCTCAGCTTTTGGTTTTTATTTATTTATTTTTATATACCACATGAAGTTCCACAAGCATTTTCACAGATATTCTGGTATGCTTAGATATTGGTATTTATTTGGATTTACCTTTCTTCTTAAGGTATACATTTTGGTGCACATTCTTGATTGCAGAAGAGCATCCCAAAACAAAGCTGGAAGCTAATCGTGCTCTGGTTCATGTATTAGTTCACGAAATGCAGAATAGTTTGCCTCATTTTAAAATGTGAGTCAAAGGAATTTCCCCCTCATCCTTAGTCAGTTTTGATAAGCTCAGTGGTATAACACAGCTGCAAAGCAAAGAATTATAGATGTGGTGTATATTATGGATAGTTCACTAATGTGGAAAGCTTAATATGAATGAATATACAATATTGGTAAGACTGTCAGGTGCAACTGGCTTATGCAAAGTGTTTACACATCTCAACCAGATTTAAACATTTTTGTAGTAGCTGTTTTCCTTAAACAAGTTGTCCTATATCACAATATCATCAGCATAGCATTACTTAATCCAGTCATCTCAAACCTTTAGAGATCTTTAGAACTCTTCATCAAATTAGTGGCCACCAAAACTTTAGGTAAGGAACAGATAAGTCCCAAAATTTGGCTAGATGTTATAGACATTAAATCAATGGTTACACATTATTTATATACAGTATCATTGTGGAGAAGCAAATTCCACTGAGTTCATTAAGACTTGCTCTTTTGTAAGACTATGGCATTTAAAGCAGCATGTTTTAAGTTTGTTCAGAAGCTTCATTGATACAGTCTGTCATGTCCCAGACAGAGCTGGAAATTAATCACAAACAGTAGCACAGTTCTTTACTCACACAGCAAAAGCCAGAAAATATCCTAAACAGAGTATAGGTTCTGAAGCAAACAAATCCAAAGGACAAATCCAATTCATAGTCAAAACAGGCAGTCACCAGGTAATCCAGACGCAAGAGAACAGCATAAGATTCACAACAAAGGACACCAATTGCTGACCCTGGAAGGAAAGGCCAGCTGAAACCCTTTTATCTATTGATGCTGTCACCACAACTGGGGCTCGCTTGCTACCTAAACACGCTGAATGGCACAGCCCCTCCCTCTGCCAGCATCTTCCTGGCAGGGTAAGTGTTTCTGTTATCTTTTCCTCTATTTGTCCCTTGCTCAGGCCCCTGTTGTTGTCTGTTATCTTCTTCTTCTGAGCAAGCTTCTGCAGAAGCTTCTGCTTCAGACTCAGAATCCACCTCCTTGCTGTCAGGGTCTCTGAGGCAGGGCATGGCGTGGTAAGCCACATCTTTTGATGTCCCACTATCTGACAACTCATTTTTCAATGCTTCCAAATTAAGGACAAGTTCCATTAATTTGACAGGGTTCTGCTATTTCATCAGTTCTTGCCTACACAGAATCACTTGGAACCACTTGCACATGCACATTGCTTGCAAAGGGAGCTTGAGGGGGGTAAAAAAAAAAAAAAAGGGGCTAAGCAAGTTGAGAGTCTTTGCAAGTAGCAGACACATGGTCACTCCCATGTGAGTGTCCATAAATCCTTCATGATCCCTACAGTACAACACACTTTTCAGCCATTTCCATTTTCTGACTGTACCCTGTCCATATTGTGAGATAAGTAGAGAAAGCCTGTAGTCCATCATTTTGAACAGTCTAATTCTGAACAATAGCATACTTTCTTATTTGGCATGTTTGGGAAGCAAAGTTGCCACGGCGAAATGACCCAGTATCATTTTTTGAACTGACCATTGAATGAAGCAATTAATTAAACCAAAGATAATGTGACTTTGAAAGACCCATGCAAGAAACAAACATTAAGATAATGATGGAGTCTTTAACATAGAAGGAAGTTCTTTGTGCAAGTTTCCTCACGCTGTGGGAGCTACACAGAAATGGCTATTAATTACAATGACACAGCATAAGAGAATTTCCTTGAATATTGTGCCCTTGGGCTTTTACAAACAGATTTTCTTTAGCAAATGAATAAACATGAGCGTTAGCCTTGACAAAGTGTGACCCAGAGAATGCTTACAACATAGTTTTGCACCCTGATGATAAATGCTGCCATTCACTAGCAGGGCCAGTCCTTACAAATGTCACAATAGTGCTGCAAATATTTGTTTGTTTCTTTGTTTAAAAACTCCTCTTACAGTTTTAACTGCTGTGTGATAATGGTCAACTCAACAAATGCAGACTTTTCTTTCTCTTGAATAGCTGTATGTGAGCAGCAGTATAGACTGAACTTCTTACCATCATAGACACCCCTCTCGAAAAATGGAAAATCAGTTCTTGGTAGAAGATATCTCTTTGTTATTTCACGTTATTGCAGCAAGCAACTGAAATACAGTATTCTTTGGTGTACCCAACTCAGCTATTTGAGATGGCACCATGTGAAGTATAAGCACATAATGGGCCCTAAAATGGTCTACAAGTAGTAACCCATTTAGGAGAAGAAGGCCCAGGAAGATCTGCACAGGAGAGTCCATCAAAGGCAAGCACTTCTCCATCCAGCTGCTGCTGTTGCTGCCTCTGTTTGACTGGGCTCTACCTGTAGAACTGTTGGAGGAAGAGTCAACTCTCCTGTTTCCTTGCAGACTCAGGCCCACCATCAGCTGTGATTCAGCAGACTCTCCAGCCAGTTCCACCTGCCCTAGCAATACAGTGAAGGGAGCTGGCAGATAAAAGAAGGAGTCCAGTGGGGGCAGGTCCACCACTGAACGAGGTGACATCAAAGGGAGTTGCCACTTTGGGGAAACACAAGGACAAGGGCCAGTCATGCTGCTCAGAGGAAGAAGGAGGGTTGTATTTTGTATCCTGTTATTCTGCCTTTTATTATTACAACTACCATTGTAGAAAGTGCATATCCCGTCTACCATCCAAAGGATGTGTTCTGGGAAGAAGAAGGGAGATACTGGCCCCAAAGGGGGGAAGCCATCACAGTTTTTCTGGGCAGGGGGAGATATGGAAAGGGCAGACAGTTCCACTTTAAACAACAGGACAGGAATAGGATGTTAGTTGTCCCTAAAATGTCCCCCAACTCAAATAACCTGGATGGTCCTGGCAGCACTACCCCTGGGTTGGAAATGTTGCTGGTAAATGTCAGGTTGGTTAATGGAAAAACAACTGCCATCCAAGATTTGATCCTGGATGAGCATGCCAACCTGACATGCATCACAGAGACCTCGTTGGATGAGGCTGGAGGAGTTAATCTTTCTCAGCTTTGTCCACCAGGATTCTCTGTTCAGCAGCAAGTGGGACCCGGGACCTGGGGAGGTGGAGTCACAGTAGTCTAGAGAAAATCTGTCTCAAGTGGTATCTGGCCATACCCATGCTACTGGGCACACTCTAGACCTTGTTTTCTGTGGAGGGTGGGATGAATGTGATCTGGGAGTAGAAGACCTATCTATAGTTTTCTTGTCATGGACAGATCAGTACCTGGTGGGGTTTAGACTCACTGGGACTCAGAACCTTCACAGGGGTGGGGATCCATTAAGATGGCCTGACCCAGAAGGCTTCTGGATCCAGATGGACTTCTGATGGCTCTTGAGGAATTTCCTGCTACTTTGACAGGTGGCCCTGTCAAAGTCCTGGCTGACCTCTGAAATATAGAAATGGCCAGGGCAGTGGACACGCTTGCCCCAAGTGTCCCCTCTCATGTAGTGGAGCCAAACCATCACCTTCGTTTTCCAGGGAGCTGGTGGTGATGAAACATGTGCAAAGGCAACTAGAGTGACATTGGCAGAAAACTCAGAATGCATCCAATCAAACACAGGCTAGAACTTATTTGAAAGCCTATTCTGTGGCAATAGAGGCAGCAAAGGCAACATTCTATTCTGTATCTATTGCATCTGCAGAGAGCTGGCTGGCAGAGCTGTTTTGAGTGTTCAGGGGTCTTTTATACACAGATCAAAGAGAGGAAAGTCTAGACCATTCGATGGCCCACTGTGAACAATTTGACTGGTACTTTGCAGATAAAATTGCTCGGATCCTCTCTGACTTGGATGCCATGATTGATACAGATCCTGTGGTTGTAACTCTGGCCTCTGCTTGTCCACTGATAATGGATAATTTTCAATTTGTACAGCCTGAGGATGTGGGCAGGATCCTTGGAGATATGAGAGCCACCACATATGTGCTAGAACCTTGCCCTTCCTGGTTTATTAAAAAAAACCAGAGGGGGACTGCCTGAGTTGGTAGAGGGTGCGGTTAATGCCTCCTTGAGACAAGGGAAAGTTCCACCTTGTCTCAAGGAGGCTGTTATAAAACCACTACTAAAAAAGCCATCCCTCAATCCCACCATTTTGAATAATTACTGGTCAGTCTCTAATATTGTCATGCCCTGCCTTGGAAAGAGTGGCAGCGAGGAGGAGGACTCTGACTCCAAGGCAGAAGCTTCCCCAGAGGTTGAAGTGTCCCCAGCAGCTGGTCCAGAGGGAGATAATACAGATAATACACAACAACAACAACAAGGACCTGAGCCAGGGGAACAAATAAAGGAAGACATAGCTTGCAGCAGAGATGCTGTGAAAGAGAGGGCTTGTGTCACTCTGCCAGTTTAAGTGCTAAGCAAGCCCTAATGAGGTAACACCTGTGGTGACAAAAGCCATAGATAAAAGAGGGCTTCAGCTGGCCTTTGCTCCCAGGGTCAACTGGTCTGTTTGGTTCTGAAACCCTGTGCTGTGCTCTTGAATCTGGTTGTCTTGGAACTCTGCCTGTTCGAACTATGGTTTGGATTTGCCCCTTCAGATTTGTTTGCTCTAGGCTGCCTTTCTGTTTGGACATTCTTTGACTCTTACCTTATGAGTAGGAGCTGTGCTGTTTGTGAATTACTGCCTGCTCTACTGAAGACATGACAAATATCCTACTTCTGGGCAAGGTTCTGGAGCATGTTGGGGCATCTCAGCTCCTGGGGTTTCTGGATGAAACAGATTATCTAGATCCATTTCAATCTGGTTTCAGGCCTGGTTATGGGACTGAAACAGTTTTGGTCACCTTGGTGGATGACCTACGCTCAGAACTAGACAGGGGAAATGTATCCCTCTTGGTTCCACTGGACTGCTCAGCGGCTTTTGATATCATAGACCATGGTATCTTTCTGAGCCACCTTGCAGGGATGGGACTTGGGGACACTGTTGTACAGTGGCTGCATTCCATCCTGGAAGGCAGAACTCAGAATGTGGTTGCTGTAGGACTCCTGTTTGACCTTTTGCCCTTTGGCCCGTGAGGTCCCTCAGGGTTTTTGTCCCCCATGCTATTTAACATCTACATGAAACTGCTGGGAGAGGTTTTCTGGAGTTTTGGGGTTCAGTATCATCTGTACATGGATGACACCAACTTTATTACTTTTTTCCACTACAAGCTAAGGAAGCTGTTTTGGTCCTAAACCAGTGCCTGCCATCAGTACTGGATGAGGGCAAACAAGTTGAAACTTAATCCAGACAAGATAGAGGTGCTCCTAATCAATAGAAGGGCAGATCAGAGAATAGGGATTCAGCCTGTGCTAGAAAGGATTACACTCCCCCTGAAGACACAGGTTCGCAGCCTGGGAGTGCTCCTGGATTCAGCTCTGAGCCTGGAAGCCCAGGTCTCAGCAGTAGCCAGGAGTGCATTTGCACAATTAAGGCTGGTGCACCAGCTGGAGCCATTCCTTGAGACATCAGACCTGGCCATGGTTAACACATGCCTTGGTTACATCCCGGTTGAATTCTTGTAACATGCTCTATGTGGGACTGCCTTTGAAGAGTGTTTGGAAACTTCAGCTGGTCCAAAGAGCTACAGCCAGGTTGTTAACTGAAGCTGGTTACAGGGATCACACAACATCCCTGCTGCAACAGCTCCACTGGCTGCCAGTCTGTTTCTGGGCACAATTCAAAGTGCTGGTGATGACCTTTAAAGTCCTACATGGCTCAGGACCGTATCCTCCCTATGAACCAGCCCAAGCATTGAGATCTGCTGGAGAGGCCCTTCTTTTGTCCCACCACTCTCACAGGTGCATTTGGTGGGAACACAGGAGAGGGCATTCTCAGTGGTTGCTCCCAGGCTCTGGAACTCCCTTCCAAAAGAGGTCAGACTGGTACCCTCCCTGCCTACCTTCCAGAGACAATTAAAGACATTCCTATTCTGGCAGGCATTTGATACATAATTAGTATATAGAACAGTGCTGATTATTTTAATTGTCATTTATATGTTATTTTTAATATGTATTTTAATATTGTTTTAATCACTATTGTTGTTTAATGTGTATTTTAACTTTTGTATACTATAGTTTTAACTATGTTCTCTTTTAAGCTTTGTAAGATGCTTTAAGTTCTCCCAAGAAGAAACGCAGGGTGGAAATAAAGATAATAATAATAATAATATCTAAAAAATACATGAAATTCTAAAAACAATTTAAAAAAAAAAAAAAGCTTTTCAACTATAGTTTTAGACCTTAAAAGGGTGGTTTATAATCTCTAAAGGAAAGATAAAATGCAATTCTTATTAACTGTTCTATTTCCAGGATTTAAGTAGGCAATGGACAATGCAGAGCCATTGTGGGGGGGAGGTGGGTGGGGGGCTGCAGAGGAAATAGTGGTTTGTAATTATTTCTGTTCCAAAAAAATCCTGCTTCCTTTTTTGATTACTTATAATAGTTATTAACATATGTTTTATGAGTACATGATATACATGTACATATTAACTAACTGACATTTGTAATATACATCTTGGGACTACAGATCATCTGTGATATGGTAAAATGTGTTTTATACTGAAACAGGGTATTTGTTAGTGAATGCTAAGAGTATATACACAATACACATTTACAGTAATTTGTCATGATTCCATCCTTCGGAATCCTGGGATATGTTAAGTTAGTAACTTTAAGTTACTTGCATGAGTGCCCTACAGATCTCCAATGTTTTAATTCAAGACAGTGAACTTGAGTGTTCTGCGATAATTTTAAAAACCTCACAAAACAACATACTGCAAGATTCCAAAGGATACAGACATGAGTGTTAAGAGTTACATATGTGGAGTGTAGATACACTTTAAGACTGCATAAATTTTTTTGATTCAAAACACTATAGCCCTTACTGTACAATGTCACCATCCCAGCATGGCAACACATGCTTCTGGTCCAGGATATGTACTATCACACAACATCATTACTGGCCAGGTATTGTCACATCCTCATGCATTGTAAATCCACCATATAACATTACTGGAAAAAATCCAGTAATGGCCCCTTTCCCGTGACAGTCTCTTCAGCTGTGGGCATGTAGTAGGGGCAGGAGTTTTTAACAGTACTTCCTTATGCATTACAGGGCAGGGAAAGGAAACCGCCATTCACACTATACTGCGGAATAAAGAAGCGTGTCCCTACCACCACCCATCTGCTGGTGGCTGACTGGGTGCAGTGGGGAGCATTGACGTCCTGATCCCATTCCAGTAATGGCACTACCAGGATCCCATCAGGACAAAGTGCTCTTGGGCCACAGAGCAGTAAGGGCTTTGAAACAAAGTGGACTCATAGTGATTAAACTCAAGATACATAGAGACATACATAAAGTGATAAAAACGGAAAAGTTATAATTGGGAAATAAGTGGATGGGGAAGTGCCTTATATTTCTCAGTGGTTTGGAAGGCTTACACCTCACAGGAATAACTGAGAAATGTACTGACACAGGACTGGGCAATGTGAGATTAAACTGAAAAGCTAACCAGGAAACTCTGGGAAAAGCAGACTCAATGATGACTGAAGCGTAACTGTTTGATAACCAACTATGGAATAATGAAACCACATAGAAAAACTGGTTTAAATAAGGGCCATGTCATTTGTCCTAACCTATTTAAGGTATGTTGGCCTGGAAATGATGCAAGAGAGGGAAGCAACATGACATGGGTCCAGCCAAGGCCAGCTGTCAACCCTTTGACAACCTCTTCAGCCTTCCCTTGGATGAAACACCTCAGCCCTCAGGGCAATCCAAAATATTTAAGTTGCTTTTCTCCTGGCCATAATTGGAAGGTAACCCAGGGGACTCCTACCCAAGCCCCAGAACTCTAGAAGAGAGAGCTTAGATCCCTGGTTAACCTCAAGGGTAGCCTCCTTCCTCAAACCCCCAGGCCCCAGAACCCTATAAGGTGGGATTTGAGAGTCCCAACCTACACCAAAGGGGAGGGTTTCAAAGATGATCACCAAAGACATATATTCTCCCCCCATTACTTGTCAGGTGAAAGTCTATTTAATGACACCACCAGGAGCCAATTCTCAAAGTCCAACAGATACAGTATGGAATAAGCCAAAATCCTCCAAGCAGAATTCCTACCCAGCCCCAAGGTGACCAGAGAAGTCCCATACTGCACTGAGGATGGGAAGGTGAGCCATGGTATAAAGATCCAAAGAAGCATGTGTAGGGTGATGGTCAGACCTTAAATAGCCTCTGACTCCATCCTCCATCACATGCAACATTCTGACACCTTGTGCCAGATGCAAAATACCCTGGTTTCTCCCACTGAGGAATTGAAAATCTCACTCTCCCTTGCAGCACCATTTGTTGCATACATTCAGATAGGTACTACTTATTTGATAGGAAAGAGGGTCTCAGGAAGTTGTTTCCCAAAGATTAATGGGGAGTTTGTGAAGGACAATAGAGACCAGGCCTAAAGGAAACTTGGAAGCAGCATTTTTATTTTAACCAAGTTAAGTTTATCAACCAATTATTTAACTGGTTCCTTTCTGCAGTAATAACTAGGAACACTGTTACTTTTTCCTTGTATCTACCAGGGCTGTAATTCACTCTTTTCAGTGTAATGTCATGGGATTTCAGTATGCTATTGTGTGTGCATCCTATTGGGTGTGTTCTAATTCTATATGAGCACTGGGAGGAAAAGTGTCTCACGGATAGTTGCTTTGTGCTTCTTGTTTGTAAGGTGTGGTGCAGCTAGTGAAAAGAAGAGGAGTCAGCAGCAAGTATGGCAATAGCAGCAGGCAACATACAAAACACTGCTGTTCTGTGTTGCAACAGCCAGCTCTGTCCAGCTCCTACATTAATTTTGCAGGAATATTGCATCAGAGACATACACTTGTCCAAAGATTTCAATAGCATAAATAAAGAGTAAAAATAAAGATTCCATCATAAAAAGAATAGAGAAATTTCAGTTACAGAGAAATTCACCATAAATCATTTTTGACCAGGCAGGATAGGTAAACACTTTAGGATTTTGATGTTTACATTTGGGTTCTCTGCAGACATAGATGTAGATATAAATATAGATACACACACACACATATATATACACACACAATATATATAGGTAGAAATATTGGGGGAATAAACAAAAAAAGAACAAACCCACAGATGTTCTAAAAGTTAATTCATTTAATGATTTTGAAAGTCTTACCTGAGATATCATTGGATATGAGTGGGTCTGTTTGTAAGATATCTGTTTGAAATCTATAAATTGTGAATAATTATTGTTAAATACTTTTTAAAAAACTTTCTCCCAAAGAATGGATGTGGGGCTGAGATGGCTGGTTCTCTGTTGGTTAGTTGCAACTAGACCAGACCTTGGGCCTTTTCTCACGTTACCCGTTTGCGTGGCTGGGGCGGGGGCATCTCGTGCGAAAAGCCTCAGCAGGAACGCTGCCACTTCCCTGCTGCTTTGTCCCACAGCTCGCTTCCTGGTCGCGCGACTGCTGCACCCCTTCCTACCGCAGCGCAACCTGGGAATTGCAGGCCAGCACTGAGGCAGGAAGCGCAACTGGCCCACTCGTCCAATGCACTGCAACACAGGTAAGTGCGCAAGGGCCCTGGGAGCATTGCGCGACCACACAGTATTTTTGGCTTAGAGCCGAAAATAAGAAAATGCCAAGCACCCCGCTTTAGGCTTATGAGCGTCGCGTGAATGGGAGTGTGTCGTACGGATCGACGCTCCCATTTACGCTACAGAAACTGCGTGCGAAAAGGGCCATTGTCAAGCAGTAGTTGGATGGTGAATCAACACCATTCCCATTGTAAATCCCACTGATTTAATTGTGTTAAGATATTGACTAGGTTCTCAGTGCAACAAATCTGGGAATATCAGATCATCAGTAAAAGGTGGATGTGATGGATGGATACCCTGCCACCCAGCTTCCCCTTGCCATTCCCAATTACTCCTTGAAACACAGGTGAGTAGGTTCTCTCCAGAGGGAGAGGGAACCAGCAGTAATTTGGAGGGATTACAGTCTTCTGTGCCCCTCAGCCTCCAATCATGGAGGAGACTGAAAAACACCTCAGAGGGAAGTCTCTTTGGCTAGATTAAGGACACAGAACAATGATGAGTAACACCTGTTTTCAGGGGCGATTTAAGCCTGTCAGCATGGTTTGCTGTTTGCTTGTAGCAAATTACTATGCAAACCTCATGACCCTTATGGTCCAGCTCCCTCGACCCCTCTGGATGGACCTTTGGCTTTTTGGACTTTTAGGATTTGACCTTGACTTGGCTCGGCTCAGTATTTCCATTTGTTTTTTGTATGGGACCCTTCCCGCTGATTCCTCCTCCTCCTCTTGAGCAAGTACCTTCGCCTCCCCTCCCTTGCTGGCAGAGACGCACAGGCAGAGAGTTGGACTCTGACATTGTTGCTACAAGCCAACAGATAGTTCCTTGCTCGTAAGGAATGTTTGGTTTTCCTGCTGGGAAGATGCAAGGAGAAGAAGTAGAAGTTTCTATGGAAGGGGTTGTGGCTGCTAATCAGCTACTGACTCAGCAGATGGCACAGTTAACTGCTCAGCTTCAGCATTTGCTGGCTCAGCCTAGCGCTTCTGGAGCTGCTGCATGGATGAAGCCTAAGTGCCCTGTAGCTACTTCCCTCAGGTTTGATGGGTGGATGACTGAGTTCTGGGCTCAATGCCAAATATATATGCATCTGCAAGCTGAAGAGTTTCCCAGTGACACCCACAAGACTGCCTTTGTAGTGAGTTTACTCACTGGGGGAGCAGCTCAGTGGGCTCTACCTTTGCTACAGCAACAGAGCCCCTTGTTGGACAATTTTGATGCCTTCAGTCAGCAGATCCAGTCTGTATTTTCCAATCCTGCTAAGGCACAGACAGCCAACTGCCGCATAAGGAAGCTGCGACAGGGGCAGCTTTCTGGGGCTGACTATGCCAATGAATTCAAGTTATTGGCCCAGGATCTGGCATGGAATAAGGCTGCTCAGATTGACCAATTCTTGGAAGGCTTGGTAGACCCTATCTTGGACCACCTGGTGTAGTTTGATACCCCCAACACCTTGCAAGGACTGATACAACTCTGCTTGCATATCGAAGGGTGTGTGCTTCAGAGACAGACCAGATGTCCAGAATTGCCACCGGTGAATCCTCTTCTTCCACCCACACTGGAACCGATGAAGGATCGAGTTGTTTTGGTGCCTTCTCCTGCACCTGTACGGGAAGCTGGGGCTGCTAAGGAGCCTATGCAGTTTGGAGGCACCCAGCCTCACCTCTCGGCAGCTGAGAAGTCCAGGAGGTGCCAGTAGGGGTTGTGCCTGTATTGTGGCCGGCAGGGACACTTTGCATCCACATGTCCTGCCAAGCAGAGCAGGTCCACCCTGGTGGGAAACTGATTTTGCCTGGTTTGGGGGGGGGCTCTGAACCAGGGAGATTTGACTCAGTTCCCGGACCGCCCTCCTCACTGCCCCTTGTTTAAGCACTTGGTGATTGAGGTGGTGCTCTGAATTCCTGGTCAGTCTGCTCTGCAGACATGAGCCATGGTAGACTCGGGGGCTACCATGGACTCTTGGGACATTCCTAGGTCTCCTGTTCACCCCCCTTTGATTGTGGAGATTATTGATGGCTGTCCCTTGTGCTCTGGTCCCATGGCTTGGTCTACCATGAAGCTACAGGTGCAGCTGGGCTCCCATTCTGAGGACATTGATTTCTATGTGGCCTCAGCTCCTCGGTTCTCTGGGGTCTTAGGACTGGAATGGTTGCAGGTGCATGACCCTCATATAAGGTGGTCTTTGGGGATCATTACCTTTGGTTCTCCTTGTTGTGCCTCCCATCTTCAGCTGGCACCTGACTCCCTTACTGCTGGCACATTCTCAGCACTGCCTCCAGATCTTCTATCCAAGTACCTGTACTTTGCATATTTTTGGTATGTCAACAGATTTTCTGGCCTCCTTATGTCATATTCTTATCATATTTAACATAGCAGGCAGATACAATACAATTCTCTTCATAATGGGAAAACCTTTACCTGTTGAATTCAGTCACTGCGGAGGTTTAGAATGTAATTTGTTTCATGTCTCATTACTTTCAAAATCCTTTTTTTTTCTTCTAGAAATTTGAAGGAAAGAATTTGAAATTTCAAAAAATAGCTGAACATGAGATAGGTTCATTTCTTTCTTCTGTTCCTACAAAGCCTCTATGCATGTGACTTAAAGCTGTTTACAGAACCTATATATGTGTGGTTTATAGTTATTTACAAACATCTTAAATAAATAAAAATTGTAAACAAAAATGTGCTGAGAATATATACTGAGCATATCTAGGCATGGTGAATGTCTGCAAAGACTCTAATGGGTTATTTCCTATAGCCTAAATCCAATTGCTAGTTCTACTTAGAGTAGACCCATTGAAATGAATCATTTAATGGTAAGTCAACACTTTGTATAAATCCTATTGATAAAATTGGCCTCCCCTAGTTTCAAGTAATAATTGAAATTAGCTCTATGTATTTGTTATCAGAATAATCTCTACATATTTGTTTGAGTAAAAAAAACTCCTTCTTGGGATGAGGGAAATTTATCTATACTGGAAATATTCAAAGAATAAATTCCAACATGATACTAAGGTAAATCTCATGGGATCATGTTTTAAACAAACAGCTATTATACATCCATAAACATTACATTAACGTAACTGGACACTTAAAATAAACAAGAGTCCTCAGTATTTTGCATCTCCCATATAACCATGACCATGTGTTTGGATCATTTAAATCTCTCAGCTGTGCAGGAGATGTTCATGACTAACAGGCTGGGAAAATGTCTAAAGGGCACTGCAGACAAATTTCTTTCTATTAATAATCACTGCGTGAGACACACAGCAATTACACAAAATGAAGGAAGCTTTTATGGACCATAAAATTATACAGCTGTCAGTATGCTTTATCTACATTATAGACAAGTAGGACTCTTTTCTCTTCTGTAGAAGTCAAGATAGTTCAGGGCATTTGTTGTGAATCAGCATTTTTTTAAATGTGTAATGCTTAGTTACTTGTTGTGTTTGTAAAAGACAACAACCAAAGTGACAACTTTTGTTATCATGAATATTTTTCCATACCATGTGACTAATGAAAAAATCTCTCCAGTTTCTCAGCAGTCCCCAAGAAACTACAATATTTCATCTCTGTTTGCCCTGTCAGATTTATTAATGATGTCCCCTGACCCCAGTCACAATGCTAACTCCAGCCTTTGATAGGAGTGCCCATAATTGCTTCAGTTTGCCAGAGAGAAAGGTTTTCACCTTTGGGAAGTAGGGAAGGAAGCAAAGTTGGACTGAACATAACTAATCCTATCTCAAAGATATTTTGACTGTAGAGGGTTAGGATTACAGGCAGCAGCATGTGTAAGGTGGGGCATGTAGGGTATGTGGCCTCAGTGCTAATGCTAAGGGGGTGCAAAAAAGCACTGCTGTTTGATAAGCCTCCCTTTCCCCCTCCAGAGCAACCTCTCCCGCTCCTATGCATTTTGCCCCAGCCAAGAGAACTCACATGAGGCTTTCCCCACCCTCTTCCTTTTCTGTTTTCCTCCATGTGAGTTCTCTGCAGTGGAGCAAAATGCATAGGAAAGGGAGGGAAAGCTCTAGGGGGCAAAAGGAGGGCTTGCACAAGGCTTCCGTCACCTCCTCTTTCCTTCTGTTTTGCCTCTGTGGGAGTTCTCCATGTTAGGGAAAATGCATAGGAAATGAAGGGGAAGCTCTAGGGATTGAAAGGAGGACTTGCACAAGGCTTTCCTCATCCCTCCTTCTTTTCTGTTTTGCCTCCACATGAGTTCTCTGCACCAGGGCAAAATGCATAAAAAAGGGAGGCGAAGCTCTAGGGATCAAAAGGAGGCCTCTCATGAAGCTTCCCCCTTCCCTTCCACTTTGTGGTGCAGGAAGCGTACTTAGCTCTGATATGCATGTGGGGTGAGGTGTAGGGCAGAAGTAAGAAGGTAGGGTTGCAACTTGTTCACTTGCCCTGGGTGCTGTTTCGACTGGATACACCACTGATTAAGTGTAAGGTACTTCTGCCCATAGAATCCTTTTCCGCTGTCTTAATTAAGAGATCTGAGCAATCTACTTGAAGAATTGATCTATTGGTCATATTCTTCTGGCAGAAGATCCAATAAAGGGATAGAGAAATCATGGGACAAGTGTGAAGCTTGTTTATACCAGACCCAACCCTCTTCCAGTTTGGGAAGACAGCCACAAATATTAGCCCTAAGA
Organism: Iguana delicatissima; assembly: GCA_948472985.1. Taxonomy (NCBI): domain Eukaryota; kingdom Metazoa; phylum Chordata; class Lepidosauria; order Squamata; family Iguanidae; genus Iguana; species Iguana delicatissima. Next base: position 1,437,111 of record CAOKZL010000411.1, on the reverse strand, counting down.
CCTGGAGTAGTAATTTCCAATACTCACAGAATAGCAGGTAGTGGAGGTATCTTGGGCCAGTCAAAATTTTACTCATTGCCCTAGTCACAGAGGTACTATTTTCATCTAAATGTCATGTTCCAGGGAGAGTGGTCACCTACGTGAGTATCAAATGCTGTAGACGCCTATGGATTTCATAGTATTTCATGAGGCTTTTGCATAATTGATTGCCTTTATGCTTTAACCACTTCACTTTAATCCTGTTTTCAAAGAGCCAGCAACTAGTTTTGAACGCAAAACAAGGCTTTGGTTTTCTATTTCTTCTCAAGAAGCAAGTCTAGTACTCTATCTACCCCATCCCACCCCATCCATACCACCATGACATAAAAAGCTACTTCTTAAATAAGGAAGTTTGAAGGCTGGTGGCATCAAAATTTAATCTGCCTTCATCTGCTGATTTTTGCTTATAGAGTCCAGCATGCTAAGACTAGAATATGTATATACCTATCTGTTATGATCATCACTAGAAACTCTACTTTTTGTCTTATTACCTAAAATGTCAGTTGGTGAGAACGTAGCACAGCCCTTTCACTGTGGCAGCTCTTTGACTATGATATTCCCTCCTGAAAGAAATTCAACGTTTAAAAAAATGAATATCTAAAAAAGAAAAAGAAAAGAAAAGAAAAAAAATTCAACTACTGTATCTGCATTCCTGATGGTATTTAAGTAAATTGTACCTTTTTTTCCCCTCAATCATGTTTGGCTTTTTATACTAATTAAAAAAAAAGAGTATTGCTTTTTTTCTTTTCAAAACTTTCTACCCTGCTTTAAATTTTGCACTTAATCTTTACTTAAATGTTGTTTATAATATTTAAAATTAATGGCCTTCAAAGACATAGCCATATTAGTCAGTTTCAGTATAAAATGGAAGGAAGAGAGAATAAAGTAATTGGTCAGCACATCTGAGACTAAGGCCATTTCCATACAATGTTGTTGTCATGTGATGGGAATACATTGCTGGTGGTCTGCAAGTCATACTTTTACATTATGTCATCATAGTCCCATTGCCCACGTATCCTCACCCATGGCAATTGCAGAATATTCCATTAACAGAAAAAAGTCCATTAGTGGCCTATGATCACATGTGCTCCCATTGCTGGTGGCCATGTGGAACTGGTAGAAGCACGATCTAGGCAGTTCCTTCCACAATGCAGCACAGGAAAGAGGCCAGCTGTACTGCAGAAGGAAGGTGTGTGTTGCTTGCACTCCCATTTGCAGGCAGCCGGGCAGGTGCAGAGGGAAGCACTGTGGACACACTCCCATCCCATCAAAGGTGCTGCTGGAATGATTCTGGGATGATGTCAGAAAAGGATAAGGTGCAGAAATGGCCAAAGATTTATTTCAGCATGAGACTTCATTGATATCAATCCACTTCTTCAGATGGATTGATATCCATAAAAGCTCATGATGAAATAAACCACATAGTCTCAAAGACGCTAATATATCCATTCCCTCCCATTCCTCTCATGTATGTTTTTTTTAATGATATTAGTGTATTCATGATTGTTTTATGATTTTTAGTGTAGATCTTGTTTAGGATTCAAATATATTCTAGAAATACTCTGCTAAATAAAGAAGTAATTGAGCTAAATGAGTCCCATTTTCTCTTTTTTCCAAATAATATGAACCACAAAAGAAATAGTAACATTTTTAGCACTCCCAATTCTATCATTTCGTGTTCTTGTGGTAAGAGACACCATTGGATTTGCCATCTCTTTCTGCTTCACAATACGCTGGAATATACATTATCCAGACCATTGAACCTAAATACAGTAGTGGTATTGAAGGCTGATCTGCTGCTAGAGTGCCAAATAAATATATACAGAGAGGAAACAAACAGAACAACAATGTTATTTCAGTGAAGAGATAGTAATACTAATGATATGTTTGCAAATGAATAGCGAAGTGAATAAAATCTTTCTCAATAATAATAAATTGCATTACAAAAGAATTCTTAACTACCTGTTTTAGCCTATATTATGTTCTCAGTTAAAGAAAAGTTGGCATGCCTCCAGCAAAATTATGCATTATATGAACTCTGAACTCATGACTAATCTAGAAAAGACCTGGGAAATATACTAAGATTCACAAGGCAACAAATAATCCAGATAAATGGTAACTCCCATAATTTTTCTGTACAATAATTTCACTTAGTCAAATATACTTATGAATTCATTTTTTATAAATGATGGATAGATAGATAGACAGACAGACAGACAGACAGAGTACTATGGGGACATATACAGACTGAGAGAGTAAGTGTGAGAGAGGGAGATAGAAAGAAAGAGAGAGAGAGAGACTTCACTGATGAGTTAAAAAAGATCATCACTAGGGATTTAGCAATTGATGTGAGAGAAAAAGTTTAATCCCTTTATAATAAACCCATGGAATTAATTTGGAGTCAATCTAAATGAAGAAAAATAGAGATAAAAATTAAAAAGCAATTTAATAAGGCACCACATTATTGCCCCTTTGGCGATAAATTCATCTAAAATATACAAGTTATTTATAGTGCAGACACCTTACTGTAGATTGCCTGAAAAGCTATTCACTACAGTGAAAAAGGAGCACATATGATTGCTTTGAACTAAGTATCACATTCAGCTACAGTCATCTTATCACACTTTCAGGGTAGTCTTGACAAACTAGAGAGGGCTTAGAGCATCAAGGCCAATGAGGTAACACCTGGAAAACAGACATCTAGAAGAATATGTACAGACCTGAAAAGACAACTAAAAGCAGGATTAACTATGACCTGCTTGCATTCTTCTTTGATAAAAACTTTGATAAGATGTTTCATGACATTGCCAGGATGTAGCTTTTCCCATATCACTATGACAATGTGGTAAGACTCACTGAATTTGGGACAATACTATCATGTGACTCCTTACTGTATCAGCATTATTGTTTCTTTCAGAAGATAAGGTATTAAATAACTACGGAAAATATTTCCATGGCAGCTCTTTGCACTTTGTCTGTGCGATAAAAATTGTAGTTCCATGCCACCTTCACAACTTGGTCTTCCCCAATACTACCAAATTTTCTATAATAGTGGATTTTCCCTTCTCTCCTCGGTTTTTCATGTAGTAGTGCACAAAGAACTATGGCACTGAATTTTATAGAAACTGAGATGTCATCAGATGTTAGCCACTGTAGACCTAGTGGGAATCATACAAATATTACAGATATTTCCAGAAATATTTATGTGATGGATTTTTATGATGCTTGATTATTTCACAATGCACGTTCAAAAAGTAACAATCTAAAAATGACACACTATTTTTTCTCTTTTTCTATATAAAAAAGGAAGTGCTTCAATACTTCAGCAGATGACACTGTCTAACGACTGTCTAATGAGAAAGCCATGAATAATAGTAAATTGTACCTTTAGCACTAAAATAGTATCGTCAGCACCTTTTTTAAAAAATGAAGTTATTTCTGTCAATAGTGCAATGTTCATTTTACTTTGCTTTAGAAGTGATTAGGCTAAATAACTACATCTTGTAAAAAGTATTTTTATTAAATTTGCAAAGCACAGTAAGTGCATTAACATGACACAACAGCTTCTGGGAAATCTGACTTTTCATGAATGAGAAGCATTTTAGTGTACAATCCTCAATCATTGCCACTTGCTTTGATCTATGAATGGTGTATTACAGGGGTTGGCAATAGGGTGGAAGCACTTTTTGACTCTGCACTCACCAGCAAGTCACACTGAATGTCTCTGGAAAAGTGGGAGTGACAATGTGGTTTTATTTTGGTTATTTTATTTGGGCTGAAAATGTAGGATTTAGAACTTTTTTTCTTCAGGGGGGATTGGGAAGGCTCAACTGATCAAACAACCTGCACTTTAAGGTTGTTTTGTGCTGGTTCAAACTACATAAAGGCAATTCCTCACTGGAAAAAAGTAGATTTGGAATGTTGTGAGGGGGTGTAGAAATGGGTCTGAGACATGAGGTGGCTCAGGTGCTATATTCTACCTATCCTAGTTGATTATGTCATCTGGCAAAAGGTCACTATCTTTCACTGGTTTGTTCTCTCTCAAGAAACTAGAAAAAGGAGCCAGGAACAAATGCTAGATTATTTGTCTAGTTTGCTGGGAGGGAAGATACCAAAGAAACCAAAGACTTTGCCTTTGTCTTAGGTTATAAAAAAATTTAGATTTCCTTGAAAGATACCAAACTGAGTATTGTAGAAAGTTTTGGTAGACATGATTCTTCCACTGTCACCACTAGTTTTTTCCATATTTGTTTTATAAATACAGCAACTATCTATAAAATGTGTCACTTTAATCTCTTTAGATCAGATCAATTACATCCAGGAGTAGCTGAAAAAGCAGTTCCAAGGCAAAAAACCAGCAGCTGCCATCATAAGGCAATCGAGATGGATGGTGAAAGTAGGTTATATTAGAAGTGGTTCTGGTGTCTGAGGACATCCCAGCTGGTACCATGAAAGTGCCCATTTGCTGAGTGACTAGTCACTTCTGGTGCAGGCTGCTAGCCAGGCGGCAACTGTGAATGTGCATGTGCATACTGCGGACAACATCAAAACTGCAATCTAATAAGTGCAGATTTCTTCTTCTTGCCTCAATTGCCCACACTGCAGTGACAGAAGAACTATGACATCAGGCCATACTACATTCAGTTATGCCACAGCTGGATCTTGCACCTTGGGATACACTAATGACTCTTTCTGCAAATTATGTTTCTCCTTCCATTCCTTAGGAAATTTTCAAAAAGGCCCAGAATTGCAGCCTGGAAAATCTCCTATTTGTGTGTTCAGATTTTGCTTTCTGAGCATTTTGTCTAGTGTTAGCTCAAAATGTTCTATTCAGCAAACGTAAGTGCCAGTAAATATGTTCCCTAAAATATTCATGGAAAGAGGATACAAATCACAAAAGAATGTGAAAACCGCCAAAGAGAAAAGCATTCTTTGCCTTTCTCTATACCATTATTTAGGAAATTGATTTTATTGTAGACTGACCACTGTACTAAGTCTGCATAAACTTTTTTTGTGGCTTGAAAACAAAAGAAAACAAAATCCCTGATCAGTCACCTTGGCATTTAAAATATAATACAAAAATATATGTGCCTTAAAAAAGATCAGATCTTACAAACATATCATTGTCCACTGTATCATTTTTCCATTCATTTTTAATGCACGTGATATCTTAGGTTTCAAAGGAGCTTTACTTTCATTCCCATCTATCTTTAGACAACTTCTTTGTTTCTCTTAATGATCCCTAAATTTGGGTTCCTGGTCCATTTAGAACTGTATTTATGGACAAATTCCTACAAACATTATAGATATAAAGGCAAATCTCCATAGATCTGTGTGGCCTTTGGCTGTTCATCTTATTACTCCTTCCCAAATATAACCAAGCCATTAATGGATGTAATTGCATTTCTCCCCTTACATTTCTCCTCCCTAGCATTGTCGCTCTTTCATTCCTTTTGTTGCTTTCTTGTGTTTTTTAGATGGTACTAATATTAAGATACTTCCTTAGTATTTCTTGCCTAAGAAAACCCCATAGGGGCCAATTCCGCATGGCATTCTGTCCTGCAATGGGGATGCATTGGCAGTGGCCTGCAAGTCATGCTTCCACAACATAATGCTGTTGCAGTACTGCATCCGGCACATCCCCACCTATCGTGATTGTGAGATATTCACTTAACAGAAAAAATGCATTAAGTGCCTGCAATCACATGATGCTCCTGTCACCACCAGCCACATGGAAGGAGTGGAAGTGCAATGTAGGTGCTTCCTTCCTCAGTGCAGCACAGAAAAAAGGCCGGCTGTGCTGTGGAAGTAAGGCACATGTCACTTATGCTCACTTCCACAGGAAGCTGGCCAGGTGTGGAGGGGAACATTCATGTTGTGCTCCCTTCCCGGCAAAGAAATTGCCAGGATGACATGGGAACCATGACAGGAACTGGTAAGGTGTGGAAATGGCCAGGGTCACCATAAGTTGACAGGTGATTTCAAGAAACATACACACACGAAACCTTCCTATGAGAGAGACTTTGGCCATTTCTGCATGGGCTTAAAGAAACAGTGCAGAGGATCTTCCAGGGAGGACGTCTGCACCTGGGAGCGGGGGCGGGCTTTAGACTGGCAAGCTTCAGCGGTCGGTGGAGAGCCTCGACCAACCGGAAGCCGCCATTTTCGTCCCCCGAGCAATGCAGAGCAGCAGCCACACAGTGCTCCGGACCAGCCTGGACCCAAGCGTGGAGCCAAGAAGTCCAGTAAGTACCAACACAGGGCGATTCCCTCCCCCCATGCAGAAATGGCCTTTGTTTCTAGAAAGAGCCACAGAGACTGATTATATATTGTAGAATAACATAACATTTGCATGATATAGCTAAGATATGCTATATTTGTTTTGTGCTCAAAGAGCTTACAGTCTAAAACAGAAGACTGGAGACATCTCTGTAGATCTTTAAAAGCTACTCTCGATTCCAGTCCATTTTCCATCACAAAATACTCATGCTTACATCCACATCCCTAAATGATTTGGATTCAGGTAATTATTTTTGGCAGTTTTCTTCCACATAACTCTATTTTGCAGTTTACAGTAATCCTCAGAGGCCTTTTGCCAAGGCTTTCCTGTTTCCCTGATAATTAAGTAGGAGCTGAATGGAAATGGGCCCTTTTCAGTGAGGTACCATATGTGTTGGGGGTCCTAAATACCCCAAAGACATCAGATTCCATCCTATCTTGGAAGGTAAGCAGAGGCAACTCTGGTTAATATGCAGAAGGGAGATAGTCAAGGAATACAAGATGGTGTAGGCTATATTTCAGAAGAAAGAACTGGCAATGCCACCTCTGAGTTTTCCTTGCCTATGAAAACCATATGAAATTAATGAGGTCATCATAAGCTTCAGCCAGCTTGAAGGCAAATACTCTCTACATGAGGAATTGCCTCTCTAAACCAAACTTTATTTCTTTCCGTCATGAGGCAAAGACCTTTGTACCTGCCCCAGCCTTCACATTATACCATCAAATCCAGCTTTAATTTACACCCTCCATTTCACAGATGAAAATTGGGATGTGAGTGGCCAAGCAACATCAGGGTATGGTCAATATGAGAAACATTGTAAATGAGAAAAAACAGACAAGCTAGGAGTGCCTGCAGTTGTTTGCTTGTGCCTGACCCTACTGAGAAGGGCAAAATTTTGTCCCCTCCTCTCTCACCCTCCCCCCACTGAGTTTAGTGTAAACTATGTTTGCACTTTGAATTCAGTTTGCTGCAACTGAAGTAAACTGAGGACCAGGGAAAAAGTGGGTGGAGGATGGATAAACTGGGCATGTTAAAAGCAGCTGAAAAAGGTATGAAGACAGAAGATTTATTTGGACTATTCCTGGCAAGTCAGGATAAATGGCGGGTATGGTTTTGACAACTCTGGTGTTATTGCTTTGTTGGGCTTCTTGTCATGTTTTTATTGTTTTGATGTTTTAATGTTTCTTTAATTGTTTTGTGCACTAGGATTTTGGTACATTGCATGACTGTACGTAAATATTTACAACACATATTTAAAATCAGAGTATTTTAAAGGAGCTGTGGTCAGATAGAAACTAAAAAAAAGGTTATTTCATGAGATCATGAAAACCTCTAGAATGTTCTGTTAGGTTTGGATATGGTATCAAAAATGTTCTAAGGAACCATTATTTTGTACTAACAAGTTTCCAAATCTTATCATATGCCTATATTGACGATCTCATTATGTATCATGTGCTCATAGCTGGAGACTCAAAAGGTTAAATAAATATCTGGAAGGGAAAAGCGAATTATGATTGTCTGAGTAGCACCCATGACAAGGTGACTTCTATGACAGGTGTTAGTTTGCTGCATTAGATAAAAAGAAGATTGAATATTTATAGGCAGGGAGCATTTCTCCCTGGTGTACTGTTCTAATAATATCTACCAATTGCTCTAAACTTGGTAAGAATAAAAGGCTATGGAAAGTTCTGTGTGATTCAGTTAATGGTCTAAGGTCCCCAAATTTGTAAAATGCAATCATCTCATTCATCATTCACCAAATATATAAATCTTTGATCTTTTTCTAAGAGGAAATAGAATAGGGCTAAAGTGTGAAACTACATATCCACCTTTTCCCTTTGCTTCCTTATATTAATAAGAACTGACAAACAGTACACCAAGCATCCCCCAAGCCTACGACAAGAGTGCAATGATAAGCCATATAAAATATTCATTACTGGAACTTTAGATGAAGGTGATTCACAACATGAGACCCCAAGCTTTGTCAGAAATTGTTGAGAGATTGAATGCATACTTAAAGGATTTATTAAACGAATAACAAAGGGGAGTACTATTGCGGTTACCGTGATTGCAAAGGTTATATGTCCATATTTTTAATCTCTTTTCACTGCATCAAGAAAGTAATCCTATTTTCTGATTCATGTGGAAGATGCTCTTTAATTGTTCTTGGCAGTAGGAAGTACAGCAAAAATAACTTTGAGTGCCTATGTAAACATTTATATTGATATACAATATTTCAATGAGTTGTACTACTATGCAGCATGATGATATTTTATCCTAAAATATAAAAATAATGAGGCAGAATTCAGTCCCTGTATGATCTTGGTCAGGAAGGCTTAGCTAAGAAGACAAAGTTTACATACACCATTTAAAGGCTACAAACACACACATGGAATCATAGTTTGAGATGTTCCTTTTTAAAATCAATCCATTTGTGTTACTTATTAAACTGTCTGAAAAGTAACTTGTTACTATTACATGATACAATGTTGAAAAGGTTTACTGTGTTACTGATTGTTAACTTTTCCCTTACTTTTTGTTTGCTTCTTTCTTTCTTTCTTTCTTTCTTTCTTTCTTTCTTTCTTTCTTTCTTTCAAAGCAAATGGCACATAACTTTAAAAATTCCTCTCAAAATGCCTTTCCAAGCTTCTTTTGGAAGTGACCAGAGGCTATGACTTGTCATACTTGTACAGTAGCTTCTCATTTTCTTATTTATATTGTTTTCAAAATATGACTGTAGTCTAGTCTCAGTATCCTCAAAATAACTGTTTATAGCAACTGAAAAAAAAATCCTCCTAATGCAATAATTACATTGAAAATGTTAATAAATGCCATTGTTTGACTGTCTTTTCAAAAAACCCCATAAATAGACCCTTTCAGGGACAAGCTATTTGATCATTCCACATATATTTACTCAGAATGTGAATTTTTTATTGGAAACTCTTCTTTGGGTATCTTCACCAGCTGTACTCTGATGGATGGTTACTAAAGAGAAAGCATTTCCAGGGACAGAAAATTGCTTATGCAATCACTTCTTCAGAGTGGCTTATCTGACACGTACAATGTGTTTTGTCATAATCAGGTAATGAAGACCTTTTTGTCTTCTCAGATTTTCAAATATTCTATTATTTTTAAAAGAAAAACCCTGTGAAATTTATGATACTATTGTAAGTTTCCTATAAACATTTTCCCTCTGATTGGTTTTATGTTGTGCTAATATTTTACTGTTTTATTATTTCTATACCTTTTATTTTTATATTTATTTCTCTCTTTTATTGATGTATTGTAGCAGGCTAAAACACAGCTAGTAAGTAAATGAATAATATACTGTGGGTTCTTTTCTGATCACAAATAAATAAATGAATAAATAAATAATACTTCCCTTATAACAAACCACAAGAGAAATCTCATAAGGAAAGGCAGTTGATGGTAATGATATTCATATCATTCCAACTAGTGGTTTCATTTAAGAGCATCCAGTAGATATCTGTCATACTTCTAAATGTGGCCAGTTAGTCAAGAGTAAAACATTTAGGACAAAATTGTATGGATCAAAAGACTATTCTAATATTTCTTAGAAAATATTTGGTGGATTATACCTCACCTCCTATAGCAGTGGATGTCATAACTCACCCTGTGGAATCCAAGAAATCTCACTCAGAGCAATCAGGGAGAGTCCACAGCTACAGAAAACATCTTTCACAGACCCTAAGCTATCAAGAACAAACACAGACAATGGAGGCTCTCTGGACAATGAGTTCCCAGTTCAACCACAGCAGGTGAGAGAAGGCCTCTTTCTTTTGTACAGCAATGGACAGCCAAACAGGAACAGAAGGGGAACCATTGCCCCTTGCACAAGCTTGAACACCAGATGCCAATTAGCCACTTGGTTGACTAGGTCAGGTAGCCATAATCTTCTCGCCGCAAAGGAGATTTCTCATTGGAGACAACTGATCTGCAACTTGGTGATTTCTCTCTTTTGCATATTCTGAATTTCTTACTCTTTGAACCAGCCATAAGGTATACTTCTTACCTTTCTCCTTCCTCAGCTTTGTTCATTGTGACTGCTTGTTTCCCATGAGCAACTTCACACAGTTGGGATTTTGTCAAAAAGCCTTCCCTTATTCTCAGATAACATCCTAAATGGCATGTGTAGGATTTCGACTAATGTGCTTCTTCTGTGACTGTTTGGCTGAACCTCCCCCAGCACTGGGTGATTCTACGCAAAGAACAGGGAAGACAGAATGTAGATTGTAGGTTGTAGATTGTTAAAGACTCACATGGCTGTGTTGCCACCCCAGAGTGAAAAAGAAAAGTGTATAAAATTTTGTATGTGTGTGTGTTCTTCTGAACTTGCAGGCCTCCAAAAGTGACAGTTCTGTGTTTTTCTGGGTTGTAGAACCTCCACCTTATCACATATAGACAAAACCCCAAACCAGCAAACAAAATAAAAGCAGAATTAGGCATAACAGAGAGGATTAATTGGTGTGCACTTTTGGTCCTACAGTGGCACATAAAAATTTCCAGAAATTGCCCCCAGAGCTTCGTAATTGCTTACCTTTTTTACTACAGTATCCATCTATTGCATCTGGTAGTGCCCTGATCAATAATCTTGCTTACTCTATGATCCCTGCAGCACCTTTGAGACTCATTTATACCAGCATGAACTTTCATGGACAGCAATCCGCTTATTCAGATACACTGAACTCCACTGCAGGTGAACAAGTGAACTGGTATTGCTGAAAGCTCTTGCTGAAATAAATCAATGGGTGTCTGATGTGCTTTGGATTCCTTCATACCCACCTACCCCTTCCATTTTATACTGAAACAGAGAATACAGCTGACTCATTGAAAACCACTGAAAACCACTGGGCTCATTATCTGATTATCTGGGCTCATTCAGTGGAACACAAGAAACGATGACCAAGACATAACAGAGAGGAAGATCAACCAATTGTGATCAGCTGTGGGAAAAGTCAGAAAAATATAAAAAACTTAATGCTTAAAGAAAGCTCACTTTTATCCTGAAATACTTTATTATAAAAAATGATACAATTTAAATAATTATAAAAGGGGCGGGGAGAACGCAGCACACTATGCCAACAGAGCCATAAACTAGGATTTATACATGCAGCTACATATGACTGTGATTTATTGACACTATATGTTCAAGTGACATATGAGGTCAGACAATAGCACAAACACCTCCTCCCCTTGAAGAGTTTATATTACAGCCTTTCATGTTCAACAATCTTTTTATGTATTTAGAATAGATGGGTGAGCTAAATGCTCATCTTTTGATGGTCTGTCAGGCTTATTTTTTGACTAAATATAACTAAAAGAATCAAGTTAATCAAGCAACCTCCATTCCTATATTACTAGTTAATATGTTTTATGTCAAAGCAAAGTTTGGTATGTAGCAAAGAAAGGAGTTACATTTAAAACACACACACACAATCTCATATTGAATGAATAATAAATTATAGGTTACTTGTCTCTTTGATTCCAGAAGATGCATAATTTACAATAATAAATAATTAACATATCAAAATATTTTAACTACTGCCTTCAGCAGTAGAGCTGCTTGAACACAAACACTCCTGTCTGATTTTTACACCCAACCTCCTACTAGAGTTTAAGTTGCAATTTGATACAGACTCACTATTACTATTTCCAAGGGCTAATTTCTGCTTATCTTTAAAAAGTCTTAATAAGGTCTAAAAGTCTTGATTTTTATGTATGATGTGTGAACCACTGAATTAAAGAGAAATGACAGCCTAATTACCATCATACTACTTAAAAGTATACAGTTTCCATTGAGGACATTTACTCAAAATATTAGTCCTGAATGGCATTTGCATTTAAACTTTCAAACAGCTTCAGCCATGCTAAACAGATTAACTTTTAGTGGTGTTTTAATTTTATGTCCATGGCTGTATTGTTAAAATGTCTATCCTTCTTGGGAATTGTTTGGTATATAGGCAAGGCATTTATTTGCTCCTGGTTGCTGTGGAAAGGGCTACGTGGTCCTAGGATCAAAGGGAGCAGCTAAACTTTAAAGGTATCTATTTTATCCAAATAGCACAAAAAGATGGGATGCTAGGAGATTTTGTTCAATGAGACAGCTTTTAAAATATATGTATGTATCAGACACATTCACCTTATCCTCTTTTTATTCAACACAGAGGTTTTCATCACTCTCAGGGAATAAACAAGACCCGTGAAGACAGGGCAATGAGGTATATAGAGGGGACCACACAAGATAAAGGTTTCCATTTTCAAATTTTTGAAAAAAGTTTTTACTGCTGTTTTATGTAGCCTAGAACCATCTCCACTTTGTTGAAACATAATAATCCTGGAGGCAACACAGCACACTGTCATTGCCTCTGGAAGCTTCTTGCCTGCCATATTATCAATAAATGACATCATCTGGAACAAAAAAATAGAATTTGTGCTCACCACTCTAGGAAAGTTGCCATGTAAAAACCTTCATAAGAGAAAGGTCACCCTGTGTAGAGGAAGGTTTATTGGTTTTTGTTTTGTTTTGTTTTTTCCCTGTCAGGTATTGTGAATTCTTTCAGCCATGGAGTCCAAACTGAAATCTCTTCTCACACCTCAGACTTTTTATTCTCCTTCTCCTTGGCCTTTGTACTTCCCACTTTTCCCCTTACAAAGGATTGTTCTGACTAAATTCTTGAAAGTCATAGAGAGATCTACCTGTTCACATTGCCTTCTGTGCTCTCCCCCCACCTCCTTTGTTTTACTCTTTGGCCATTTCTGCACTAGATGCCATTAGTGTGTTGTACTGCACAGAGCTGGCTGATGGGACTGAAGTGCTAAAGGAGGTGGTTAATGGATTTTTTCAGGAAATAGTATAAGATGCTACAGCAACACTTGGGAATGGGATAGCAGCTGGATAGTGATGATGTCATGTGGTAGCATGACTCCTGAACTGAAAACAACCTGCTGGTGTTGCACTATGGCCCTTTACGCACGTGGAGGGGAAAACAGGGGAAAACATGCTGAAACGGATCTTACCGGCAGCCGAGTAATTCCGTACCCATGCGTAGCAGTGCGAGCTCACTGTTCTGCAGTCTTCCGGTGTCCAAAATGGTGGCTTCGGCATCCAAAATGGTGGCTTCTGGCTGGCAGAGGCTCTCCACCAACTGGAGAAGCTCACCAGCTAGAAGCCCACCCCGGGCAGATCTGCAGGCATGCACTGGTGCGCGCTTGCAAATCTGCACCAGAGCGTGGAAACAGAGTGGTACGGAGTGGGGCTCTCCGTGCTTTTGAAAAACCTGTAAACAGGTTTTTAAAAAGCATGCTGAGCGACCACTTCGGGTTGCTCCGGAGAGGACTGAGGTGCAGAACTGCGACAAGTAGTCTGACCCAGTCCACTCCCAAGGAGTGGACAACCTCTGTCAGAGGTCGCACCACACCATACTATTTACCCTGTGTGGAAAGAGCCCCTGTAAAAACAGGTTTTTAAAAAGCACGCTGCACGACCACTTCGGGTCGCTCCGGAGCGGATTGACGTGCAGAACTGCAACAAGTAGTCTGACCCAGTCAGCTTCCAAGGTGTGGACAACCTCTGTCAGAGATCGCACCACGCCGTACTACTTACCCCGTGTGGAAAGGGCCTATAACAATGTTGTGTGGAAATGGTCTCTCTCTTGCTGGCCCTTTCCGCATGTGGAGGGGGAAATGGGAGAAAACACGCTAAAACGGAGCTTACCGGCAGCCGGGTAAGTCCGTCGCCATGTGGAGCAGCATGAGCTCGCTGCTCCGCAGTCCTCTGGCATCCAAAATGGGGGCTTCGCCATCCAAAATGGCAGCTTCTGGTTGGTGGAGGCTCTCCACCAACCGGAGAAGCTCGCCAGCCTAAAGCCCGCCCCCGGCAGATCTGCAGGCACACACTAGTGCGCGCCTGCATATCTGCAACGGAGCGCTGCAACGGAGCTGCACAGGACTGCGCACTCCATGCTTTTTAAAAACCTCTGAAAAGAGGTTTTTAAAAAACACCGTGCCACCAGTTCCAGTCGCTTTGGAGCGGATTGAGGAGCGAAACTACAAAAAGTAGTCCACCGCAGTCCACTCTATGGTGCAGAAGACCTCCGTCGGAGGTCGCTCTGCCCCGTTTTAATACCCTGGTGCGGAAAGGGCCTCTCTCTCTCTCTCTCTGGTTCTCTATTCTTCCACTCTCAAACAATTGTATCTTCTGTATCCTACTGTATTGGAGGTCATCAACACTCAGCATTTAAGGAGTTAAATGTGTCTTAGAGCACCAGTGATAGGGTTAATGGGTGTTACGGTGACCTAAATTTGCCTCATGTCTTATCCTGTCCTGTTAGGGTTTTTCTACACTGCACTGTTACAGTGCTATTATTCCATTTTCAATATCCTGTGGAATTCTGGGGTTCGTAGTTTACTGAGGCCAAAGCGCTCTCTGGCTGAGAATTCTAAATGCCTCTCCCTAAACTGCAAACCCCAGGATTCCATAGGATGTTGGAAGTGGAATAACAGCACTATAAAAGTGTAGTGTGGAAGGGCCTTAGACTAATATTCTTAGGAATCATTCTACCTCTTCTCTTCACCTCCCTCTTTGCTCTTTAACTGCTTCGAAAGTAAAATTAACTTACTCCTCTTTTTGTTCTAGCTTAGCATAGTGTAGCATCCTTAGAGAGCTTTCGTATCCCTAATGGAGATCCTACAATAAAACTTTATTTTCTATAGTCATTGGTGACAATGCTCCTTAATCACTGTAGCCAGCCACTGCATGCATGTACTCTTTATCTTGCAGTATTTCTCTTTCTTCTATTGGTAAGTATCATAATCACCTCTGAAGAGAGAAAGACTATTCAAGAGACATCAGTTAAAAGTATAATGTTATTCAGAGACATTTTTGCTTGTGTTCAGCCCTGGACTAAATTTGAAGAAATGTGCAGCTGACTATAAACAGAAAAAAGTTTTTCAAATTGCCATAATGTATGTTTATTGGATGTGTTCCCTTTCATCAGCAAGATAGGTTTTTGGTCATGATACTGATTCCATAACATATTTGTTCATCTTTGAGATACCACAAAACATTCTTGATTTTATATTAATGGTATACTTTACTGATAATATTACATCTTGTTAAAGTAACAAAACTTATTAAAACATGAATTGAAAAAGCTGTTAACAGCTCAGTTTTCTAAATGTTTCCATCCAGTCAAAAGAACATAAGACTATGCCAGATGAGACAAAAAAGCTACTCAGTCCAGTATTCCAGTGGGTTAGTGCCACCCAGAGTTAGAATCACCCAGGGTAGTAACTCATGGTGTCATCCTCATACACCTTCTCCTGTACCCGAGCATACAAAATCCTTAAAAAAGGGGGGGGGGTATAACCAATGTGGGTTTTTTTTGTAAATCATAATTCCTGAATATTGCAACATATAATAGTTTGAGCATTGGGCTATGACTTTAGAGACCAGGGTCTGAATCCCCACTCAGCTGTGGAAACTCTTAGGGTGACTTCAGGCAAATCACACTTTCCTAGCCATGGAAGAAGGCAAAGGCAAAACTCACCCTGAACAAATCTTGCCTCTCAAAAAACATGATGGGACGCCTTAGAATTGCTATAAGTCAAAAACATCCTGAATGCACACAACAATGACAAACCCTATAGATCCAGGTGCTTTAGGATATATTTCAGAGGAAGGAACTGGCAAAACCATATCTGAGTATTCCTTGCCAAGAAAACCTTATGAAATTCATGGGGTCATCATAAATTAACAAGTGACCTGAAGGTACATACACATTAATGTTGCAAGATACATAACTTAGTGTTGTGAGGTCAGGAGAAAAACATAAGCCCCTTACTCAAAAATACCTCTGAGGCTGAAAAGTCCAAAACACAGTAGTTGGAGACCCATGTTTTCTCAGTTCCAAAAAAAAACATAACCAAAAAATCCCTAAGACACAGCTAATCTCCAAAAGGATTTGGTAATAGAGTTGGAACAGCCCCAGAGTTAGCAAATTCCAGTTTGGACTACAGAGTTAGCAAATGGACATCAAGCTCAATTTGGACAAATCAGGGTGTCTGGCCACAGTTGTGATGCTGGACTTCCTGACAGAAGAGGCCTGATGATACCTGCCCAGGAAGCTCTGGATAGAGATGATGAATTCCTCATTGTGGGAAGCCAGGTACATGGAACACTGGTCTGGAGCACCCCATAACACCTGGGACAGCTCCAGGCCTTCCAGTATTTGGTGAGGCATTGATATTGGGTGGGCAAGGGAGGAGGCTGATGAAAAGGAAGAGCATGGTTGCCTCGGCACTGCCATTGGTGATCTGGGTCAAGGCAGGCTGGTCCTCTTTGGCATGCTCTCTTCTCCCTGTCCTGCAGAGGTAGCAGGATTCCTGGAAGGCCTGTTGTGGGAACAAGTCCTCCCTTGAGAGACTTTCTCACTTGACCTTTACTTGGGTGACAGCAGCAGTGGCTGTGGCAGGATTGAGGGGAGCCATGTAGCACCTCTGGAGGATGGGCACAGAGGGCAGCTCAAAGTTCTTCATAGCATAGCAAAGCATAGCAGCAGACATTGTGCTCCCAGTGGGGCTGGTGGGGAGAACCCCTGGGGAAGAAGGGCACTGCAAGGCCTTATCTTAGTATTACCCATAGACTAGTGCTGGATGGCATCAAGAGGAAGCTGTAGATGTAGCTAGTGGTTTCCCCCATCAATGGCAATGATGACAGCTCCATTTCTCAAGGAGGAGGCCTGGACCTCAATGGAGTGTAAATGTTCATCATAATGTCCACAGTTATGTTGGTCTTGTTCTCCTCACAAGCTCAGCTCTCACTGCTGCCAAACTGTCCTGTGTCTCACTTGTTGGCTGATCTGTAACTCTTGGTCCCCTCTTCCACTGAGGCCTGCCTGCCATTCACCACCCCCACACCCCACCCTTTGCAGATCTCCATCTGCCACAGCCTCTTTTTTTGAGGCTTCTCTGCCAGTGGCAACCCATTACCTGGGCACAAGGGTAGTGGTTTTACTCTGATGTGGGCTGCACCCCCAACATCTCCCAGTATGCATCTCCAGTATTTTGTTCACACAGTGGCCCATGGCAAACCCTATGGGAAGTTGCCTATGGGAAGCCCACAAGAAGGACTTGATTACACAAGCTTGTACTCACCAATAATAGCAATAGCAATAGCAGTTATTTCTATACCGCCTATCAACTAGTGTTATCTAAGCGGTTTACAATGTATTTTAGCTAATTGCCCCCAACAAGCTGGGTACTCATTTTACCGACCTGCGAAAGGATGGAAGGCTGAGTCAACCTTGGAGCCTGGCAGGATCGAACTCACAACCTTGTGGTTGCAGTACTGGCATTTAACCACTGCGCCACCAGGGCTCCAAATAACTGACAAACACTAATAACTGACAAACTAATATCTTTGATATCAAAAAGAATCCATAGCCACTGATAATCCAATCCTCCATTATTTTATTTAGCCCCCTTTCAAAGTATCCAAACCAGAGAAAATCATCACTATGTATTGTAGAAGTTAATTCCATGGTGTAATTACATATGATAAGAACAGGTTCTAAATTCTCCATCATTCAGCTTCAGAGGATGACCCTGGGTTCTAATATTACTTGAGTAGGAGAAAATAGTCCCCCATTCAGTTACTCCATTCAATTGGTATTTCACACTTCTTATAGCATTTTCAAAAGTCAACTAACAAGACAAATATTACATTTTTTTTCTTGCACCATCAGTTTTCATTGCTTGCTTTCTCGCTCATACACCTTCAATTTGGTATATCATATTTTCTGTATGTGGATTAATAAACATAATTTCTGAACCTAGTAATTTATGCATTAATACAGTGCCCCTGTCATATCTTTAATTTTTGCAATTTATTGTTTTAATAACAGAAAGGTTAATTGTGCTATTCATCAGCATTGCTGGCAGTGATAGACAAATAGGAACCTTTTAAAGATAAGGCCATTCTGACTAATCAAGTCTGTTATTGCTACTGAAAGAGAAGCTTGTACAGAGCCTAATTGATTTATTAAATTGACTTGAAAAAAATAGATTTGTGATAAAATGTCAGATATTGAAGGAAGGAAGAGGAAAGACAAACCACTCAATATAACTAAATTCTTCTTTAAGCTCCAATCTAGACATTATGAAAGACATGAAATACAGGTGAGGCTTCATTTTTGCAGTTGTGCTCTGTTGCATTTTTCCATGGTTTGAAGCATTAGCCTACAATCATTGGGTCACTGAATTCACCCAAAAGGCAAAGGCTACCAGCCCAGTTTATATAATGTGGCTCTGAAAATGATATACATTGTTTCTCCTGTCTTCTTTTGTTTTTTCTTCAGTGCTTTCCATGGAGCTTCCCCAGCAATACTCTCTGCTTGTATATTCCATGGCTGGTTAGGATGCTGATTCCTCATAGGTCATTCCTTCTCAAAGCTTTTTGTTTTAAAAATATATATAAAAAAAAGGTCTTTAACAGTGTGTGAGCTCATACATGTATCCTGAGAACTGCCCGTTCACATTTGAAGCTAATGGACTGGGACTTTCAGGTTTCTGGTTCCAACAAAGGAAAAACTCTTTCATTTGGATTACAGTTGGCAAGCTTTACCTATATAGCACCTATATTTTTTTTTCCAGAAGTAACAGTACAGAGACTTATTGAGAAATTCTGTGTTCTCTGCCTAAGAAAGGGTCAGTTAGCCTTACACTAGACCTGGATCTCAATGGAAATTACTTTGCTGCTCCTAATGGATTTGGAATTTTATTGCTTTTTTTCCTGCCCTTTGACCCTACTCCCCCCATGGCCAAGAAGGGGAGTGAGTTCCCTCCAGACCATCTTAATTGATATCAGAAGTAACATGAAAGAGAAAGGCCATTTCCGTACTACACTGTTTATACTGCTATTATTCCACTTTCAACCTTCTATGGAATCCTGGGGTTTGCAATTTGGGGAGGGGCATTTAGAATTCTCAGCCAGAGAGCTCTTTGGCCTTAGTAAACTACAAACACCAGAATTCCACAGGATGTTGAAAGTGGAATAATAACACTATAACAGTGTAGTGAGGAAATGGCCAAAGTATCGGCCTGTGACTCTAACATTGTCATATTTCCTCTCCTGGATGATTGTTAACATCTTTGCCTGATGAAAAACCTGGCTGAAGCCTCAAATGCTTTCATGATTTCATGAAAAGCATTTTTGTGCTTTTTAGCTGGCTCAATTAATGTATCACTATTTTGTGGATTTTGGATTTTGTCATATTCAGATTGTTATATGCCCCCCTCAACTTTTCTGAGCAGTGAAAAGTTCCACTGTGTTACAGTGCTACCCCTACCCCTCATTTTAATTTCTTCTGTTAGAGAGAGAGAGACATGGGGGGCTTATGGCATTTCAGTAATATTTCCTTTGTTTTGGTAATATTTCCCTTGTTTACAAATAAACTGGCCAGCTAGCAATTGAACATTTTGTCTTGATAACTGAAGCTGTAGATGTAGTGCCTAGGATCAAGTAACAAGAGAGAGCTTTTGTACCTCCCCATATTTTCATAAGAAAGTGATAATAAAAAATCTCTGGTGTCTTGAACTTCAGTTCCATCAGTTCCATTATCTGAGACATTAGTGAACAATCTTCCTCCAAAAGGAATAGCTGCTAGCAGCTACGCCAATAGAAACAAACATCAATGCACTTAATTTACAATTATTGGTTTACTCTCTCTTCAAACATCAGTTTTATTTACATTGACAAGATGGTGTAGCGATTCCACAAGTTAACTGTCCTTTGCATGTAGTACTTCCTTTTTCCCTGACCTGTTTTGTACATTTTTTAGCTGCAGTCCTTCTCAAATTTCTTTCATTATTCTTCAAATAAAAGATAATCCATTCTTCCTTTTTATGCCTTCAAAATTATTATTAAATTAAGTACGGATGGGACAAATCCAGAATTTTCCGAATCCGGATCCAAATACTTGGAAGGTTCTGGGAATCCACGAATCTCACGAATCGCAAATCTTTCAAATCCTTTTTTTTTTTTTTTTTAAAAAAGGGGGTTTAAAAAGCAAGAGAAAGAAGGATAATACTGGGCAAGACACACTCTCTCAGCCTTAGCAAAAGTCTAGGCAAAGGCAAACCTTCCTCTGAAGAAATCTGGCCAACACAATTGTTATAGTTTTGCCTCAGGATCTCCCCTGATTGAAAATGACAAGAAGGCCCTTTCTACATAGGCAGGAAAATGTGGCTTAATCCCACATTTTCCTGCTTCTGTAAACAGGGCCACATACCAGAGTACAGAGATAATCCAGGTCAAAATTGGCTTTTCTTTGCATAACTCTTTATGGCATCCTGGGGTTTGTAGTTTGATGATGCAGCAGCACACATTGGCAGAGAAGGCTGTGACACCTTGAAAAACTAGAAACCCCAGAATTGTGTCTGAAAGAGGTTTGCAAGGGAGCTATGCAAAGGAATCTTTCAGCTGTCCTTGAAATCTCAAGCCTGTACCTTCCAGTCAAGTACTGAACTTAAATATGAAATGTTTAATTTAAATATCTTAGAATACAACCCCAGGTGTAATTTTTGAAATTGTGAGCAAAGACCATTATTACTCCAAGGGAAAAGCTCACCTACTTACTATCTTCCCTTGTATGTCTGGCCTCCCAGGTTTTCATGAGTCCCAGACTCCAAGATTTTCAGACGTCCCAGTCCCCCAGGTTTTCAAGCATCCTAGTCTCCCTGGTTTTCAGGAGTCGTGGTCTCCAACAATCTATATGGTTGGCAGATTCGAAAGATTCGGTTTGCCTATTTTGGCATAGGGATTCGGATTCGGGGATCTTGAATCCTTACCCAGGATTTGAGGATTCAGTTGGCCCATCCCTAAAATTAGGATTTGTCTGCTCATGACTGTGCACATCTAAATAGGGATGCATCATAGATTTGTATGCCTGCATCCATTCTGCATTGTTTTATTTTGAAGCCTATAATTATTCTAAACACTTTTTTTTCTTTTATTGCTGCAGCACATTGTGTGACTATTTCTGTAAGATTTCCAGTATGACCACAAAACCACTTTCCTGGTTATTTAGATAAAAGTCAATGTCTTAAAAAGTCAACAAAATTTGAAATCCCAGAGCTGAGAAATTAGCGTAAACAGTACAGTATGCCAAATGTGGCAGAGAGCTTGTTTAATTTATCACTGCTACCATATGTGCCAGAACCCTCAAATACCTAAAGAAGTCAGAATTGATGATCAGTGGACACAGGCCAGAAGCACTGGAGGAGCCTCTTGTGGAGAGATTCCATCCTTCAAGGTGGCACCAATTTCTACCACAGTCAAGCTTTTGTCTGATGTATGAGAATACAAGAGAAAGAAGGCAACTCATGGACACTGACCTAGGTATGCTCACCTTTGAAGAAGATCACAGAGATGAATAATAGAAATAAATATTCCACTTCCCTATTTCTGTTGGCTGATGGGCACGTAGACTCTGATGCTCTCTTATGAAGTATGGGTATTGATGAGGGAGGAGGAACAGATAAGTTCATTTCTGTTCCCTAGTCAATATGAATACATTCATTCATAAATCCATTGTAGCTGATTTCTGCATCAATTTTCCTTTTAATAACTGTGAATTATTTAAAAAGTATTAAGCACACACAGTTCACATTTAAATACAAACATACTTTAATAAAAAGTTTTTTTTTCCCTACACATTTCAACCTAAAGTACATATTTACTTATAAATATCTATGTCACAAAATACACATTTTCAATGAAGCCATCTCATGGATCTGTGTTGAATCGTCAAAAGCATATAATCTTCTGTTCAATGAGATGAGAATGAAGACTACTCAACAGTCCCTTTTACACAGCTCTATGAAAATAAAATTATTCATTTCTGTTCTGACTTGAATCCTGTAGTTGATGCAATCTGGTACATGCAGCCTTACTCCTTCTTGTCCACATTGTTCCACAGTCTGAGATTGTAGTGCTGAATAGATTCCTGTTTAGTGCTGTGGTCATCATCATCATGTGGTCGTCATGTGATTCCTTACCAGGACTGGTTGCAGAGGGTGTATAACACTAAAACTGTCTCACTGGCAACCCATTCATTTTTAGGCATAATTTAAAGTTCATGTTATGATTCATAAAGCCCTATATGACTTGGGACCAGGCTACCTCAAGGAGTGACCCTTCTATCTGTTCCACCACTTTCAGCAGGCCATTTGTAAAGGCACACAACAGAGACTATGGAAGTTTCTTCTCAGAGAGGCTAAGCCACAGTCCTTTCCCTTGTCTTTCTACTGGTTGGAAACACTATTCTATTTAGGCAAACCTTCAGCAACTGATTACCTGATGCAGACATGTACATGAAACAGACGAACTTTTTAATATTTTAGTTTATTAGAATTAAATTGTTTTCATTTGCGTTTTTATAACATGAACAGTTTAATTCACATTGTAATGCATATAATTTATATTGTGTTTCACTGATAACAGTTTTGATCTTTCAATTATTCAGGAAGCTTTCTTACATCTCAGGCAGGTATAAATCTAATAAAGAACTAAAAGTAGTGATGTTGCATATTTTATTTAACAGTTTGAAGGTTTCACTTCTGAATTTCTGAAGATGCTCAGGTCATTTTATCAATCTTTGGCTATATTTTTTTTCCAGTTGATTCTGAAGTTTTATTCTCTCATTATTTGTTTTTGAATCACACTATTTGTTTTATATTAAGAAATGAAAATTAATGCCACATAGAAAGAATGCAGAAATATTCAATGTATGTATATGGGTGGAAAAACTGACTTTCTGTGTACATATTTTTCTGTTCTCTATTCCCTGTGGATTTTATCCCTTGGCTATAAAATCCATGATTAAATTATGGTTTACCTCAGCTGCACTGAGTAGGCAGGGTACATTGCCTAGAGCATGCCTACCTCTGCCTTATAGCACAATATTCCCCAGTTCTAAGCTTAATGGTGCTGAATATTGGAATGCAATGAAAGTTCTATGGTAGACAGAGAGGGAGAGAGGGAAAGAGAGGCAAATATTTAGAAGCAGTATAGCCTAAAATGTCAGTCCTTGCAGCAGTTACCCTGTAAATTTGATATCACATAGATATCACATATGTTGTTTTACAAGCAGTACAGGGGCTCCCCACACTGTTTCTCTTCAAATGTACACATTGCTTTGTAAGCCATATCCCAAAATCTCAACATTCCTTGCCTTTAAGTATTATCAGAAATCCATGGATTTGAGGGCAGGGTGAAATTAGACTCGCATCTATGAATCTACTTTGACTGCTGTGGCTTCATCTGGTCAGAACAAAATCTTAAGTCACTAAAACTCAAGAATGCAATCAAAGCAGCCCAGATACTGTTTTACTCCCAGCAGCATCAGTCCCAAATATGTTGCTGTTTTACTGGTACACAGCTGTACTTCCTATGGCATGGACCAGTTCATTCACTGCCCTTAACATAGTAAATGGATGTTCCACTGCTTGGAATGTCTTCAGAAATATTCCTGAAGTACTCTTCCGTGCACACTTTTACAATTTAAACTGAGTCAGTCATAACACATTCACGGGTAGAAGAATAATATGGAGGTTGGGGTGCACATTTATTTGCGAATAAGTACCATCTTGTTGCAGAATGTTCAAAGTAAGAAGACAAGTCTCTGTGGCTATGCACAGGCCCAGCTGCCCACATTTGGACTATGAAAGGTCTTTAAAAGTAAGAAGAAAGAATTTTGCATAAAGCAGCCTTCACTTTTGTGAGTCTTGTATGCCTATGGTGGTCAGACCTACAGGCTTCTTGCCAATGTTCATTGCCAGAATTTTTAGCTACTGCTACAGCATTTGCTGCTCTCTGCATGGTATACTGGAAGACTGTAAGTACAGCCAGCAGCTCTCTCCCAGGGTCTACAATTTATTAATTTATCACATCAAATTGATATCTCCACGTCGCTAATATTAGAAATCATTCCATGTGTCTGACAGGGTCACTGAAAGTACACGCAGGCAGGAAGTTAAAACTTTGGTCAAGCCAAGGTGACTCAGACTCAATCTGTCACGTAGCCAGGGATCCCTGGAAGACAGTCTGACCATCAGACAGACAAAAGGGCCCTTTTGCACTGATATGGCAGCTCAATAGAATCACAATCAGCCTACCTAATGTGGGCAATTTCACTCTACCTGGGCCTTTTGTCTCATTTGGGCAGTATCATTCACAAAGGACTGAGAAAACATTCAGCCGGAGATGTTGGTCATTGAAGGCTTTTGATCTAGCCTCCTGTACTATTGTTCTCCCAGGGAGAGAACTAGGCTACCAGGTATATTTTTTTCTATAAAAACCCCATGTTTTTATCTGTTCGGGGGTTCATTCACATTTTCCTCCTGAATCCATGTCAGTTTGTCTTGCCTCACCCTCCCCTTCCCCCATTTTGAGTTTCATTGCTTTGAATCTCCAGTTTTTCAACATTGGCTCCCTTGGGCATTAAATCAAGGTAAAGTATTGCCTCTGAACACCCCAAAACAAAATCCCTATCGATTTTCCTTACTTTCTTTTTCTTTAGCTCTTGAATGAATGCGTGAGGGTGCTTGTTGTTGTTTGCTTTAATTACTGAGGGTTTAATAAAATCTTTAAACTGAACAACCTGCCTAGTTCTTGGCTTGGCTTGGTCTGACTCTGTAAAATCTGGGTTACAAGGTCCTGCAGTTACCCTCCCTCTTGTAAGGCTAACGCAGTGCTCTGAGCTGATTTTCCCCACAATTTTGAAAGATTTTGGGAATCCCTTAAGGGAGTCCCCTAGCAAGCAGGGTAACAAGACCTTCAGACTTGAGGGCCCTGAGATTCAGTCCCAAGCTCCAGTTCAAGACATATGAAATCTGGAACTGGATTTCAGAAATGTACAGGAATCCTTCCAAACTGGTACCTTTTTTTCCCCTTCAGGAATCATTTTGTCTTTTAAGCATAATGTTTACTCTGAGCAAAAGAGAGCCTTTTTTGGATGGATTTTCCTGCAGTGGTGCTATTAATACTCCTACAGTACTGTTCAGTTATTAGGTTTTATGGTCCCTGGCTGGAAGTCTTTGTTTGATTGTGCATGTAGTGAGGCCTAATGTTGCCTAGTTGGTTTGCCCTTACACGGTCATTTATAAATGTTCACATTTGTTCACCGTTCACAAGGATTTTCATCTAACAAGGATGTTCCGCTCATACCATACTTCCTCCCTTCCCCCATTACTCATACTGGATGCTGTTGCTTTATGCTGCTGACCCAACATTCTCATTTCTGTGTCCCTTAAACACCACACAAGTTAGTGATGTAAGAAATCCTTGTGATGAAAAAAATACTAACAAACTTATCACGAAAAAAGAAAAAAGTGCCAGTGGATTACTTTTTAAATAGTGTCTTCTAATAGGCAGAGATCATCAGCTAGTCAGAACTACTTGATGGACCTAAGTACAAACACGGGTGCCCCTCTCACACAACACAAGTCTAGTACGATGATTCTACTTTGACTGCTAGTACTGCATCCTGTGGAATCCTGGAGTTTATAGTTTGTTCAGAGACTCTAGAACTGGCAGTAAATTCTAAGTACTCTTCCTTAAAATGCAAATTCAAGGATTCTATAGGATGAAGCCATGGCACTTAATCACAACACCATCATTGTGTAGTGTGAAAAAGCCCAGCATGTTGCTCATCAACTAAGCAGAGCCAAATTTCACTCTAACACTGCCTCCTACATAAAATGAGAGTCAAATGCTCTGTTCCCTCTGTTGATAATCCAACATCCCTTCAGCATAATGTAAATATCTGTCTGTGAATGTATGTTGCACCAGCACTACACAACTCCCTGCAGAACAGCAAGACTGTACAAAACATCCCCAGGACTGGATGCCACAAATACACAATGTGCAACCCCAATATTCAATGCACAGTCCCTAACCACAAGGCACAATGTTGCTGTATGTGCAACTCTGCTTCCGATACAGTAAGCAGAATACATCTGCAGTGCTATGGTATATAATTTACCCTCCATGCATAGCACAACTTACACATGGGTGTCTCAGGAGCAGAATGCCGGCCCCTGTGTTTTCCATGTCTATTTACAGCTAAAGTAAAAAAAAAAATTAGCCAGGCTTTCAACTTAATGTCAGTTTTTCAGATCCTCTTGTTGACAACCTTCGTATATTGCACTTTATACACTTCACCAGCTACAGAAAAACACACGTGAGTCTCTGTTTTGCCAGGTTGATAATGCTATCCATACTGCTGAAGTTTTCATTTTAGTTTTCTGCTTTCTCAAGCAACATGATCAGGAATGGATGGAATGCTGTAGCCACAACATCACAAGATAGAAGTAAGACATACTAGAAGGCCAAACTGGTGAATCATATACAGTTGTGGATATCACATTTCCCCCTCCCTTGTTGTGAATTCATAGTCTTATTTCTTTGCTTGTCTCATATATATATATATATGAGAGAGAGAGAGAGAGAGAGAGAATATTTTCCATGTATGCCTGAGTCATACCAAACAGATGCACCAACAGCCTAAATGCACACAAGTATAAGACTGTGAAATACCAAATAAACTACATGAAGGATTTATCTTGGACACATATTTCTTTCAATAGTTAATTACAAAAGCTTGTACTTGAATGCCAACAAACACAAAAATCTTGTTGCAAAACCACAAAAGTTATTATGTGATGGCCTTTCATAAAATACAGTTTAACAGAGCATAGCAGCTGGTAGGCAAAAGTCTGAAAACTGTAACAAGCAATTATATTATGGAATTTATTTTCCCTCTCACTTTTATTACCTAAATTTCTTTGAATTTTAATCTGATTCTTTTAATAATGTGTCAGGCCTGACACCCCTCTAAGGACATGAAACGCCTAATGGTCATGGATGACGGGATCCATCTATTTAATTTTTCTCTCCTTCGAATAGTTTTAAAAATTAATTTATCTGATTGTTCAGACTATTATATAAAATTTGTCGGATTTTTTTTGTTACTAATAGTTCACCTTCCAGTTCTTTCCCCTCACGTCTGCTTTGATAAGGTTTCTTTAATTCCTGTACAGATAGCAGATTAAAATAAAATGGAACACGCTGCCAGAAATAAAGTTTGCATTAACTCTCAAGAGGATTTGCATAGACACTGGAATTCTAATAGGAAAAACAGAAGAAGAATGGAGGATGAAATTAGAGGTTTAATACAGCACTTTCCAAACGTCTCTAATTACTTCAGCCACACCGCTTTCACACATTATTACAAGGATTTCCAAACCCAGGTCCCCAGATGTTGCTGAAGCTCACTCAGAAGTCCCAGCCAGCATAGTCAATCGTCAAGGATTATGGATGTCATAGTTAAACGGCATCCAAGGATACAAGTTAGGGAAGCACTGCATTGAAGTGTGCATTTTCTCTGCTTTTTTCTGCCTCCTTTTCTCCACACACCAGTGTGCAGTCAGTATTTCCATGAAATTGCTGTCAGGGGTCAAATTAATTGCCTTTATTGAGGATGAAAACAGGATTTTTGCAGAGGTATGGCTAACAATCCTTTCCTTGGCTCCTTGCCCAAATCAAAACTGTGTGTCTGCAGATAAGTTTTAAATGAGGGCGTAGTCTGTTCTTTACAAAAAAAGAAGTCATCCCTGCATACTCATGACTTGAAATGACTCTGGAACCATTTATTTTGGAAATGATGACTCTAACTCTTTTTCATGTACAAATGAAGTTCAACCTTTCAAATCATACCACACTTTTTTTGAGAGATCCCCAGAAACACAAGACTCAAAGTCTGACTTTGTCCAGGACTACAAACTCTTTTTTACCTATGTCTGTGCTCTGATCTTCATGAATGGAACTACTTTGGTAATGCCATTGACCTCCTGGTTTGGTTTGATGCTGAACTAGGTCTCTTAGTTTTATATTCCTCTCAAATAATGAACTTGCCCATACTGCAAGTTTAAAGCAACACAAGGAAAACAAATTGGATGTGTTCTTGACTGCACTTTTCATTACCAATGTAATTATTTCTTTATGGTTCCACCTTTAAGTCTTGTTCCTGACTTAAAGTTTTTCCTTTCTTTTGGGCAGCCAGAGGAAAACTTTTCAACCAGTTGTTATGAGTTAAAAGTAAATGGAAGGTTTAGGACTTATATACTTTATGTTATCTCTTTATTTCATCCTTTAGCAATAAGCATCGAATGCTGCTCTGCTCAGAGCTGGGTTAAATAAGGGCCACTTTATTTGACCTATAACCTATTTAATATGTGTTCAACCTGGAAAGGAGCAAGAGGAGGCAGCAACCTGATACAGGTCTACCTGAGGCCAGGTATCAACCCTTGACGAACCTCCTCAGCCTTCTCTTGGGCAAAACACTTAAGCCCCAAAGGCAGTCCAACTATTGTGTTTCTCCTCAATGGCCATTTATTGGAAGGTAAACCAAGGGAGCCATTGTGGCTTAGTAGTTTGAACATCAACTGGACTATGACCCTGGAGATCAGGGTTTGATTCCCTACTCAGCTATTGAAACACGCTGGGTGGGTCACACATTCTCAACCCCAGAACACCCAATGATAGGTTCACCTTCGGGTCACCATAAGTCAGAAACAAGTTGAAGGCATACAACAACAGTAGCAGCAGCAGCAGCAACAACAACAAATAATCCTAGTCACTCCCACCCAAATCACAGGACTCTATAAGTGAAAGCAAACCCCCAGGTCAGCCTCAGAATAGATTCCTTTTCTACCTCCTACATCCCAGAACCTAAGGAGGTGGTACCAGCCTATACACCCCCACATTTTGATATGGTTTAATTGGCATAAATATAAATTATACTCTTCTATGGCTGCACGACCATGCTGGCTGAAGGAAAAGCTGGCTGCACATGTGCATTGCAAAATCAGGCCAGAACAGACCTCAAGGCATATCCACATCATAGGCAGGAAATCACCAGGAAACTCCAGTGATAATGGTCTTACACTTAGCCTCCAATTGCTCAACTTTTAAGAGACAATCACATCTGAGATGTTCCCACAAGGCAGCTGATTGTCTTAGCTCCTCTCCATCTGACCAGCAAACTTCACCTTCACTCTATCCCTGGAAGCCATCAAGTGCATAACTTTCCCCACAGTACCATTCACCACACAAGTACAGGTATGTTTTCTTGACCTGCCACACCTTGTGGTGGCCATGAGATTTGGAAAAAAAATGAATGCAGGGGATCATATGCTCCAGAGGTATAGAAAAAGTGCCACCTCTCACTCACAGTGATATGTAAAAAACAAACCAGAGCAATGGGGGCAGAGATACAGAATGAAGGACAAGATTCTTTTTTTTTGGGGGGGGGGAGTAATCCTTAGGCAAACTTCTAATATTTAGATAAACAAATGGCACTAGATTAAGCCTTTTCTTGTTCATGACCTTCCAAACAAAATCAAATTGTTATATTTATATTTAAATGAGTGCCTAAAACAAGCCTGTTGACCATTGCCCTTGGCTTCATACAAAGAGAGAAATAATTAATATCAAAGCTTCACACATAACTACTACTAAAACCTGTGTTTTATGATATGCAAATAGCATTGAGGCCACAAGTTAATTGTGCTATTATCACATGGCATCCTGCATTAATAATTGTGCTTAACCCAACCTTAGCTTGGCAGATCTTACAGAGGCTACAAATAATTCATGCCTTGCCTGAGGGTTAAGCAATTTACTCAGTATAACCTATTGTATAGGCAATGATGTACAAAGTGATAAACTATAGTAGGATTTAGTATATCATCTTTATTCTCATTATTCTCATACTCTTTAGTTTTTCACAAGTAGCGGCATTCTCCAGAGGTGTAAAAGTTACAGATAAGAGTGGGGTAAAAGTTTCAAATATCACATTTGCGTAATGCAATAAAATGTTTTTTCAAATCTCTAAGCCCTGCCTAGAGACTATCCATCATTTTGGGCCTGCCTAAATTCAGTAAATTATGAATCTGGAGAGATTACAACTGTCATCTTCCATCTTTCACTCTGGCAAAAGATTCATATTTCAAACCCTGGTTATCTTTGCATACAGTTTGATGCTATATTGTCTGCCACCTACTAATCGTGATTGGGGAAGAAGATGAATCTCCTAGAGTCAAACATGTATTTTTTTCCTCTTATCTTAACAGAACAGTTTGCAGTTTGTAGTTAAAGTCTAAAACTGTTCCCTCCTTTTGAAAATTCTGCTGTCAAGGAGGTATGTACGCTACATCAAAAAGTATATACTTTAAACTTTATGTGCAAAGATGGAGGGAGTAGTGCAGGAGCACTGTTACTGCTGTTTAATATCATTTAGTAAATACAAGTTAGTGTAACTTAGTAAGTTCACAATCTTATACATGCTTACTTGGTAATAAATCCTAAACAACTTAAATGTGAGTGACATTTTGAGAAAGCTTCTCCCAGGCTTCTACTCTCAGGCTGATTCTCAAATAAATGGATATGACATGGCAGTTGTGTATACCTATTTTCATGGTATTAGCTCAGAAAAGTAACAGCATTTTTTTCCTTTTTCCAATAACTCATTTAAATTCTCTTTAGTTTATAGTTCTTGTGATTTTTGCTTAAGAAGCAACCATTTATTCATTTCTTCTAGGTAAATATTCACCTGTCAGAAATACCAATGTAATGACATGGTTCAGAAAACTGCTGGGCAGTTACAAATGTGTAAGCTAGAGTTACACACTCATGACTGTTATGACAGACAGACAGACATTTTATTTCAGTCATTGACCAATAAAATAATAAATACAGTCATAGAAACTGGTAACAAAACAGATAACACAGATAATTTTGATAACTCACATCAACTACTATTGACCATTTGAGGGCATATCCTGCACATAATATAATTTTTTTTTTTTTTTGCTACTTTAAGTATGACAGTTTGTTCCTGGTTATCCAACAGATAACATAAATAGAAAACATCAGAATGTCCTGGGAATTGGGTTAGCAGGGGGGTAATCAGCTGTTGGTGAATATTCCTGTAAAACTGAGAGTACAAGAGTACACGGGCTATAGTTTCTATAGCATCAGTGTTGCAAGGGCAAAATCAGATCTCATAGGGAATTTTCCCATATTTCACTTTCAATACCGCTGTGGGGACTGTTCTGTATTCACAGTCCCTACATAATCCATAATTTATGACCATGAAAGTCCTCCAATCCCCACTTACTGAAAAGCAGCTGCTGCTACTAACAGGGGTCTGTTCCCCTGCTGATCAGGAAGCAGTTGACTGCTGTTCCCACCCATTGTTCCAGTGTGAGAGAGAATTAAGACAGAGTTCTGCTTCTGCCTCTTGTACCAAAGATCAGTCGCAGGAGGGGTGGAAACAGCAGCTAGCTGCCTTCTGATCAACAGAGGAACAGACCCCTACCAATTACAGTGGCTGCTCCCTGGTAAGTTGGAATGGGGAGAGATCACTTCAGGATTCACCGCTTAGCATCATAACTATTGTGCTTAAGCATATGTAAACCCAATACAGGATTCTGGCCAACATTTATGGTAATAGAGCCACATGTGGTTTTCTGCCTAATATTTATTTGATGATGGACATCTCAGGGTGAGCCCCCTGGCCTTTATGAATTTATTAAAACTAAATGCTGGGAGTGGTCTATCCCAGATCAATGTTTATAGGTTGTTAGTTCAGAATATGACTATGGATACTAATTCTAAGCTTACGATGAAAAACATTAAATCATTTCACCTTCTTGGAGGGTGGATTACAGTTTATCGGAAGAAAATGAAACTGCTACCAAAGAGAGAGTGAATGCTGCTACCTCAGACATATAACTAGTTTAGAAATATTGTTACTTGATGCAAATTAAGTGCATTTTTTGGAGATATTATTTTTCTTTTATTACAAATGGTGCAAATTTCATCCCTGGGACATCCCCCAAAAGAGCAGTTCTCCTGTGGGGAAGGGTTGACACTTTCCCCCCTAAACTAGTCTCTTCCCCTCTCTAGGCAGATCTCAAGCCAAAAAGAGGCAAGGGCCACAGTCAAGGCATTAAGCTACGGACTAACTCTTTTGTAGACAGAGCAGTCACGTATGTAAGAATGAGGAGAGGAAACATCTCCACTCCTTGAGGGCCCCCACAGTATCATACACTCCTTCCCACACACTAACTCTGGCAAGTACATTTCAGTAAATATTAGTACCATAGAAATGGGGGGGGGAGAAAAAGAGCCAGCTTGATGTGTCAGTTTGAGTGTTGGACTAGAAGTCTGAGAGAATAAGGCCATGGAAACCTACAGCGTGACCTTGGGCTAGTCACACTCAACCAGCCTAATCTTGCCAAGAAAACCCTGTAATAGAGTCACCATAAAATGGAAATAACTTGAAGGAACATAATGACAAAAAGCTCATGTAACATGTTTGACTTTGGCCTAAGGGAGCAAAATTCAGAATTTGCTTTACAATGCAGTCATATGAATATCTCCTCAGATTGAGTTTCCTCAGTTGTGAATCCTGATTTAAAATGCAACCCTACGCACACTTGCTGAGGAGTATGAAATTCCTAACTTCTAATTAGGAATAAGTAAGTCATAGGTAATATAATTTCATGAGACTTCTGACTTACTAGGCAAAGAATGTCCCCTATTAACCATACAGTTTGCCTATGACCTTGAGCTATTCTAACAGTCACAATAATCTCCCCTATATGGTTGCCAAGTATATTAAACATGAGACAAACTAGGTACTCTATTACTGAGTCCCCAGAGGATTAAAAAACCCTGAAATATCAGGATAAAAAATCAGTTATGGCCAATTAACAAATGCAGTACATATTATGGATTTATTACTTCATTTGTTGATTTATTTTATTGACTCATTCATTGATTTTGCTGATTCACTGCTGCATTCATTGATAAAAGATGATAGTGGAGAATTTAGACCTTTTATTCTCAGCCTTCGCTTACACATATCTCAACCAGCATGAACAGCGTTTGGGAATTTTGGGAAATGAAAATCAAGAACAGCTGGACCCAATATTGGGAATCAGACACAATATTGGGAATCCGATACATGGAATGTATGAAAGTATGACTTTTCTAGAAAACGTGAAAATTATTCTACAAAACTTGTTTATTTTATTAAATAAAAGCTATTTTTCTACAATAGAGTTTCAATGAAACTAATATAATACTAATACTATTATGATAGTAATATGATACTCACTTAAATATATTTTTTAAAAAAGTGAATAATATGATACTCACCTAAATATATGTTTTTTTTTTAAGTGTCCAACTTCTGCCTCCCAAACAGCTGATGATGTAAATCCTCAACTATTTTATCCTTGTATTCAGGACAGACATACAAGGCCATTTCCACACTACACTGCTATAGTGCTATTATTCCACTTTCAACATCCTATGGAATATTGGGATTTGTAGTTTACTGAGGCAAAACAGCTCTCTGGCTGAGAATTCTAAATACCCCCTCCCTAAACTGCAAACCCTGGGATTCCATAGGATGTTGAAAGTGGAATAACAGTACTCTAGCAGTGTAGTACAGAAAGCTTTCAGTCCCAGCATTTCTCACTATGTCTTGCACAATCCCATCAACACATTTCAAAACTTATATACTCTGAGACAATAGAAGTTGGACAAACAATGAAGTGTCACTTTACTTCTTTTGCAACAATTCCTGTAACACTTCAGACTCCATGCTTGCTTGTATTTTAATATGCATTGTCATAATACCAAATATTATGTATTATCTGTGCCATTGAAATGCACATCACTATTGTGATGATATGATGATGATGATGATGATGATGATGATGATGATGATGATGACAATAGTAGCACTAATTGTACATCTTTATTCCATGATAAAGGTTTCTTTTTCTCTCTGTTTAGCATAGACAAAGTTAAAGGCAAGGACATCATTCAACTGTCCTTTTCATCAAATTATCCCCATTGTATTTCCCTACTATGTTATCAAAATGATAATTCTTTGCTTTCCTCTCTGTAGATAGTCCAGCTTTCATAAAAGTAGCATTATTGCTACAAATATATTGGGGGGAAACTATTTCAATTACTGGAAGAAATATGTAACTCCAAGTCTATTTATTTTAATTTATTCAACTGTCTCAATATATTTGTGCACAGAACCTTTATAAAGTATGAATAAATTCACCTTGAAATTGTACCAATTGACTTTGGCTAGGCTAGGCTGTGAGAAGGAATCAGCATCACTTTTTGAAATAAACCCTGACAATGCTGATCACAACGAAGTGGCTACTCATTTATTAAACTGACAGCTCACCAATTGTTTCAAGCAGAGGAGATGAAGTGGCCGGAGGTGTTAGCTATGGCCGGGGGTGATAGCTGAGTGCTTTTCCGCAAGTCACATGTTCAGAGGTGGCATCTGATAGTGTGACATTTCCTAAGGCTTCAGCACCTGCCTGGATGTCAAGCAGCTGGCACGAGCTCTGCCTCCATTTTACACCGTTCTGCTATGACTGACACCAGAGCTTTGAGAATGTACACAACCGGAACCAAATTCTCTTTGTTACCCGCATTCCCATCAATATTACCTGAATAAGAAAAAGAGTACCACAGAAAACACTGAGCTGAGCATAGTCAAGATGCCTTTCCTGTCTGAAAATGTAGAAAGCTAGGGTATGACAACATTTAAGGTAAGACAAATGGATTTAAAAGGTTTCAGACTGCACAGTACACAGTAAGTTCAACAGTCAGTTCCATTTCTGTTAAGTTTACTCCCTATTTGTAAATGTTTGTGTGGAATACCTGTCTTTGTCATCAGCGTGTTATATCTGACCATGGTCAGTATCGTGAAACATAACTTTACTTCTTTCCTGTGACATCATAGACAAGATCAGGACTTTCTAGTACAGTCAGTCCTCCACATTTGCAGGTTTCACTTTTATGGATTTGCTTATTCACGGATTGTTTGCTGTCACTATGGCATTTTCAGTAGAGACAGCAAGCCTTGTGAGACTGAGAAATTGTGAACGAGGCTTGTAAGTCACTTACAATGGTGTGGGACAGCAGTGGAGCTGGTAGTAAGCCCTACCAGCCAGCCACTTCTGCCTTGTGAAGGAACTCTGGTCCCTCAGAGGAATCCAGGGTGGGTTCAATATGGTGATCGTCCTTTTTTGTTTTTGTTTTGTTAAATATGGTTTAGGAGGGTCTAGAGTTATTCACAGTTTTTTCACTTTCACAGAGGTCCTGTGCCCCTAACCCTAGTGAATGTGGAGGCATGTCTGTATTTTATTTGTTTTTAAGACATGTTGTAAAATACTTGAAAGATGTATTACTATTTTATACTGTTTATTAGGCTAAGCTTAAAATGTAATTGTTGTAAACTGCCTTGAATACTTTATAGAAAGCCATGATAAACCAGTGGGATCTAAAAGACAGAACAAGACAAGGAAGGAAAACCAGAGTGGGGACGGGGCACAGAGATGTAAGTCATTAAAAAGGCTAGGAAAAGATTAAATGTGTGAGAGGGAGCTGAGAATGAGCTGAAATCAGTGGACAGTACACATAAGGGAAATGGTGAAGCAGAAAGACAATGATGATGGTATGCTTTGTAAGGAAGAAGTTGAGGCGTACGAGAGAGAACAAGGAAGGTAAAGGCAAGTTCCTAGGAGTGGCAAAGGGAGTGGGCTGATCATCCTGTTGGGATGTGGCACAACTCAAGCAACTCCATGAACAGCTAGTCCAAGGACAGGACAAGAGGCAGAAGCCAACATCCAGTGTGACGCTTGCAGTAGAATCAGGATTTTTTGGCCTCTCTCTTTTCTTCAGAGCTGCTGGCGGAGGGAAGTTTCAGAAATTTTAACATCACTCTAGGGCAGGTTTTTGGTGATGCTTCAGGAAGGCTTCCCGTCCCTATTATGGATTACACACTGGTGAAATCTCACACTGGATACAGCTCTAACAGAGAATAAGTTGTTAACAACTCCACATGAGAAAGCACATTTCAGGTAAATCCACCAGAGAACATTAAAAGATCCAAAGAACCGTAAGCAAAATATGTGCAAGTTTTGCATCTCTGATCCATCTTGCATATTTGGACAGTCAGAGTGAAGAATACTGGACCATGTCAGGTTGACTTTTTCCCCCTACTACCACCCGCAGATGCTGCAACCAAGTAAAAACAATAAATATGAATTATTTCTTGCCTGTCTCCTGAATGAGACCCAAAGTGGTTCACACACAAGTTTATGACTTACTAATTATGATAAAAATGAAAACACAGTTAAATAGTGTATTAAGACATCAATACTTTAAAATGATATAAAATCATTCAATAACAACCACAAAGCAATGAGGCATATTTGCCTCACTGAAGAATTTTCTACATAGCCACTTAGGCCATTTCCGCCCTACACTGTTATAGTGCTATTATTCCACTTTCAAGATCCTGGGGAATTCTGGGATTTGTAGTTTACTGAGGCCAAAGAGCTCTCTGGCTGAGAATTCTAAATGCCCCTCCCTAGACTGCAAACCCCAGGATTCCATAGGATGTTGGAAGGGGAATAATAGCACTATGACAGTGTAGTGTGGAAATGGCTTTAGTCAACAGATGCTTGTTTTAACAACAACAACAACAGGTTCCTTTTTTGTGAGAGAGAGAAAAAGGGTAAATAAAAGGAGAAAGGGAAAGGTACAGCTTGGTTTCCGATGGTAGAAAGTTCCATAGCTTTGGATCAGCTGATAAGAAGGCACTCTCCCTTTTTCTCACCAACATGCTTGTGAAGGTGGTGGATCAAAGGGAAAGCTGTCCCCAAGAATCTTTAAAAATGTGCAGGCATATATTGGAGGGACAGCTTTTAGATGGTTTGGTCTCAACCTGTATAGGACTTTATGGGTCATGACCCGCACTTTGAATAATGCCCGGAAACAAAGTAGAAACTGGTGAAGTTATTTTTAGATGGCAGTTATATGTTCTCTGTAACATATAGCTTTAAAAAAAATAGGAAAGGTCAATAGTCCAAACACATATTCAAATGTGCTATTATATAGAAATGTTGTTTCCCTGAAGTCAGTGTGGTATAGTGGTTGGAGTTCTGACCAAGGGCTCCAGGAGGCCAGGGTCTGAATCCCTTCCTGGCTGTGGAAATTCTTGGGTGATCTTGAGCAAGTCACACTCTCTCAACCTCAGAGGAAGGCAGTGGCATACCTCCAATGAACAAATCTTGCCAAGCAAAATCACATGGTAGCTTCACCTTCTGGTCTCCTTAAGTTGGAAATGACTTGAAGGCACATAACAACAACAACAAATAATCTCCTTAGTGCTAAATGTTGTATGGTCCAGAAAACAAAAAGGATGTTTTGCATGCATTAGCTTTTGCTACACCTTTCTAAAAAGAAATTGTATACTTCAGCTAAATGTTAGCAATATAATACAAATAATGCTTACTTGTGACATACTAGATGGCTAGTCCTGTTCATTAGTTATTCCTTTCTGGTTAGATGTGTGACAACACATTAAAATTTTTTTTAGAAATCATGGGCATTTGCATTTGAAAAAAATTGTATCCCTGTGACCTGGGATTTAACTAATAGTTAAGATGGTTAGATTTTTCATGTTTTTACTGTTGCAAATGGACTTACATTCCAAGCTGGAAAGATAAATATTCACTCTCTATCCTTCAACGATCAGAAAATCTTACTGTTTTAACTACACATGAACATATACTGTATAGACATTTTGAGGAATTTGATCAATTCATATCAATGTACATGCCTATCCCATGTGCATATCCTACATACTTTCCCTTCTTTTTATTTTTTTAACCTCTTCCCTTCCCTTCCCTTTCTTTTCTGTTTCTTTTCTTTGTAATCACACTTTTAAAAAATCAATTAAAAAAAAACTAGAAGTGTTATACAATTGTTTGCCAAGGACAAGATCAAGTGGGAGTTAAGATAATCTTATCAAAGAAGCAAAATATAAAACTGAAGTATTATATTCATATTGTATACATGTTTGTGAAAACATTTTTAAAGGTGATCATCTCATACAGAGATGACTATCCTATTCCTTCCCTGTCTTCTTTAAAAGTAAAATCCATTCTTTAGTCTACTGTTTAGAAAAGCTGTACTAGAATGTTCTAATACGGCTCGTTAAATTAAGACTTCCATAACAAACTGCACCCATTGTGGAAAGAATAGTAATACTCTTTTGAACGAATGAAAGGGAAGACAACATTCTATCAGATAACTAAGTGCCTTGACACACTGAACATTAATTTTATAGTGACAGACAAAAATGTCTCCTGAGTGTTAGACACTGAAGAAGAGGTGCATAAAAATGTGCAATGGTGGGGATGGTGTGTAGGAAAATACTTTTTATCTCAGGGTCATTCAATGAATCTGAACAGCAGGAGATTCAGAACAGATAAAAGGAAATAGTTCTTTACACAGCATGTAGTTGAAGTATGGGATTTACTACCATAAGAGGAAGTGATGGTCACCAACTGGAACTGATTAAAAGGAAATAAAATAAATTCATGGATAGATAAATTAATAGATAAATTCAACTTAGCCATTGGCTACTAGTCAATAATGACTGTATAATCAGTCCAATAGGATCAGTGAGTTTTTGTGTGCCAGATGCCCTGTGTAGAATGCATTACATAGGCTAATCAGGAAGTTACCAGCGCATGAGATACTGTGGCTAGGTTATTTCTGTCCAGAAAAGGCCATAGCTGGTGCACCAAGGAGTCACAAAGTCCACTTGGACCTCCAGGGACAGGGGTGGATCTGAGAGTACTCCCAAGCTACACACCTGCTCTTTCAGGGGGAGTGCAACCCCATCCAGGACAGACTGTTTACCCAATTACTGGATCCAAGAACCATCCATTCACAGATCCTCCATTTTATCAGGATTCAGCTTTGGTTTATTAGCCCTCATCCAGTTGACTATAGCATCCAGGCACTGATCAATAAAATGTTCAGCCCTAGCTAATGACAAGGAGAAACAGACCTGAGTGTCGTCAGCATACTGATGGTGCCCCACTCCAAGCCCCTTATGACTTACCCCAGGAGCATCATGCAAATAGTGAACAGCATAGACAATAAGATGGATCCCTATGGCACCCCACAGCTTAATCCCCACATGGTTGAAAAGGAATCCCCCAGTGATACTCTGAAGACAGTCCTCTGAAGATGCCAGCCACAGATGCAGGCGAAACGTCAAGAGAAAATACAACCAGAACACGGTCTCAAAGCCCGAAAAACCCACAAGAACTAATGGATTCTGGCCATGAAAGCCCTCGACTCTACATCCCCCAGTGATACTTTATGGAACTGGCCTTTAGGTGTGAATGGAACTACTGTAGAACACTGCCTCCTCCCATCCCACAGAGTTGGTCCGATAAGATAGCAAGATCAAAGATTTCAAAAGCTGCTGAGAGATCCAAGAAGCTCAATAGGGTAGCGTCCACCCTGTCTTTCCCCTAGAGTATGCCATCAGTCAGAGCAACTAAGGCCATTTCAGTGCCATGACCTGGCCTGAAACCAGAGTGAACAGAGTTCAGATAATCTGTTTCCTCCAAGAACTCCTGAAGTTGCCCAATCATTACAAGACAAATGCTTATAAATATTGACGCCTAGATGGAATAAAGAGAAAGATAGACAAGTCAAGTTGAAGGCTAACAAGAAAGGCAGAAGAAGCCAGCAGAAGCTGGTGGGACAATGTAAAGACAGGCAAGCTTGGAAAATCCCCCATTTCACATGTAATGTCTTGATTTGTCTAAAGTTAAGAATATTATGCATGTGGCATTAGTTTAAAAATCTGTATGTGTCTATGAATGCATACATGCATTCTCAATTATCCCTAAATCTAAGAAACTGACTTCTTGCAATAGTTTATAAAAGTCTTTAAAGTAACTTTCACCCTTTTTGCTCTGCCTTTTGAAATAAGATCTGAAACACATGAAAGGGGAAAAGTCTTGCACCATAGAAGAGACTGTAACTGAGAAGGTGACCTGCACACTCCTCAGAGTACATTGTTACTCCCAAGAGATAACAAATTATTCTTTCTTTTACTTTTCACATTCTGTTACATATACCTGTAATTTCACCCCCTCCAACTGAAGTTACTGATCTTGTGTCAGATTTCATTTGGCTGATTTTTTTAAACAGAATATAGTGACAGTTTCACACAACTCTCAAGAGTGTCCCCAATTTAGTTTAATTGTCTTTTCCCAGGTGTCTCCAATCTAGTGACATTTGTTCTTAGATGTCTTGCCTATTTTTTTTTTAAAGTGAACTTATATCCTTTGTGCTGAAGCTGACACCCCACATATATGCACTAATGAATACCCTGACAGTGGCACCAACATCACTTATGATTTTCGCTGAAAAATTTCTGCACACAGCCACTGTACATCATTATTGGCATATCATCTGCTATAGGGAATGTCATTTTCTCCAGACAACCATCCCCAGTCTCCAGCTCTTCAGAGAGAAGGGTATTTCTGGGATTTTTCCCTTTCCTTCCTGCACATCCCAGCATGAAGAAACACATTGATCATACTTAACTTGTCAAGCAAGAATTTTCTCCCCTATGCATTGAGTCATACAGCTGATCAAACCCTATAACATACAAAAACTATCCCTACTCCACATACAACTTTTAAAATAAAGGCCAGGATCATAATAGCTCTTCTGGATTTTGTCTAAAGCAGGGAGGAATATCATCCAGTTGCCCCATAGGACTACCCGTTTTTTGTCTGCAAGCTTCATCTGCTGTTATCTCCAATCAGTGATGAGAAATAAATGAGTATTTAAAGCTCAATAATTCTTTGCTTGGAAATGAGCTCTGGTCAGCTATAAAGCTGTTGCACTGGACATAATTTCTGGATAAACATGCACAAAACTGGGCTGTGCATTTTGTGCTTGCTAGAAAATGCTCAAAGTGCTAAGAGCTACATTTGACTTTGATCCCTTTGCTTTGGCCCCTGAACTGCACCTTTAACCCAACCCCACTGCTGGAATCAAACACCCTAGGAGTGAATTCCAAACTGAATCTCATACCAGGGCTGAGGAAAGTCTCCCACCCAGTAATGGCTAGTGAGTTCCTTATCAATGGGGTGGCAAATCCATTTATTGTTTTATTCTCAACATAAAATGAGCTGTTCAAGGTGCTGAACCTACTTTGCAGATAACAGCTGGCATGTTGAATAGCTTCTTTAAAATTCAAGCTGAAATCCAGAAGAGATTCACCACACAAG
Organism: Iguana delicatissima; assembly: GCA_948472985.1. Taxonomy (NCBI): domain Eukaryota; kingdom Metazoa; phylum Chordata; class Lepidosauria; order Squamata; family Iguanidae; genus Iguana; species Iguana delicatissima. The sequence goes on along the minus strand of CAOKZL010000411.1, from coordinate 1,395,488 downwards.
TGTCATGAAAACTACCAGACGTCACTGCTCCACCTCTTGGCTTGGACACATGTGGAATTTTTGCTGCTTCCACGCCTTTGAAGTAAGCACCACCTTTTCCCATACTGCAATCTTCTTTCAAAGATTTCAGCAGTTGCAAGAAAAAAAACACAAGACCAACATCCCATTACAACACCAACATTTGGATTCACTTTTACAACTCCTATTTTTGCAATATATGTAGGGTTGTTAAGGTTGTGTACCTCTGCCTATTCTTTACCTGTATGTAATCTGTTAATAACACCCATGCATGTCCACTGACTTCTTTCCAAAGAAGGCCAAACCTGGGAGTGCATAACAGTATTAAAAAAGAGCAACATATTTGCAGAGTAAGGACAGATAAAATTCAGCACTTCAGTTGTTGTTGGGCTTCAACACACAGCATTCTTCATGATCTGGAGGACCGTAATTTGTCCATTACTGGAATAGAGACAAATATGAAATAGGAGAGGAAAATGCCCAAAGGAATCTATGGGTGGGATCCAAAGGGGTCATCCCACTGATGAAACTGCCTCTGTCAGAAGAACTAGGAAGGCAATAGTTTCCCTTTCCCTCTTCAATGCCTTTCTTCTCTCAAGACCTTCTTTGGAGGTGTGGGAAACCTTCTAAGGCATGTTTTTTCTTTTAACGGCGTGGAAGAAAGAAAGGGAAGCAAGTCCTACCATGACAGGTTTCGGCCAAACGTAAAGACTTAGAGCATGAGTAGGCATATGCTGGATTCCAGAGGGCCATGCCATCCATTTTTCTGTTCTTCTGGAGCTATGCAGGGTCACAGTGTGTTGTCATAGCTCCCATCTAGACTAGTAGAAGTGACATCACATCATTCTCAGCCATCTTTGAGTCTCATAAAACGAGTTCTTGCTGTTTCTGGACTGGAGATCTCAATCTAGTATTTTAAGTGTTTTGAGATCTCCAGTCCAGAAACAGCAAGAATTCTTTTTATTTTCTCCCCCTCTCTCTGAAGTTTTCTGGTAGATTAGAGGATGTCCCAAGTGTTGCATGGATTCCAAGGGCCGTTTGAACCTCTTGGGCTGCTCAATTCCCATCCCGGGCTTAGAGAAATGAAGGAAACAACTGACAGACACAATTATGTTAGCAACTTAACAAGAACCAAAACTTGAGAAAGGAATTATATGAGACTATGAAAGGAGTAAATGGGCAAAAACAAACAAACAAACAAAAAAACACTGACTCGAGGCATCTGAAGAAAAAAGCATGACAAATTTGCTTAAGGTACCAAATTGGCCACATGAGATGTTCTCATTCACAATATTTAATAGATCAGCCATAGACTAAATTGCATATTATTCCTTCAATAGCATGGAACCTCATAAAATCAAGCAGTTCTCAGAAGCAGAAAATCCTGGTTTCAGAAAAACTGTGGCATAAGTAGAAATCATCCAAATTATCCAAATCTGATATCTGTGCACTGGTGTGAGCATGTGCACACACAATTCCAGGATGCCATTATGTTGATCTTTTAAAAAAGCTTAATTTTGGCCATCAGGAACCCCAATGGCACTCTTTTGGACACTTGCAGCTGGCATATTTTTGTGTTCCATGTAATCATTTGTTATTTTTTATTATTATTATATTTATATGCCTGTCTTTCTTCCATAGTGGGACCCAAAGCGGCTTTAAAAAAAAAGTTAAAACATTAAAACCATTTAAAACAATTGAAAACATATGAAATGATAAAAACCTACAACAATTTTTAAAAATATCTTGATAAATAAACAGCTTCCCTGATAATTCAGCAGGTACTCTTTCCATACAGTTTGTAAATTTATGGATTTTTTTTTCAACTGTATGCATTATTTTGTGCACTTTTTTTCCTGCAAAGCGTATTGCAAGTCTCAGAAATTCTAAATCTGAAAGTTTCTAAGGCAAAGTGTACTCCATCTCACTTGACAGTCTTGGGAAGTGGAAATCAGCATTTCCATAGGAAATGCACATGTAACAAATTTCTGCTCCATCTACAATTCTCCTAAGTGATTTTTGACTGATGCTAGGGAGTACTGGGAAGAAGAAATGAGGAAACTCCCCTTGTAAAAACATTTTCCTCTTGCAATTCTGGACACAGTCCTCTAGATTCAGTCTTGTAAGATTATAGTTTTGAGTTAGGCCTTTTTCTGTTACATCTTTTTGAGTCTTTCTGTTGAGCTAGCTGTTTCTCCAGAGCACAACTGTTAAGATGGGTTGTCACTATACTGTTAGTTACACAATACAAAACAATGATAGGATTAGGAAGAGTCTGATTTATTCTTTTATTAAATCTCCTCTACATGTCTTTAATCTTCAGTTTTGTTATTTTCTGTGCTCAAATCATCTTTAAGACATTGCTTTTATATGACAGTTGTCTTCCTGTTTAGAAACAAAAATGCAAATGCTATTCGGATGTGCTGTGCTGTCAAAGTATGTCAAAATGTCAGTTTCAAATAAAAAAGAAGAAAGCAAGCCCATAAGAAAGCACAGATTACAGGAATGGCTTAATTACCCACTAATTATTCTTATTGCATTTTCAAAATATGGCACAATATTTGGATTAGTAATGGCCATTTCATTTTTATATGACTATCTCTTCACAAATATTTGCCTAAGCAAAGACCTGCTCAGTGTGCAAATGTTAGGATGTACAGAGGAGATCGGCAATGTTTTCTCAGAGAAATAATGAAAACATATTTGATAAATTATTCATTTCTACCGACTGTGCATGATAATCACTTATAATATAGCAGCTCTAACAAAACCACTCGCTCTACAAGTTGTTCATTAGAAAAATTGCCCAGGCAGGTTAGAGGTGTAACGATAGCTGAGTGGTAGCATTTCTTTAATAGCAGGATGTGGCTTTATAAATGCCATTCCTATCTATCACTGTGGCCTTTAAATAAATGTAAACCTAGTTACTTTTTAGACAAGATTTGCCTTTCCCAACTCACATTTCTTTTTTATGTATTATTTGTTTGTAACAATCATCATTTATGTAGGTTCCAACACCACATGTGCATCATTTCCATGTATAATCCCTGCAACAGCCCTTGAAAGCAGAGTAGTTTCATATGACAGAAGCAGGATGTGAGGCAAGCCCACCCAGGGAGTTCTTGGATATGGTAGAATTTGCAGATAATTCCTACCTTTGCATGTGCAGGAGTGAGAAGGCCGCAGAATGAGCACATGATACCAGACTAGGAGACAAAAAAGCCATAACTTTATTGGCTACAGCATACAAATGTGTTGGGTCTGGATCCTGGCATCAATCAACCTGCTGTTAACCGATAAGCCCAAGCTTCTGGCCTGGTGCCAGAATCCCAATGGAACAGCAGAGGAGGAGCCCCACTAGCTGGGCATCCCCTGCCACCTCGAGGTGCAAGAAAGGCATGTCCCTCCTGAGCCAGACATGCTCGCTGCTGCCTTGCACCCCCACCAAACCGTGTGGGGCCACCGAACCAATGCCAATGGCCACTGGCCCCAACCAATCAGGATCCAAGCTCCAGGTGACCACCCAAAGTTGTGATAAGTAGAAACTGAGTAAAAACATAACAAAGCATTCTACAATAACAGATACAATTAACCACAACAACTACCTGCAAACCACACAAGAGAACGAGTATGGGAGGCAAGGAGGGGAGCAGCCATGCAGGGAAGAGGCTGCCCAGGTGGAGGCGAGGGAATAAATCCCCCTGCCACCATCCGGCCAGGCTGCAACAGCCAATTGGACCTCACGAGGCATGATTCAATTGGCTGGTACCTCATAGGCATCTGGGGAACCTGGGAGCTCGGCCCCCAGAGCCGGAAGTGGCCGTTCCCCAGCTCAGTATGCCAAGAGACATGCCATTCCTCTCGGACCGCTCCACCATGCAAACGGCGTCACATGGGCTAAGTTGTACAGTGGACTTCTGGCTATCACTGAAAGATACAAATGCTTGTAAATTTCATTCTTGTAGGCAAGGATAAATAAATTTACATTTATTTCTCCTTGTAGAAAGAAAGCCATTGAAAATTGCAGTTTTTAAAGAATATTCAGTTTGGGACTTATTCTGTGCAGAAAAAAAAAGATTTTGTGTGCTTATGTGTGGAGAAAATTACATTTTCTGCATTAAAAAAAAAAGAAGTTCTGCCAACAAAACAAGTTTCCTGCACCCTAAACAAGTTTCAGCTTAGTTCAGGGCCCTGCTGAGTAGCAAAAGAATGTTCCCCAATGCCTTCTACAGGGTACTCAGGAAGGAGTTTGTAAACAAATTTAAACAAGCTTCCTTTTTTTCCTGAGCAAATAAAATGTACATTTTATGCATAGAAATGTGATTTTCGAAACAGAAAATGCTGTTTTCTGTGCAAAAAAATTGCCAAGCACATCTTTTCATGCAGAATAAGACCAAACTGCCAAGATTATTGCTATTTAGGATTTTCTTTATTAGGATTTCTTGAAAAATACTTGAAAACCCAGTTATCCAACTTTTTTTTTAAATCCTTTCTTCTTTCAGCCACTGTTTCATTTCATTTTATGTAAGTTTTCTAACTGTAAGAGTGAAATTAAATATTTGGAAACTTCCCCTTCACTGGAAGACTCCCAGCATTAATCAGTGAAAAACCAGTGTCTTCCAGGTGGTTTGGACTTCACCAGTGCAGCCAATAGTCATGTCCAATTATCCAAAGGATCTGTTAGGAACCATATTGAGGAGGCTTTCTTATGCTGAACCAGTGTGGCATGGAGGTCACTTTGATTTGTCTTATGGGGTTTGGAGTAAATGAAAGTGCGGGGCTTCTTTGCTGCAACCAAGACTTATGTCTTCAGAAGGATTCCAAAGATACAACTCTTAATCTAAAATGGGGCAGGGGGAATGAAGTAAGAGTATTGAGGTTTTGGGAATTCCCAAGACCAACAGAAAAGCTCTCTGTCAACAACATGTGGCCCTTATAAAACGTAATTCCCTGTCTATCAGAAAGCATGATGGAAATGTGCTTTCTGTATATTTTTCTCAAAAGCCATAGCTCCATACTAGGAGTCACTAATCCAAGGATGGGCAAAATGGATCCCACAGGCTTTAGGCAACTCTGTGGGCTATTTTTCTTTCTCTCAGTGTCCTTCAGGATCCACTTTTTTTTTAAAGGATAGTTTTATTAAGAAAAGAAAAAAGAAAAAATAATACTACAACACTACCGAGTAATACAAGAAATAAACTACACAATACACTACCAAAAGAGAAAACAAAGGTTGCAAATAATAAACTAAATTAGAAGACAACAACAACAAAACTATAAATAACTAAAAATTGGTTCCCGCCCTCGTTGGGAATAGTGAATAATAATCAAACAGTAATAACTAACTATTAAGTCCTCAAATTTAAATTAAATACTTGTCGCCTATTATTTATTTTCATAGTAAATATAAACGTACAGGATGAATTAATTGATGCAGATCTCTTATGTCAAATACAATCAACTCAACTTATTCTATATTTTATGTTAGTATAGACTAATTCATCAAAAAAAAGGTTAATAGTTCCAGGTAAGTTATTAATAATGATTCTAACTTAAATATTAAAAGTCATTTTTAACCACTTAGTAATTACTTGTCCACTTGATCCACTTTTTAAAAAAATCTTTTTTTTAAAAAAAGTGTTCCAAATCTCTTTAAAGGGTGTTGGGGCAGGCAATTTGACCATATTTTGTTCCATTTGATCATTTTAGGTCCAGGAAAGGCCTTTAAAAAGAAATTGGAAATGAGCCAAAAGTGACTTCCAGGTCCCTTTCTGCTGTGAAAACAAGCCTTTCCAGAGTTTAGAACAGCACAGGACTCCCATAAAGTGGCAAAAAACAAAACAAAAGCCTCTTATGCTAGGGGAAAATTTTTTAAATTTTTTTAAAAAAAGATGGCATGGAAAAAGGAGAAGGGATGGTGAATCTCTCCAGAGACTGCTAGGGATGTTGATATTCAGTCGTCTAATCCCCAACCTGTAATTCCCCAGCTCCTGCATGAATTCCTTAAATTCCATCAAATGTATGTTGAGATATGTTCTATGGCTAGGATGATTAGAACAGAGGTTGGCATGGAACATCTGGTGGAGGAGTGAGTTGTCAGCCTCTCAGACCTTCTAGGCCAGAAATATTTATAATTTCATTTATTCCATATTTCAGGGACTTGGAGAATGATGGATCATCTCAACATATAACTTTAAAACATGTGATCATTTAGAGCTGGTATATTTGAGGATAACAGAGAACTGAAAAAAGCTTTGGGGTCTCATGCAACCCACTGGGTCACATGTTGTCTATCTTTACTGAGAAGATTCACTTTACTAGCAACTTTGACCTATTGTTTCTGGATGCATGGAGAAACATTATATTTATTTAAGAATATATGGCAGACCTATGAAAAAGGGAATGCACTATGTAAGTATTAGGCTCTGTATATTAGAATCAGGAAGCTCAGTCAGCCAAAACCAGAATGAGCTTGGAAAACTAATCAAACTATGCTAAATCTAACTGCTGTCCCAACTAGAATACCATGGAATAATCCCATGGAATCAATGGGATTTACATAAATGTTACCAAGTTTCACTTGATCAGATTGGTCTTCTCTAGTTAGGGCTAATAATTGGATTTAGCCCTCTATGCCCTTCTAAAATTGAACCATATTGTAGTCTCACATGGTTTCAGTAGACATAAGAGTCTGGATACACTTTGCAAAACCCACCCAGATGCTTCTTTCCCTCCCTTCCACCACATCTGTTGGTGGCAATGATGAAACCTCACAGGAGGGAGTTCTCATCACAGAATCTTCTTTGCAGTTTCAGCAGTGCCACTGTGGTATCCTGGGCAAAAGGACACACATACACAAACACACACAAACTAAGGAAGAGGACTGTTACTGTTACTGTTACAGAGATTGGCTGATTGAAATGGGCAAACCCATTCCAAAACTGAACACAAAAACTGTATATTTTGTGAGCATTTGGTCCAATTTGGAATAAGAATGGAATGGAGCAGAAAATTAATATTCAAAAAGAAAACTGAAAAACAGCACACCTTCCTTGTCTCATGTTGTTGTATTCTAAGTGAGACACATTCATCTCACCAAGAGTTACATGCATCCCAGATTATCTCTATTGATGACAGACCCACTTCACACAACAAAGCAGAAAAGTGGAAACCAAAAATACAACTCTCTCTCTCTCTCCTTATAGGAAGGGGAAAAAAACCCATGTTGCTTTACATATGTTTTCCTAAGCCTTGGAACCATTCAGGAATGGACCACATGTACAGCAAAACTTTCACTTGGAAAAATTCTGTCATATTAAGAATGTTGGTGAAAATGAAATGTAACAATGGTCATTTCCACACTACACTGTTATAGTGCTACTATTCCACTTCCAACATCCTGTGGAATCCTGGAGTTTGTCATTTACTGAGGCCAAAGAGCTCTCTGGCTGAGAATTCTAAAGTCCCTCCCTAAACTGCAAGCCCCAGGATTCCAAAGGATGTTGAAAGCAGAATAATAGCACTATAACAATGAAACTTGAAAAGAAGACAACTTGAAGTTAAGGAAAATAGGAGAAAAACCACAAGTACAACAACAAGTAACTAGAAAAACTACTATTCTTATAACATTTTCTTCAGTGAGTTACATAACAAATTATCCCCCTTAAAAAAGAATAACATTCTAAACTTAGTATCTCACTGTGTTTGGTTTTCCTTCTTCCAAATGTCTTGCCAAAGCTGAACTGGTATTTAAATTGCTCAAGGAGATGCACTTTGAATACCTATCATTTGTTTTTTTCAAAAGTCAACAGGGCTATCAAATTTAAAAACTTACAAACTCAAAAATGAAATACTGAAAGTTCTGATAGTTAAATCAAAAGCCTCTCTTCACTTGACCAACAATCAAGTAATTGGCATGAGCAAATGTATTCACCTAACAGCTGGTAATTCATCAACTACATTACTACACTGTTTACACAGAATTCTTTGAAGTTAATTACAGTCCTTTGATGTAAAAATCTTTCCCCGAGGGACCAGCAAGATCAGGTGGCTCTTTGACAACAGTGGTTCCATGGTTTATTTCCCTTACCTGTGACAAGGTTTATAATGCACTCTAGAAGCAAAAGACTGTTTTATATGCCTCCAGTATATATTGTATTTTGGAAAAAAAAATGAAGTAATTTCTGTTTTAGATCTGAAACCACTGCAATTCAAAGGCAAAACAACCATCGCATCAGTTACACAAAAGTCCTTTTCAGCTGTTTATTTTTCCTCAAAATATTAAGCAGCATTTGGCTATACAACGGATAATGCATTTTTAAAGTTGGAATACTAGGATAATAGCGAGTTTATCAAATACCCAAGCTGCCAGAGCTGAAGATACCATGTATTTAGCTTGGGATCCCTGGCTTGTTAAAACAAAACAAGTTCTGATCTTTGCAGACCATACTTCTTGGCTGCAAGTTGAGAGGCAGAGAATGCAGTGATTAAGTTATGCAAAAAAATATTCTGCTTACGGATAAAGGAACTCCATACATCCCTGATTAAATAATTACTGACTGATCTTCATAACTATTCTCTTAATGCTACATTTTCAGTGCAACAGTATTCTCTTACTGAGATGAACACGTCATTCCTTACTAAATTTCAACATCACCTTCAACAACCAGGGTGTTTGAAGGGTAAGTGAACCCTGTACATATTGACAAGGATAGAAAGGGATAGAAAGAGGAGTAGAAAGAGAAAAAAAGATGCCAATCAGTGAACAAAATATTTGAATAGGTTTTAAGGTGAGATTCGTGCTCTAAGAAAGCTTCTCCCAACCTGACAGCTTCCAGTTATGCTGGGCTCCCACTGTTCTCTAGTGACAATCATATTATGGGCTGTGTGATCCCTCAGTCAATCAATCATCCAATCAATCATTCCATAATCAGGTTACAGAGAGGCAATTTAAAGATAACAAAAACAGCACTTTCTGAGGTACCAGTAATAAAATGTGTTTCTACGGGTCAACAGTGACAACTTCCATGCCATTCAAGACAAATCACACAGCCTTCTTTGAAAACTAATCTTTGAAAAAAAAAAACTCGTTTAATTTTAATGAATTATGAGCAAACCACCTTCTTCTGCATCTGAGAGCAGATGTTGTAGGCAGCTGCCTGGAAGAGAATAGAAATGTTGTTGGTGTACCATTCACCCCTCCCCTTGCTCAGGTCTTCCTTCCTGAGCTAGCTCAGCTGGTCTTGTAGGTTGTGATGGAGTCCTCTCAGCTTGTACTAGTAACTGACTTGACAAGAGTTGTTCAGGACTTCGTGCTGTCCAGAACCATTGGGTCCACCATAAGTGATATCTGGCCTCACTCATTCTGGACCCAATTTTATTTGTGAGTGGAAGAATGGTGATATTGCTATGGACAAACTCTCTGTGGTCGTGTTGTCATTGACAGATCTGGAGTGGAAGGATTAGACTCACTAGGATCTGGTCACTTTGCTTAGTTAGGGGGTTTATTAAGATATTTTGCCTTGGGAGGCTGATGAATCCAGATGGCTTTCTAACAGTTCTTGGAGAGCTTCCTGTTGCCCCAGCAAGAGAATCATTCAAACACTTAGTTGACCTGTAGAATGGAAAACAGCCAGAGTGGCAGACACAATCACCTCTCCCACAGAGTGGGACGAAAGTAGCCTTCTGGTTTACTAGGGAACTGCTGGTGATTATAGATGTGAGACAGTGACTAGACTGGCAATAGTGGTGCTGAAGGCAAAAGCTTTTTTCCCTCTGCCAGCATTCTGTCTGCTCAGAGTCACCCAGCCAAGAGGTAAAAGGTCAAGGACCTATGGCATTCTGGTCTGTGAAATCATATAGATCATTTGATAGCAGGCTGTGGCACCTTGCAGATTAAATTATTTGGATCTGTTTTGACTTGGATATTGCAGTTGATACAGCTCTTGCAGACAGAGGTTTCATTCCTTCTTGTCTGGGAACGATAGATAGTGTTCTATTTGTTTCACATGAGGACTCAGATATGATCTTTGGAGAAGTGAGGCCTATTGCACATGTGTTCAATTCTTACCTTCCCCATTAATAAAAGCAATCATGAAGTGAGGTGGAGGCTGATTTAGTAAGGATGCTGAATGCCTTCACTATAAGAAAATGTTCCATTTTTGCTTTGAGGCACAGTTGTCAGATCATTGCTTTAAAAACTCACACTGAATCTTACCATACTGGATAATTGCCTGTCAGTCTCCAGTGCTCCAATTTTGGACAAGTGTTGGGAGTGTGTGGTGGCCTCTCAGTGGTGAGGATTTGAATCTAATACCTTGCTTGGCCCTTGTCCTCTAGCATCCCCATATTATTTAACAATTAACACTGACATGTTGATGTGTGGAAATAAAATTTCTGAGATAACCTGGATGTGAACCATATAATGCTTTATAAGTTATAACAAACACTTTCATTTGTGCAAGGAAAAGAACTGATAGCCAGTGGGGCTGTTACAATGAGGAAGTTATATTTTCTTCACGATCAGTGCTAGTCAACAGCTGCAGCTTTCTGAATCAGCTTTAATTTCTGAACACTTTACAAAAGCATCCCCTTGTATGGCATATTACAGTGATCCACACAGGATGTAGCTAAGGCCACTGTGGTCAGATCAGACATCTATAGGAATAAGCATGGATGGTTCATTAGCTTTAATTGTGCAAAAGCACTTCTACTACTCCTAACCCTCCAGCAACACTGCTGTACCCTGGAAATCCATGCTCAGGTGTGAATCCAGGAAAGCATCTCATCTAATCTGTGTCTTTAGGGAGAGGATAACCCCATCTAGCATAGGCTGAATTCCTATTCCCTGATTTGCCTTCTGACTGACCAGGAGCATTTCTATCTTGTCTCAATTCGATTTCAGTTTGCTCACTGTCATTAAGTCCAATACTGACCTCTGACAGTGGGTTAGAACTAGAATAGCTTCCTCAGATTTAGATGACAAGGAGAAATAGAGTTGGGTATTGTCAACTGAAACTGGAACTGAACCCCATCCCATTAGACAATGTCTCTCAGCAACCGCTAACATTTAAAATGATTAGTTTTCAAGTCTAATTTTACAAGCTTTGTAAGATACATCTCATTGATTTTTACATTTTATGCAACTCTCTACAATTGGTCCAAAGCTAAAGATGAGGTTCATATTTGAAATACAGTGGTTGTTCAAAAAGTTGCTTCAAGTTTCAACATGAAATCTTACTAGGAAAAAGAGTTTTAATATTACAAATGCTGATAATGTTGAGAGGGGACATGATAGCCATGTTTAAATATTTGAAGGGATGTCATGTCGAGGAGGGAGTGGGCTTGTTTTCTCCTGCTCTTGAGACCAGGACAAGGAACAATGGATGCAAGCTGCAGGCGGAGAGATTCCGCCTGAACCTCAGGAGGAATTTCCTGACAGTCAGGGCTGTCTGGCAGTGGAATGTGCTGCCACAGAGTGTGGTGGAGTCTCCTTCGTTGGAAGTTTTTAAGCGGAGACTGGATGGCCACTTGTTAGGAGTGCTTTGAGGGTTTTCCTGCATGGCAGGGGGTTGGACTGGATGGCCCTTGCGGTCTCTTCCAACTCTACATTTCTATGATTCTATGATTCTATAAACCTATTGAGGGAATGCCACACAGAATGGTCATGGCTAACCAAAATCCTGATTTTTGTTGAGATTTCAGAACAGGGTCCTAGATTTAAGGTCCTGAGACCCCTGAACAAAGTACAAGAAATGATCTGATTGGTCAAATATTTTAAGCTATTACCATAAAATGTTTTAATATGGCAGCACGGCTGCCCTACCTGATACACCTGGCAAGTAATTATGCAGAATGGATTGTCGTGGGACTTTTGCTTGCTACATTTACAAATGGTATATGATATTTTATGTAACACTTCCAATGCTGTCAATGAAGCTAAGAGTCTGAAACTTACTGGGGTTAATATATAAGTAGTTTTTATTCCCCTGTAGAGCATTCCTCCTGTAAATGGTGTCATGCAGCAAAGAAAAAAATGGAAGAGATGGTGCGAAGCTAAAGATGAAAAAGCATTACTGATTAGAATAAATGCCACAAATGTTATTTTTCAACGTTGCCATGATGTAAAAAGATTTGAAAAAAGAGTATTACTATTAGGATGACAGTGTCACAGAGTAAATGTACACTTGCAAATCTTATTTGTTGGGGGGGGGGAAGGAAAGGATAAAAAAAGTGTCCTGTCTAGCTGGTCTCTCTCTTGTCATCAACACTTCATTTCTTTAGCTTCAGTAGCCATGGTAACCCTTTCTCACTGCCAGGACCTTGACATTACTCAAATGTACCCTTTAACAGAGACTTGCTAAATAGTCTATTTAATCTTTGGGAGTCAAGGACATTTGCATGCAAAGATCAGAAACTCATGCCAAAAATTGCCTCATTTTATGCCAAAACACATATAAATGATCTCCTTGCCATTATACTTTCAATCATAATTACATCCAAGACTAAAAACAAAAGAGTGTCATAGGACTATCATTTTTCCTCTACAAACAGAGAGCCAATCTGATATAGAAAGTATGATTGCACCTTGGAAAGTTTAGGAAATCAGATACTGCAGATTTACAAACAAGGCAACTATTCAGCACAATTTTATTTTCTATATTTTAGTTTTTAAAAAATCCTATGTATGCTTTGTATTCTAGGTGAGTTGGAACATGATTAGGGGTGGAGTTAGCTTCTAAGCAATTGCAGGTTATTTATATTAATTAATTAGAGCAAATTTATTTACATTAATTTAATTACTTAATAGGTTTCTAGAATTAAAATATCTGCAAAACTGTATACACTAGGTCAAACCAAAAGTTAATGTAATCCATCAGTTGGCTCCAAACACTGACCAAACCAGTGTCAGGATCATGGAATCATAAAATCATAGAGCTGGAAGAGACCACAAGGGCCATGGAGTCCAACCCATCTGCCATGGAGGAATGCACAATCAAAGCATTTCTGATAGATGGCCATTCAACCTCTGTTTAAAAACCTCCCTAGAAGGAGACTCCACAACAGTTTGAGGCACTGTTTTCTTCCTAACGTTTAGACTGAATCTTTTTTCCTGAAGTTTGAAGCCATTCCTCCATGTCCTAGGCCATTTCCGCACGGGGTTTTTAACACAGGGCAGAGCGTCCTCCAGGAAGGACGTCTGCACCTGGGAGCGGACTGGGTCGGACCTATTTAACATAGATCCGCACCCGGCCCACTCTGGAACGACCCCAAGTGGTCATCCAGCATGCTTTTGAAAGACTGCTAAAAACAGGTCTTTCAAAAGCATGGCGTGCGCCACTGCGAGCCTGCTCCCTTATGCAGATTTGCAGGCTCGCATTGGTGCAAGCCTGTGATCTGCCGGGGGCAGGCTTTAGGCTGGTGAGCTTCAGCGGTTGGTCGAGACCCTCAACCAACCAGAAGCTGCCATTTTCGTCCCCAGAGCAGTGTGGAGCGGTGGCCACGCACTGCTCCGGAGAAGCGTGGACTGGACCAGAGAGCCCAAAAGTCCGGTGAGTGGCATCACGGGGCGATTCCCTCACCCTGTGTGGAAATGGCCCTAGTCTCTGGAGCAGCAGAAAACAAGCTTGTTCTGTCCTTTATATGACACCTCTTCAAATATGTAAACATAGCTATCATGTTACCTCTCAAAGTTCTCTTCTCCAGGCTAAGCATATTCAGCTCCCTAAGCCACTTCTTACAGGCCATGGTTTCCAGGCCCTTTATCATTTTGGTCATCTGAACATGTTCTAGCTTGTCACTATTCTTCCTGAACTGTGGTTCCCAGAACTGGACACAGTATTCCAAGTGAGGCCTGACCAAAGCAGAATAGACTGGTACTATTACTTCCCTTGACCTGAACATTATATTGTTATTGATGCACAATAGAATCATGTTGGCTTTTTTAGCTGCATCATACTGCCAACTCATGTTCAGCTTGTGGTCTACTAAGACGTCTAGATCCTTTTCACATATACTGTGGTCAAGGCAAGTGTCACTCATCTTATATCTGTGCATTTCATTTTTTTTCCTGTCTAAATGTAGTACCTTACATTTCTCCCTATTGAAATTCAGTTTGTTACTTTGAGGCCAGCTCTCTAGTCTGTTAAGGTTCTTTTGAATTCTGACCTTGTCTTCTGGGATGTTAGCTAACCTTTCTAATTTGGTGTCATCTGCAAATTTGACAGGAATCTTTTGTATTCCCTCAGCCAAGTCATTGATAAAGATGTTGAATACCACTGAGTCCAGGACAGAACCCTGTGGCATCCCATTAGTCACTTCTCTCCAGGACAAAAAGGAGCCAATGGTGAGCACCCATTGGTGAGTCAACTAAGTACAAATCCACCTAACAGTAGTGTTGTTTAGCCCACATTTTGCTGGATTTTTGCAAGAATATCATGGAGGATCTTGTCAAAAGCCTTACTAAAGTCAAGATATGCTACATTCACTGCATATCTTTCATCTATCAAGCTAGTAACTCTATCATAGAAAAAGATAAGATTAGTCTGGCATGACATGTTCTTGAGAAACCCATTTTGATTTTTAATGATCATGGCATTCCTTTCAAAGTTCTGTTTAATGGTCTTCTCTAGAATATTTCCAGGTACTGATGTCAGGCTGACTGGGTGATAATTGTTTGGGTTCTCTTTTCCCCCTTTTTGAAGATGGGTACAATGTTTGCCCTCCTCTGGTTTCCCAGGATTTCTCCTATTCTACAAGAATTCTCAAAATTTTTTGCTAGTGGTTCTGAGATTATCTCTGCCAGTTCTTTTAGTACCCTTGGCATAATTCATGTGGCCCTGGGGACTTGGATTCATTTAGAGTACTCAGATATTCCTGTACTACTGCTTTACCTATACTGTGCTGCATTTTCCCTACCACTTTATCTGCTCCATTTTCTCTAGGGCCATTTCCACAACCAGATGGTTGTAGTGCTATTATTCCACTTTCAACATCCCATAGTCGGCCCCTCCCGAAACTGCAAACCCCAGGATTCCATAGGATACTGAAAGTGGAATAATAGTGCTATAACCATCTAGTGCAGAAATGGCCTAGGTCAAGCAACTGGTTTCCTTGTGGAGAAGACTGAGGCAAAGAAAATTTTGAGTACTTCTGCTTTTTATCTGTCCCTTGTTGGCATTTTGCCATCTTCTCCATGTAGTAGCCTTACTATTTCCTTGTTCTTCCTTTTCCTACAGACATAACCAAAAAAGCTCTTTTTATTGTTTTTTTAATCTCTCTAGCAAGCCTAAGCTCATTCTGAACTTTAGCTTTCTGACCTTCTCCCTTCACTTGCTGGCTATTTGTTTGAATTCATCTTTGGTGATTTCCCCCTTTTCCATTTCTTGTACTTGCCCCTTTTAGATCTCAGCTCTGTTGAATGTTCTTTAGGCATCTATCCATGATTCTTTAGTCAACTCCCATTTTTCCTCTTCATTGGAATTATTTGAAATTGTACTTTCAATATCTCAGTTTTAAGAAACTCCCATTCATCATGAACTGCCTTTTCTTTTAGTGTTCCTGCCTATGGGATCACCTCCAGTATTTCTCAAGTTTACAGAAATCAGCTTTCATAAAGTCTAGAAGGCATGTCTGACTGATCTTCAAAGGGTTATGAGCATGACACAAAAGCAGTAGATTTCCCATGGATTTGTTACAAGCATATGGCACTGTTATGCTTACTGTCGTTAGACCTGAGGATTCCATATATCTATTCTAGGTATATCATTCTATGAATTAGAGAATATAAGTAGTTAGTTGTTCTCCCAATATCTCTTATTAAATAGCCTCCGGAACAGTGACTCTACTATAGAAAAGAAAGGGGGGAAATTATACAGCTGATATAGTAGACTGCTAAAGAAATTTATTCACTGTTCTCCTGCGTGTCCAAGCTCCTGAAGAGTATAGAAATAGAATAAATATCAAAGACTGATGCAAACTTGTAAAAATGATGCATTCAGTCTATAACTCTCTGGCCAGGGCAATATATGCTGAATTAAAGAGGCATGTTCTCTTATGAAAACCAGTTCAAAGATACATGTATGATTATATTATTGTTTGCATCTGCAGCTTCCTGGATCCATAATCTTCGTTTTGTTAGATATAGCACAGCTGTCACTCCCTGTATACATGCAACAGCCAGGTCCCAACATCCTATCTCTTTGTCATAGGCCCTTTCTGCACACAGTTATTAAGGCAGGCCAATGTGTCTTGCCATGGAGGTCTTCTGCACCTTGGAGTGGACTAGGTTTGGTTTATTTACCTTCGTTCTGCACGTAATTCTGACTAAATGCACCCCCATGTGGTGGCAAAGCATGCTATTTGAAAACTGGAAGAAATCGGTTTTCCAATTTTCCAGATCGATCCGATTCATACTTTCACAGTGGTGCAGACACATACATTCACACCAATGAGAATTAGTGATCAGGGGAGGGCTCATGGGAGGGGCCAGGGGGTAGTATGAACTTTCGCACGTATGCACCTACGCACGTACGCAATGATGTACTAAACCATGCCAAAAAAAAAGGGCTAATCACAGCCGATGGGGTGGGGTGAGGGAAGTAGCAGGAGTGGCCACAGTGGAGGCAGTGTGGATTCATGAACTCACACTCCTCCAAATCAGAATGGAATATACACAGCAGCTGTGCAGAAGAAAATGAGGGAAAGTCTGCCTTGTTTTGAGCCCAGAAAATCTGGTAAGAAATGGCACAAACCAATTCATCAGCCTTGTGCGGAAAGGGCCATACTCTAGCATGATAAGGAAATGGAACCCAAGAAGGGACTGTGTAAATAAAAAGGCAGAGCTATCCAAACAGGAGCAGGCTCAGTTGTCAAAATAAGAATATGCATTACAGAGGTTCAAAGTCATTTATCTAGAATTTAATTAATCTGATGTAAAATAAAGTAAAGGGATGTATTCAGAGTTCAGAAGCAGAGTCAGCTTCGTCCTCCATTCATACTACTATCATTATAAACAGTGACCTTTGTATATTTCCTAGGGATGTACAAAACCAGTCTTTCTGTTTCTGCGCAGTTTTCTGCTTTGCTGCTTTCCACACATATCTATGGAGAACTTTGGGCATCCAAAATACTTCTTCCTATTATAGAAAAATTTGGTTCCTGCAGAATTCCTTCTATTCCATTAGAAATTATTCAAAATGATGTGCGCATTCTGTGCACATTATATGCAACATGTGTATGGAATATGGCTGATCATGGGAGAAAGTTTTCTTTTCACCTTTTTGGCTTTGATGCATGAAAAGCTGCACAACAGACAAACAGTAAAGCTGGATTTGCAACTTTCATGTTAACAAACTGGAAATGGAGATGTTGTTGCATATACTTTTGGTGGTTTTGTTATATGACATCCTTGTAAACAACTGCACAAAAGTAACTGGTCTGACAAATATATAATTTTGGCCTGCCAAGTTCTTGCATTCCTGTTCAGGTCACCAGCTTTGACATATGTATTAGTAGTTTGTCTGCATGTCTGTGTAAAACTTTAGACCTAGCATATATTCATGTCATTTCTTGTATGTAGACTACAAAATGAATTAAGGTACAGAAATGAATACAGGAAGAGAAGGGTGTGGCTATGGCCAGCAATTTTCTCCCTCTCCTTCATATCTGAGGAGTACTTTACACAGCCTCTCACATGAGATGTTATGGAACCTTTCACATTTATAAATAAACACACTTTATATGTTTTTACAAAGAAGATTAAGACTTCTTCACTTCTTTGCTAACCTCTTTGGGGAGGGGTTGGTGGTGTGGGACTGGTTGTGACTCATCTGCTGTCTGTGTATTCTAATTACTACTGCTGTGGGAAACACACCTATCTCTCATGTTCTCCAACAAGCTCCACACTGGCAGGAGAGGAAGGAAATCCTGTTCTTCTGTGAACCAAATCTGTGTCATATAGGTAGGCAGTGGAAGGGGAGGGAGTTTGAAAAAAAGAAACAAAACAAAACGGAACAGAACAGAACAGAACAGGAAGGCCAATAATAAACCAAGTCAGGGTCATTAAATAGCCTCTGGAAGAGTGACTCCTCTATAGAAAGACATCCTACATAAAGACATCATATTTTCATATGACTGAAACCAAAATATGTTTTCAATATATTCCTCACCTACTTTTGCTGTTTTGATCAGTAATCATTTGTGATTGGCTAATTTAAAGCACAGTTATTTCACTTTGAGAAAACAAGCCCTGGTTTTCAACCTCAGAAGGTGTTACAAGGAAGTGATCTTTGCTTTGTAGTTCAGGAAAGTACCTTACAACTCCTTCCTTATGTATAGAGGTATGAAGAACTGAACTGAGTTTTCTGTGGTTGGAAGTAAAATGTCCAAATTGTATCTGATCCCACATACATTTTTCTTTAAGTTGATACTCTTAGACTTAACTATTGCTAAGGTGCTTAAAACCTTTTCCAAGTTAGATTTTGGTCGTTGGATCACAAATATTCCTCATTTCTGGTGTACAACTTTGGGGTACTGAGAACGTACTAACTTTGTGAACAAATGTGATCTCAAATAATTTCTCACCCATTCCTATTCAACAGGTCCCCCCCCCCCAAAAAAAAAAAAGGCCGGAAGGACGGCCTCAGGCAAACCTCTCTGGGAAAGGTAGACTGGGAGGCCACTAAAATAATTTTGCTTTCTAGAGTCCTTTACTGACATTTACAATTAGCAGGCAGCAAAGTATACAGAAAGCTGACAGGGAAATGTGTCCAGTTATATGAAGGAATATCTGTTCAAAATGTCCAAATGTAAATGTTCTCAGACAATCACTCTTTCTCTTAAAAGTAGCTGATTTGTCAAATAAAGAGTGAATCCAAAGCAGCATAGCCCAAAGGGGACTGTGTCAATCATGAACTTGCAAAAAATCATATTCTGCTATATTTTAGACTGATAAATTAAAGGAATCTCTTCCATTTTGCTGGCTTTTATTTCCCTGGTTTTCATTCTATATTTATATTTTACCCTACTGCTCAAAATATTCAACTTCCAATGGGTGATTTTTTTAAAAAAAGGTACAGAGAGTATAGCTAAACAATAACATTCTCTTTTCCTGTACCAGGAAAAAAGGCAGAATACAAATAAAATGAAATAAAATAAAATAAAATTTTCAAATTTAGAGCCATCAAGAATAAACTATACATAAAATGAAAAAGAAGATGGAGTGATTCATATCTCATCTGTCTACAGAACAAGAAAATTCTTTCTGTTAATATTCCACTGTCAAAGTATGATGTTCCGTATTGAGTAAAGCAGGTTTTAGAGTCTTACAGAAGTTTAGGTTTAGTCCTGTTTGAATATTCAAACACATGATATCATGTCACATTGCTATGGTCCCAGTGTCACATATGTAGCACAATCCCACTTATGCATATAGCAAAAACATCTACATATGCTTTATGGTTCCATGTGATCCACCTATTCGTGAAATTTCCAGGTTGCATGGAGACCTACTCATATAGAGCCTACTTAAAGAAGCTTCTGTACTGCAGGCATTCACCTTACCCCTGTGGAGGGGACATTATGATATTTTTAGGACATTGAGATGAGGTGGCATGGCACAGCCCTATTTCTCCTTGGTGAGTTCAAATGGATGAAAATTGAATCCCTCAGATAAGGCTCAACATAAACGTCATGGAGCTTGTTAGAAAGAAGGGAAAGAACCCAGAGAAGGGGGAAAGATATTAAACAAATAAATAACCAAGTTAATTTGTTTTCTGAGCTATACAAGCTCAGAACCACTAGATGGCATTATACAAGGAAGCTAGGTTTGGGGTTAGTTTCAGTTTAACTTTAAAAAGGTCTCCAGATTCTGTTTTGTTTTTTTGTTTTTTTGGTTCATTTGTTTGTTTTGAGTATTTATCTGCACTTTAAAAGAGCTGCCCAAGATCCTGAACATTACTTAGAAATATTGGTTCAGCACCTTAGGTATTGCTTTTAAAGTTTGGTTTAAAATTCACTGTAGATTCACTGTCCTACTGATATGGAAACCAAGAGCTGCCACCATCTAACAGCATGAGGGTGGAGAGTATCTGAAGTTTTGGTTGCAGGTATAGGCAACCATATGTCTTTCAGATATTTGTAAGTCAGGTCTCAGAGGTTCCAGACCCAGCAGGGGCAATGAATAAGGAATCATGGGACCTATAGTCAATAACATCTGGAAAGGAAGCAAAAACAAAAACAAAAAAACCAACAAGATTGCCAGGAGACAAATAATAGGAATGGTTGTATTCATTTCTTCCAGTTTCTGCAATTATTTTTTTTGGGGGAGGGGTGTTCATTTGTTTCACTCTATTTCCACATTAGTTTGTGATTTGTTTGAGGAAAATTGGTAGTAATTTTTTCTACACATCTTCATAAAACAGGCATTTTTGTGTGCCATTTCCCTTAATATGTGCATCGTTATGCCATTTCCCATTTATATGATTTTCTACCATCCCCATTTATATGTACATTTTTTTCCTTCCAAGGACTTTGTGAGGAAGATGGAACCTTTGTGTTTTCCTGGGGCCCCTGTTTGTCTCTTTTTTAAAGGTAAAACACCACCACTTTGTGCTTTGTGAATCACTTATAGATGACAAGAAACCCTATAGAAAATGGATAAGCAGTCAGCATCCTTAGAATTATTTCTAACAACATTTATTTGAACTGTGTCTTCCAATTTAATCATCAACATCCTCATCATCATCACCACTACCACTGCTGAAATCTGAGGCAATATGTATTAGTTTTTCAAGGAAGGCTGGAATGAAAGATGCAGTAGATTTAGTATTATTTTGAGAATACAGGTGATTAGAAAGAGACATTTTTAATTTTCTGCATATTTGGTTGTGAAATGTCCATGACATCATGTTGTAAAGTTTATCTTCCTAATGTTCTTGCTCCTAATCAATGAAAGAGATATGCCAATGACAAAGAGAAATACACTGTCACGCTTCAGACATATGGAAGCCCACACCTTTGAACTGTATAGCATGCTTTGATAGGAAAGATTGCAGACTCTGATATCAATTATACAGAGGAAGAAAACATTTCAGAAAAACAAGTTGAGCAAAACACGGTCACACAAATATAGCATGACTGAAGCTTTCAGGAGGCTCCAGGCCTAGAAGGGTCAGTCAAGTGACAATGTTGACAGCCTGTGATCCATTCTTTGCCTCATTCAGGGAAACACTACAGTACTCCTCGCAAACTATGCAAGTCCTACCCTAGCTCATTTTTCTGACATTTTGGCCTCAATCATTTGCCCTGTCAACTGTTTAAGCCACCTCAGCTGGGAGCCTCAGTCAGAGGAGTCAGCAGTTCAGCTGTGCTATCAGCAGTGTGAGGAAGGTCAAGCCTAGAAGACAGCAAATGATTGCCAAACTTTTATTTTCTCCAATGCCTTAATCCTAGCTTTGCTGTCAACATGATTGTGTTTTGAACAGAGGATTTAGGGAGAAATATAGACCACCTTGAAAAGAAAAGAAGAAGGAAAAAAACCCTTACCCACTGAAACTCCCACCTGATTTGCTGCCAGATCTCACATACTAAATTCCTACAGCTTTTATTTATTTTATCTGACTATTTACAAATAAGCCTTACACTGTATATACTCAAATAATCACAGCTGTAGTCCTTTAATGGTAGAGCAAATATACTCCATGTGGTAGTTATGGCCAGGATCCAAAGACACAGGAAAGAAAGTTTTATAAGCCCATTTGTTTTCTTAAATGAAAGGCCAATCCACTGCCTTCTGTAAAACAATCTGATTTTAAAACAAGGTTCATGGGGGACTAAAAAGAAATCACAAAATTTGCTTAAGACAATGCTGCTGAGACCTGAAATCATTTTTTTTTCTTGGAACTTCCCAGAAACTGGATATTTGAAGTCAGTGGTTACAAATGTTACTTTCTTTCCTAGCAATCAGGAGTGGACTGACAACTGAAGGATTATGGACCAGCACCAGTCCACAGACCACCATTTTGAATAGCACTAGTTTGGAATCTAGCATTTGATATAGCACAAATAGAGATTTCCATTTGTGGGAAAGAGAATGGCACTTTACATGAAAGGAGCATTTGCGATCCTATCTGTATATCCCAACAATCATTTCAATTAAAAAAGTTGGAAAAGACAAGACAGCTCTGTAATCTTTCCTTCCTGAACCCCCAAAACATGGAAATGCTATCAAGATAGTTGCCAATTATGTCTTTGCGCAAATTTCACATGGAGAAGGGGGATGATGATTATGATGATAGTAATAAAGGTATTCTCCCCATTCATTTTCTGTGAAAAGTAAACAGGTAAAACACTTAATAAAACATTGCTTGTTTTATCTGCTTGGCTTGACAGTCTCTTTGTCAGCATCTCAAATCTTCACATCCTTAAGTGATTTTTGGTTGAAATGAAAATTAAAACTGAGATTCAGATGTTATATTTGTGAATGTGCCTCAAATTAATTTCTCTTGATATTGTTAAAGCTAATTTCCCATGACTTGAACCTTGAGAAGTAGGAAACCCAAAACATTATGACATTATGTCTCATCACAAATTATTTGGGGAAATGTAGGGAGCCAAAATATCAACCTAAAGAATTATCCAAATTCGAAGAGGAAGAAAGCTGGAACTTTTTACTAAAAAGTGTACACTTTGGAACAATCATTTTGAAAATGGAAAAGCTATGTACAAACAGAATTTAACTTTCGCATGTAGTTTCCGACCAGAGTGGAAAACAGCACCTACAAATGAAGGTTGTCTTTCACATTCAGAGTGATCAAGCAACTAGTGATGTCTCTCTCTCTCTCTTTATCTCCAGGTAGATAGATATCCCTTTTCTTAACCAGGAAAAAAAAAAAAGTAAGCAGTATAAGAAAAAAATAGTGAGAGATTTGACTGGCAGCTGAAAAGAGGATTGCCATCTACAGGATATTGTTCTTTTATTGGTGGGATATTTTTATGTTGTGTTTCTATATACCCTTTAAAACTGCACTTTATTCAATCTCGTTTTAATCTTAAATCTTAAGATATGATCTTACTTGTCTTTCACAACCTGTAACTGATTAGCAAATGTTTATAAGGAACTATTGCGAAGTAAGATATTTTTAAAGAAAATACTCAATCGGAAAGAAATATAATTTTATTTACTTGTCTAATCAAATGGTTGATGTTTTCATGATAATTCAAATTTAAACACCATGATGCTGCATGATTTAAAAATATGTGTCAAAACCCTCAACACTTCTGGGAGCAGTTAGTTTTCTTTAAGAGAGTTCATATCCCCACATGATTAGGATTGCATGAGTTAAAGTGGCAATAAGAACACAAGCTTTGTTCCCATCTCCCATTTGCTTCATTGCCCTCTATAAACTGGAAGGAATGGATCTCTCTTCAGGAACCTTTCTATACCTGTAGTTTTCACATGTGATTTAGAAGCACGGTCATGTGGGATTCTAAATCAAATGTGGAACCAACGTGACCAGAATAGATCTGTGTTTTCTTTCTCCACATTTGAATTTTTGAACTTTAAGATCTTTCCATCCCAAATATGAAGAAATTATAAGAAATTCAGGCCCAGCTACTCCTAGCATTGTAGTTGTTGTGTGCCTTGAAGACATTTCTGACTACGGCAACCTCTCTTGGGGTTTTCTGGGGCTGAGAGTATATGGTGCACCCAAGGTCACCTAGTGGGTTTCCATGGCCAAGAGGGGAATCAAAGCCTGGTTCTTAGGGTCATGATCCAACACTCTAACCACTAACAATAGAAATAGCATGTGTATATCTATACTGCTTATCAGGTAAGTGCTCTCTAAGCGGTTTACAATGTGTTAGCTAATTGCCCCCAACAAGCTGGGTACTCATTTTACCAACCTGAAGAAGGATGGAAGGCTGAGTCAATCTGGAGCCCAGCAGGATCAAACTCACAACCTTGTGGCTGCAGTACTGGCATTTAATCACTGTGCCACCAGGGCTACATCATGCTGGCTCTTGTCTCTTAGCATAAAGAGTCCCACTCTTGCCTGGTGCATAGGTGTTAAGGATGCGGGCCCTGTCAGAAAAAGGAGGAGGAGGAGGCAGCAACCTTAATTCAAAACTTAAATGGATGAGTATACAGGAATCTGCACCAAGACTTTGCAGAGTTAAGCCCCCAAAGCCCCTGCCTACAATGGATGCATCAGTCAGTTTTAGTTGCTCCCATACCTTTTGAGTATGAGTAGAGCTGAAAATCTGGATTAATTAAAAGATCAACTGAAACACAATTCTCACTCAGCCCACCTCCTTTTTACATACATTTGCCATTCTATATGCAAATAGCAACAGTGGCAATGCTGAGGAAATTGCAGAAGGACCAAAGCTAGCATCATGGCTGGACCTCATATTCTGCATATCTAATGCTAATAGTATGGCAGATCTGCACACTTAAATAGGGCTATTTTGAGCCAAATAAATAAGGTAATGTGCTTATCATTTGCCCTGTGTAGTCATTCAACTCTTAAGAAACAGATACATACCTACAATATAATTAGTGAAGCATGAAATGTAATCATCAATAACAATAAGTAGAAATAGCCCTGCACATCTGGTATTAATTTTAATAATACTCTGATGAAAAGATCTCAACATATATTATGGAGTTAAGCATTTGTCTGGCTAACATATTTTGATAATATATTTTGACACGTGAATAAGTTTTTGTGATTTATTTTTATTGCCATACAAAGATAGCATTGTCATTTGAGTTGTAAATGTTCCAAATGTGGATCTGTACTTTACAGTAATAAGCACAACTTATTTGAGTATTACCTAGCAAATTGGTGATGTGCCCAGTCCTTAGACATTGCTCTGAGTGTTACAGGGACAAATTCCAGAATTAATGGCCGATATAGTCTGTTTCAAATTAGCAATCCAAAGCCGTTGAATTAAGATCTTCCTGGAACAAACCATGACAACAGCATGGGTGATTATTTACATTTTTAAAAGAAGTAATTAACATGCATTTGTAATTCTCTCAGTATTTATGTTCTCATAGCTCTCACCTCAGCAATCTGTTATTTAGTTCATCACAAAAATGTGCACTTTTTAATAAGTTCTTCTTACTTCCTATCCTGTCTTCTTATCTCACTTCCATGGTGGGCTATTTTCCAAAGTCCTTATTACAACTGTCCAGCAAAGAATATGAATTTTTTAGCTTTCCAAGAAGGTATAGCTAACACAGTTTTGCAAAGACTGTTATACAGAAAAAAGTAACTCAGAAGACAAGCCACTTTCAATTTGTTGGAGAGAAAGGACCAACCACTGCTCAACTGTTCCTTTCACATATAAAGTAATAAAGTGGTATGTACTGTGCAAGCAGTAATGAATTGTAAACAGCTAACCATTACCAGTGAATTATATAGGTCCATCACACCATATCTGTCTTAAGTAGTTTGGGCCACACACTAGCAAGCAGTTGGATATGGATCTTGTCTGAACAGTATACAGAGCTGTATTATTGGTAATCTGAATTGTTAATCTGATTTGGGATTCTGTCTTTGCTCCATGTTTAAATTTAATCAGGAAGCTGCATGAAGACAGTGATAGAGATTGATTCCCCTTGCCCCCAGGATTGGAAGCCCACAGTAACAAAACAAAGCAAAACAAAACAAAAGGCCTGCCTGAGGCAACTGCTGAAAACTATCTACAAAATTGCTCAAATATACCAAACCTAGTACCTATTGAGTGTGCTCTACTGCTCAGATCCAGGGAGAACATTTATTGGATTGACAGTATCAAATTGAATGATCAGTTTTGTATGATCAGAGACTGAACAACAAAATGAGATGCATCTTGCCTCAGAAATGTCTATGCTTGTGACCCTTGTTGCACAAAACAGTGCAAATCTTTCAAAAATGCACACAAAAGCGAATACATTTGAAAAAGTGCAGGCAAATGTGTTTTAGTCCATGCAAAAATGTATACAGCTACATTAAAATATGTACAAAACACATGTCTTTGAAAAATATAACCAAAAGAGGCACAGGTTTCCTTGTGGGAAAAGGAGCTCTCTTTATTTTATTTGTTCATTTTATTTAAATCCTGCCTTTCTCTTGGGGTAGGAATTAGAACTAGAATGAGAGACTTCCCCATCCCCAATCATTCACTTTTTTTCTGTGCTCAGACCATGTGATTAATTTACTATATTACCATCCTTTTTCATAGACAAGACAATGATTCCTTATCTTTATTTTTAAGGCCTTCCACCATCTTGCTTCACCATGTTAACCTTCCAAGGCCTTGTTCCACTTCCACATTATGCTCTGCCTATAGTCTTAACTCTTTCAACTCTTTTGTTATTACCGTTTACAAGCCTTACTTTGGAAGATATTAGATATCATTTTGATGTCACAATTCGGCCCCATTATGCCACCCTCGGCCAAGTGTTTGTGAGGCCCCTGGACAAGCACAGAACTAGGCATGTCCGTTGATTGCTGAACATCCTTTTCTCTACCCAGGCAGGCCAGACTCAGCCAGATCTTCGCTTTAGGAGACCTCCCTAGACAAACACCTCATTAAAGATGCACACTAATACAAAGAACTCCCTGCCCCGAGCAGGCAACTTGCCGAGCTACATGCTTTAACTGTTAAGTACGCTGCATCTGCATACTGGCCATTCCATTGTCGATTCGGACTTAATTCAGTCATACTAAATTCTGACCTTTTGGAGACATTGTCTCGCACCCAAACCTCATTGTTCTCTCACAAGTACAGACTAGCCTACGGTCATATTTTCCTTATAAAAACCCCTGATTCCGAGACCTTCCTTGGATCGCTCCGAACTTCCATCCAGCCTTGCTGCCACTTCATCTGCTGAGCTTTCCCCTCAGTCTCAGTCTGAGACTGCGCACTTACGGACCTCCTCAGTGATCTACCCTGGGCTTCGGACAGGTGTAGTATCACCCAATTCAATGATCCCTGTTAAAAATCCTCTATACTACTACCACCTTTATTTTCTATAGTTACTTGTGTGAGTGGGTTGCATACACTGTTTGCTTGTATTTAATAAAATCACAGTTATTATCTCATATTTGGTGTGCTTCTTGACTTGGCCTGCCCCGTAGACATTGAGTTTAAAGATTCAGCTGTGTTGCCTTGCCTCTCGCTTTGCTAACTTGTTCTCTGAGCTAATTTTCCCAACCAATAGTTGAGCACGTTTGGAGTCCCTCGCGGGACCCCCAGTACACAGGGAATCACTTGTACTGTCAGTTAAGAGTTTTCCTACTGTCTTAACAATTCTTTCTCTTTCCCCTTTCTCTATGAGCTTGTACGTAGTGCAATTCATTCTCCTTCCTACATTGAGCTCACTTCTTCAAAATACCTATTCTGCTTAGCATTTGGCTTCTTCCTATTAATTTCATTTTCACTCGTAATTATAAGTGTATTGAAGTTAGCAAATTATCCACTTCTGCCCACAAAACCTTGTAAAGTGCCATATACTGGGGATAGGGTAGAGCTTTGTTTGATCTAAATCTGTCAGTGAACCAACCCAATTTGTACTTTCTTCTTGAACTAATATGGAGATTAGAATCTGGTTAACCTTCAGATCATACTTTCTTCAAGTTTGTGATGCCTTCTCATCTTAAAAGTTCTAAATATGAAGCAGTTTATTTGGGGAGGTTGCATACAAGAATATATCCATAAAATATCCATAGAATCATAGACATTGAAGGGACTGCAAGGGCCAACTAATCAAATCCCTTGCCATGCAGGAATACACAGATGGTCATCCATATTCCCATGCTTCCTTTAAAATGCATTTCTTATTGTTCTGGAAAATTGGTTGGAACAATGTGAAATGGGCATGGATGGTGGTGGTGGGGAGAGACTTGTTCCTCTGTTTCTACAATGTGCATTAATAACCCCATATAATTTCAACTTCATCCTGAAATAGTTCATTTAACTTGTGAAGATGTCACACCATTAACTGTCTCATCAAACCTTCCTTCCTGCTTCCCAAAAGTAACAGGGTGAAGCTGGGGGAAAAAACAACTAAATTACACTTCAGTAAACTGCAAGAATATTGTCCTGGTCTTATGGCTTTCCTGGGAATTTTCAATTCTTAGAAGGTCTTGTAAAGTAAGCTACTGCTGTTCCTGCCATGTGAAGGAATTGTGGTTGGTGTTTGGGCCAAGCTAATTGCTCCAGAAAGTCTTGGGTCCAAATTGTAATTAGAGTTCTGAACTAGACAGCATCCTACAGACTTCTCAGTTATAAGCTTTGGTTGCATCATTAGAATCAAGTGAAAAATGTATAGGGGACAGGAGCAGTCTGTATGGTATCAAAAAAAAAAAAAGGTATTAGCATATTCATATAGCTGCATAATTTTAACCAAGCACAGTGTGTTGGAAATGAAGGAATGGGGGGCAGGAAAGGAAGCTTCAAGGCACACTACTCCAGAAGTTTAAGCACGGCCTCCAACTGTTAGAGGTGATTAGAGTTAATAATGGCAATTCCATGCAAGAAGCAAACAGCAGTTGCTAAATCGTGATAGATTTTTCAGCAGATATTTTCTGAAAGAGTAGAAAGCTAAAGCCTTGCACTGTGAGAGCTGGGAATGATGAGACCATCTCTTATGAACATTAATAACCAGAGATGGCACCAAGCTGTCATCTCTCCTAATCTGTTGAAAACTGTGATAAATCAAGTTAAGTACAATTGACACCATCTGCCATTGTTGCAAAGAGAAGAGAAGAAAAGAAAAAGACCCTTCAGCCAAGGAATTGGTTATTGATCTATCTCCAAACGTGAATTAATTGATTGTCTCATAGAGACCACATCTTTTACTGTACAATTGTGGACTGATACTGTCTGCCCATACTAAGTATTTATTTCACATTGCAGTATTCTAGACTTGCATCTTTAAGTGTTTCTTCAGTGCAGACAATGAAAGAATGTCACATTCAACAATATTATCATTGCTCTCAGTCCAACCAAAATTGATTTGTACTGAATCAGCCAATACTCAATGTGTAGAAGGGACCACTCAGACTTACATGATGGATAATAATAATAAGTTAAGGATGATCTTTTTTTTCTAATGTTCACTAAATCATGTCAGCATAATGAAGACCTAATTACTATAGGTTATAGGAAGTGCCATTTCTAAAACACTATAGGTTATAGCAAAGTGCCATTTCTAAAACATTTAACTGTTAGTAGCTGTTCTGTTCTAACTAACTTAAAATGTTAGATTGCCTTGTTCAACTTTCAAACTTTCTATCTAAACATGGGTGCTATATTACCAACTGTTCCCAAAACCAACTGTCCTGTTTTAGCTCAGCAAATGTTTCCCAGAAGAAGGCAGTCCAAATCCAAAGCACTACGAGGCCATATACTATGCTAGAAAATCAAATCCATCAATTTATGATTGAATTACAAAAGGATTGGATTACAAAAGCAGAATTTTTCAGAACCTCACTCAGATCTCTGCAGGCTGGAACTCTCATGGGAAGAGCTATTGTCTCAAAAACTTGCCAAGACCTTCTGAGGCAATATGAAAGCTGTCTGATTTGGGCCTACTGTTAACTGCCTTCAGTTTGAAAAGCTGTCTGTCTTTTTGATGGACCATAATCTGGTTTCTCCAGCATGCAGCTGATGAGGACTGCACTGTGGACACCCTTTGAATCAAGAGAGCTTGATGATATTTGGGAGGTCCTAGAGTAGCAGATAATGGCATTATGATTCTCCCTCAAGCCAGAATTTGGACTGAGGCTAGAGAAAATGGCACCCATAGGTCTGACAGCTTTACTTCAAGATTGCAGCAATGCTTGCCATTTCTGTCTATGAAGCACAGACTATGACAGACCCGGGGGGTGGTTAGCAATGGATCCACCCTAGCAACCCAAAGGATTTAAATTGATTGTGTCGGGTAGCCCTCCATATTTTAGTTATGGGACATGTAGTAGGAGTTAAGTAGTAGCTTGCTTGTAACAAGGTATAAGAACCAGAGACCATCAGATAAACAAAGCTAGGAACGTAGTGATAAGTGCTACCAGGCTAAACCAGAATGCCAAGGTCTCTTGTGGGCAGGATGGGAATCTCTTTACCTTTTATGTTTTAAATCTTGCTAATTACTGCCAGTTCACTCACTGAAGTCCTGTACGATGTATCATGCTCCTAATAAATAGTGTTTATGCACTCTTAAATTTGTGTGTGTGAATTCAGTTCCTGACAGATTGGGTGGTGCAAATGGAATGCCAGGCTGGCCAGAAGGAGGGGCTAGATGGGGGAGTGAGCAACCGAAATTTAACTGAAAACAGAGGGTTGAGATTCAGAACAGAGTTGGGAGTTGAAGATGAGAATTGAGAGTTGATGTAGAGAGTTGGGTGTGGATGTTGAGAAGAGGGCGTGTTTAGATTTGAGAGAGAGAGAGGTGTTGTGCTGGTTTATAAACCCTTACTTACCAAATATAGAGAGTATCATTGCTCTGTACTGGGTTACACATACTACCATCAATATCACAGTCATTGGAGAGTTAAATCACTGCTTGTCCTTATATCTGAGAAGAGTGAGGATTTAAGGAAAGCAGTAGAGGGAGATAACTTGGGGGCTGGGAGAAGCCAGTAGGGGGCACAGAGTGAGAAGAGACTGTATTCTCTAGAGAGAGAATAGGAGCAGACCTGAGTGTCATAGCCCTGGCTTGATCCAGAGATCACCCTGGCTGTTCAGAGCTGAAGAGGTGTCAGAGTGGGCGGACCTGGTTTTTGACTCAGACTTCGTTAAGCTCCTTCTTTATATAGCCAGATACTTTAAGTTTTGATTTATCATTTATCATTTGATTTGTTAGAAACAAGAAAGAAATAACCAGTGTTCATAATACTGCCTTGGGATTAGCATATGAAAACTTCTGTACAGAATTTTTCATATTTTTTCAATTTGTTCACTAAAACAAATACTAAAGAGACCTTTTTAAAGTTTCTTTTTAATATTGTGTAGTCAGATCTCTTTCTGTTCCATGCCATTATTTGATTTTTCAAAAGATCTAAATGTTTAAAAGAAATGGTAATTTCTATTTGCATCAGTTTGGGATCTGAGTCATATTCAATAGAGTTTGATGTCAGTTGCACACACAATGATTAATCACATTGAAATCAGAGCCCTAAATAGAAATTGAAGTCATAAATGCAAGGTAATCAAGAGACTACTTAAGACAGTTGGTATTAATTTTGTGATGTTAAGAAAATGGAAACAATATCTTGGTTTTTAAGATTTAAAGGTGCATTCTTTTCTTATTAAAAAGAGCTCTTAAAAATTATGTCCTTTTTTTCATCACAAACTGTATACATCACCTAGTCAAAACTAGTGACCTTTACAGTGACCACTCTTTCTCAATTATACACAGTTAGAGTTCTGCACATCTATTTCATGACCACAATAATGCATGGTCTAGTGTAGAAGTCAGGGCAGGTTATTATGCCTTGCTGAGGAAATGAAAGGATATTACAAAACAATCAATTCCTTTATTGATTTTACACTTTCACACACATACACACACAAGGGAACACTAGCAATATAGAGAGAACCTTGGTGACATCATATTTTTAGTGCCAAGTGTTCATTCACTGAAAGGTCATTTCTATATTTCCTACCCATGCTAGTACTGCATGTGTGTGTGTGTGTGTGTGTGTCCATGTCCCTTGGCATAATCTCAATGTCACTCTGCAAATGCGTTCTTACAATGAAAGCAAATGAACATGCAGGGACTTAAAAAAAATCTCTTGGTCTCACTGCAGGAGTAACCACCACAGACACAAAATATTGGCATTTCACAAGAGAATATTTATCCAGTCTATGGACATGCTCGTGCATACCTCCAGCTGCAGAGAGTTTCAGGAGTGAAGAGTACAGATTACTTTGGAGTTTTTCAGGCCCTGCACTAGTGATATGACCAATACCTCCTCAACTTCCACAATAGATTAATTTCAAAGTCCAGCAGAATCTGATAAGTTTAAGCTTTGAAGCAGCTTTTCCCTTTCAACCAGATCCTCAAGTTCCAGACCACTGGAATTCTGTTAACCTTGGATTTCAATATCAGATCTCTTGGGATGTATTTGTAATAGCTTTAGTGATTTTTTTTCCTCCCTTCATTTCACACAATTGTTGCTATTGAGTAGAATATCCATATATACTGTCCAGCTACCATTCTGAAAAATTCATACAAAAGAGTTGCTCTGCTTTGTGAAATTTCATGCCACAATGAATTTGAGAGTCTATCATTGCTACAGAAGGAAAAACTAGGGGGATAATTTGGGTAATCTGGCCTCCATGTTTATCATCCCTATGGCTATGGAGTTTGAAGTAGCCTACATAGTCCTCTTCCCCTTTGTAATCATCACAATCTTCTTGTGTGAAAAGTTAGACTGAGAAATAGTGACTGGCCCAACACTTCATAGATGAGTAGCAATATAAACCAAGATCTCCTCAGTACTTGTCCAACACTAACTACTGCATACATCACTTCAATTCAAGTGTGTACCTATGCTGGAGGAGGGCAAAATGAGTGCAGAAGAATTTTGCCCTTCCAATGAAATTTCCTTTTAGTTCCCAAATGCCTAGCATTATAGAGAGTGAGCCACTAAAAATCGTTCATACCTAGAACTCATATTTGTTGAGTTTACATTTCCTTGATCACATTGCCTGCCATTTTTCTTTGGATACTTAAAACTATATTTCAAAATGATCAATTGAAGGTTTACATTACTGAACTGATAAAACTTTGGAAACGGATGGAAAATTTCAACTGACAGGACACAGAATTCTTATTTGAGTGGGACAATGTCTTCATTCTCCCTTTCTCTGTAGCTACACCCCTGATGTAACCCTTTGATCAGTAACCTTGTACTAGGACTTTCATTTCTTCATTTCTTTTTTTTTACCCATTTAATTGTCCTTTTGTTTCAAATGTCATGGTAATGCGATATTAGTAATTTCATGAAAACATGCATGACAAAATTAAAACAGTTTTTCTTTTTCTTTGAAAGGCTTGCTAAAAGGAGCAAAGCCATTTTCAGGCTCAGACTTTACATGAAGTGACTGCAACTGTGAGTGCTAATCAAGTGTCAGCAGTGGAGAAGCAGAGGCTGTTGTGAAGCTTTGTTTCAATGGGAAATGTGATGTGTTTTATCTTCAAGTACCACTAAAAATAATATACTGTTCTGTGTGCATATACTGGGGACTGACAGCTAGCTTTATCTGTTAGTCCTTTATGTACCAAAAGCCTGAAATTTACACTAAAGATCAGCTTCTCTGTATTATTTAGATTATTAGATTACTTAGACAATAGATTTTTTTAAAAAAAGAAAGAAAGATCCATTGTTTAAATAATATGGAGGAAAAAATCTATCAGGATAATAAAGTTACTGTATAGACATGGAATCTGTAGCATTGCACAAATCACAGGATTTCCTTCCCCGACAAGACTTTTTTTTTTTAACAATCTGCAGACTTTAAGCAAAATGCTGAGCACAGAACAACAAGTACTTCTTATTTTACTTATATTAGTCCTCATCCTAGCAGGTCAGGCATTTTAGGCCATTTCCGCACAACACTGTTATAGTGCTGGTATTGCCCTTTCAAGATCCTGTGGAATCGTGGAGTTTGTAGGTTAAGGACCGGCATTTAGAATTCCCAGGCAGAGAGCTCTTTGGCCTCAGTAAACTACAAACCCCAGAGTTCCACAGGATACTGAAAGTGGAATAATAGCACTATAACAGTGTAAGGCAGAAACGGCCTTAGTTTCCTAAAGTCACTTTTCATGGCAGAATTCACACTGAACTAATGTACAACGTAGTCATTTTGTGCAATTGTCATACAGTGTTGTAAACAATGTTTCTGTGTTTCAGCTACCCACCATATATTATCTATCTATCTGTCTATCTATCTAAGCAAAAAGACAATTGGGACAAAAAAAATCCCAACTAATCTATTTCTTTTTGTGAATTAATTGATTTGTTTTTGAAAACAAGGAAGCCCAAGTGCTGATTGCATTGAACATTCCATCTCATCTACATGTTTTCTAAATCAGAGCATTTGGATATTGTGGAATGTCCTTGATTCCACACCCACACACTGTCCTGTGGACATCGGATATTTTGATACCCTGTGAAATACTGGAATTTTCATTGGGATTTGAAAGTTCCTCAGATTAAGGCACTCAATTTTTGTCATTTTTATTGACCCAGGTAAGAGTTAATTAAAAGAGGCTGCTTGGGGGTGCTCCCATGGGCTCTATAAAGAGGCCAGCTGAAACATTCAGAAGTGGTTGATGTTTTTGAATCCTGTTCAGAGACAGCCTCATGTAGACAGAGTTATAGAGTCCAAAAGAAATGCATATAATGCATGGTGTTACCATGGCTAAATCAGATACATTTAAGTACAGGTTTATTTGATTTTAAGCTGTGCAAAACTTATTTGATTTTATTTATTTGATTTATTTGATTTAAGCTGATCATCATGGAGGTCTGGATAGTGAGACTCAGGATTAAGTCCAGAAAAGGCGACAAAAAAATCAATCTGTAGCTTCAAGGAGACTCTAGTTCCATCCAACACAGTTTGAAACCTGGTCAGCCACTCTGCTGACTATCAGTCCACTCATCTCATCTGGATGAACGTCAATTTGTTAATCTTCATCTGGTCCATTAATGATGGCAGTCATTGATTCAGAACTTTAACAGATGAGGTGAAAAGCAAAAATGCCATCATGTTTATGCTGTAAAGTTCTGTAAGTATCTTATTTTATCTTGTGAAAAAATCATTGTCATTCTTTGATCAACCCATAGACTTCTAAATGTGTTATGGTCAACCCTGACATACATTGCAGCTGCCTACAGGCTATGACAGCAATTGGTAGCCATTGACTGTCTTATTAGCTATTTCTAGAAGCTTCTGTGCCAGGTGGGAAGAGATTGCAGGCCTATATGTAAATGGTCCTTTATTTGGGGTAGAATCTACCCATACCTCTTGGCTCTTCTTCAGACATGAAGGCATTGCTAAGAAAAAAAATAGAGCATGGTTTTTTGACTTAAACAACAAACATTAAATTTCCATGACTTGAACTATAAATGAAATACTGCTATATATATATCATCTTGCTAGTTGTGCCTAGACTGAAATTGTAGATCCACAGGCTTTCTGTAAATAACAAAGCCCTGACATAAAAGTCGTATCTTCATAATCCCACAGGAGGTCAGCAGAAGAGGGGGCCAGGAATTGACTGCCAACATTTGATGCTTGACAAAGTAAAAGGGGTTAACTGAGGTCAACAGAAGGAAGCACATGGTGGACTTGAGAGTTGAACCAATAACTACATGGGATAGACACTGTGCAAACTCTGAGATAAGCATAAGCAGCAATCAATAAAGCGAAGGAAAACCACAAGACTTAAGAAATCATACAGGAGCAGCTTTTTAAAAACAAGAAAAAGATCAATTTTTCTCCTCTCTATTTCTGCTGGCTGTATTATATCTGAGTCACAGTCACTTTGTCTTTTCCGATATGGATGCTTGAATGAATCATACTCTTTTCTTTCATTCATTTAGTTAACTATTTTGTCTTAAACATGTAAACCAGAAGAAGGCATAACAAATGCAGCTCACCCACACACATCATTTTTATTTGAATGGAATGGATAATGTATTCATTCAGGAAGAGAAGGGCTATGCAAGGGTATCTGCAGATTTTTTTTTTTTTCTGAGCAGAAGTAAAACTCCATTTTGAAGTGTGACTGTAATTCACATGTATATCATACCCCATTAAAATAACCTATACATTAGGTTTTTGCTTATGTCCACATAGAGGCCTAAATCTTGTTGTTAGTTCTCATTACAGTAGACCCGTGGGAGTTACCTACATGGTGGGTCACCATTTTTAACAATTGACTGAACAGGTCTACTCTACTTGGGACTAACCAACAGGATGCTAGCCATGGCCTGGTGCTAGTATTGCATTGTGTCACATTAAGCAGCCAAGAAAGAGTGATAAGAAAGTCCTCAGGGCATGGAATCCAACAGCACTAACACAGAACAGAAGAGGCATCATTGGCTTGAATGGAGGCTTATGTGGTGCAATTTCAAAAGGAGAAAAGAGAAACACACAAACACAAATGGACTGCTTGTCCCTCCTGTCAAACCAAGGAAGTATGGGAGGCTCCACGCCAACTTCCAGAACAGAGACGTATAGGGTACTTCGAAACCATGAAATATTGTGTGTGTTAGGAATTGAACTTCTTACTAAGGCCATTTCCACCCTACGTTGTTATAATGCTATTATTCCACTTTCAACCTCCTGTGGAATTCTGGGGATTGTAGTTTACTGAGCCCCAAGAACTCCCTGGCTGAGAATTCTAAATGCCCCTCCCTACACTGCAAACCCCGGGATTCCACAGGATGCTGAAAGTGGAACTGGAGCACTATAACAGTATAGGGAGGAAATGGGCTCTCTTTTCCTCCCTTTGCCTTTCTGGTTTTCCCATAATTTATGCCTGAAATGGCCAAAGTGAAACACTTTTTCTTTTCTGTTAGATTACACTCAGGACCCATACTAATTACAAAAGACCATGAAAAATAAAGAAATAAAATCTATATTAATATAGTCCCTTGCACAACATCCACTGGTGTCAAATGACAATAGGTATGCATGAATCAAAGTATAGCCAGTCAATGTCAAATATATATGTATGCAAGCATAAACATAATCAGTCTAATTTCTGCATTATTGTGCAGTTTCAGAAAATACATGATTTTTTAAAAAAAAATGTATGTATTTTATATATATTTAACCATTATGGTCAATTTAACATGTCTTTCCATATTATATTTTTGAATTCAGCTTTTCCTATAAAAAAGACTGTGTGGCCAGCTGCCAATAGCTTATTTATTTTGTGTGCAAAATTTGGTTTTATAATTACATTACAAAACTCAGAACCATATTCTAATCTCCACATTATTTTAGGGAGTGTAAATTAATTTGCTGTTTAAAACAAAACTTAAAAACAAATAAATTAAATTTGTTTAAAAATCTAAACCAAATGAAACTCTTCAGATTCCAAGATTGCAAAGAGGAAGTACAAAATAAATATTAACTACAGGACCTATTCACATGTGGCTGTTTTTTGTGCAGAAAATGTTTTCCCCCCTGCACAGAAAATACTGCTTTCTATGCAAAACGTTCACATATGCATTTTGTGCAGAATAAGTACTAAACTGTGAACTCATCATTCCAGGAGTCCTTTGATCAGAATTTCTCAATACTCAAAATATGTTTGTTTGATCATTTTTGAATATTTTTGAATATTTCTGCCATCTCCACACAATTACAATATTTGTTTGTAGATGAATGCAGTTACATCTCTTTCATAATGTTTGGATCTTATATGTGCCAAGCAAAGAAGGAGTTAAAAATCCCAGGAGTACAGCCATCTCATGAATTGTTCAGTAATGAAGCTTCTGTTATCACTACATGTCACCTTCCTTTACTACCAACTTTTATTGCTTTTAAAAACTAAATAACTAATAATATTTTATTATTCAACTTTTCTTTCACACATTTACAATTGATATAATCGATATTTATATAATTTGCCTCCCTTTGAATAAAAATAATTTATTTAAAGTTTGTTTTAGATGACAGGAACTGTGATTTCTAAAATAACAAGCTACTCTACACTGTAAGGTTTCTCAGACTTTGATGTTTCCAACTCTGATTCTTTTTAGGTGCTGGTTGGAGCTGTCACAATGTTCACAGAATCTGCTAGACTCAGATACACTAGACCAGTCCTCATCAATGTTGCAGAGCACCCTACATTCAGTGTGATTTTAGTCTTTTTGCTATCAGCTTCCCACTCTCATCAAACTCAGACAAGCTCCTACACTCCAGTCTGTGATGATTTAATTCAACTTTCTGGCCATTGCAGCATATGACACCTCCCAAAGCTCTTAAGCATTATTCTCCATGCCTGCATTTTGACAGAATTTGACAGCGGCACACTGCTAAAAATTCACATTTTGAATTTGGAAAAGCTGACAATGTTTCTTTTCAGGTCTAATTCAACCATACAAAGAATAGAAACAACAATGAACATTTTGTGAGAGGCACTGCTCTGCCAGAAGTGACAACCTGTCCACAGACTGCATATGTCCCACCCAAGTGTTAGATAGGTGAATCTGTCTTTAGTCCCTTATGCTGAAGTTCTTTTGTCACCAACATGAGCTTGACATAGAGTTAGAACCAAATACATGGCCTTCAAAGCAGCAAAGTCAGACATAGAGCGACAGATGTCCCAAATTTAATGAGAACACTAGTGAGATTCCAGCTGTGTTCAGGCCATTTATTGTATTTCTCTTCCACCCTACATGTTATAGTTATTCTATAGAGCATAATGCACCATGCAACTGTAGGAAACCATTCCCTGAAGGCACATCATTTTCAAAGAAAGAGGGTTTTTTTTTGTCAACTTGGTATAGTTTTCCTATAGGGAATTTTATTGAAATAAAAACGAAGTAAAAGAAGAAGATACCATTTCTCAACACATTAAGTAAATCCAGGAATCTTCATTGTGATCCAGAACCACACTGAGTAACTATCTGTTTCCAGAGAATGGTAAAGAGGAAGCCTTCCAGAATGAAAAATTTGAATCATATCAAAACCACTGCAGAGAGGGGGAAAGGTTAATAGAAATTCTGTATTTCTACCACATAGTTGTCACAGTGCAAATGCAAAGTAATTTGAATGTGAGGAATAATAAATGGCATATTTAAAGATCAGCCTGCAAATCAAATAGACATAACCTGCAAATCAAACAGCCACCTTAGGTCCCATGCCATGAGAAAGATGGGATACAAATAACATAAAATAATCATTGCTCTACTTGCCCACAACATGATGAGTCATCACTTATTGAGCTGTTTTGCCAGTGCAGGTAGCAGAGATGGTACCAGAAAGAAGAGAATGTTGCCTTTTCTCTTTAAGACTTGGTTCAAAGCCAAGCTTTTTCCATAGCAAGTTAGATTTCAGTGTTGGGTTGTCTTGTTATATGGGATGACCCATATTTCAGGGCCAGACAGCTTCTCCCCAGTAGAGCTGGAAGGTATCCCATATTATGAAAGATAAACTCTTATCTGAGGGCTAGAAAGCTTTTTCTTTTAGATAGACTGAAAAAGATGACAAAAATCCTGTAGTTTGGGGGTGTGAGCCCTTCATAAAGACAAAAATGTATGTATCATGTAATTTATTAATCTGAACAATATGTTAATTCTACAGAGAAATATATGGCCAGGTTAACCAAAATCAATACTTTTATTATTTATTTAAGGAGAACACAAAAGCTGTTTCCAGAATATCAACCCTTCATGCCATGACTTTTGATTATTTATTATTGGCATTTTGAAAACTTGTCAACATTGTTCAGATGCCAAATAAAGGGGGTAGTATGAAAAGCAGGCAATTGACCAGTGGGTTCTCAAAGCAAAGCAAAGCAAAGTTAGAAACTTACAATGTGACAAAAAACTTTTACAGGATCAAGACTGGTCAGGGAATATTAATAAGGATAAGCAGCATTTTAATCCTAAATGTTCAATACTTCATTACTTGGCAACCAAATAATCTTAATAACAAAAGCATAATATGCAAAATGTTGGCATCTGCAGTCACTAAATCCCACCACTTCACAGAACTGGTCCTGTGTGAAAAGCACAGGGGTGGGTGTAATTCTGAGGGTGAAAGGCATAAGATTGTAATGCTTAATTCTCTCCTTATTTACTGCTGTTACCTTGAAATGATTCCCTTCATTCTACCATGTTTTTCAAACATGTCACGGCAAAGCCTTTAAGAAAAGAAGAGCCACTGGTTAACATGCAATTAAACTTTTACAAAAGAACAAGATTTGTTGTTTCTAATCAATATGAAAAACATCTGCTACAATTATCACTGAATGTCCCCTGCACTGTTCGACATAGAAATCATTCAGAAACTGAAATACCAAAAACACACATGTAATCACTGCAGGTACAGGGAAGGAAAATGTAGCGTGAAGCAGTGAAATTGGATTAAAAATGTCAATTTCCAATACAAAATTCTGTCAAAGCAAATAATAAATTTCTTGACTTGTAGCCAGATTTCAATTAATTATGCTTGCTACACACTGCAGATAGAACTTATTAGATGTTCGCCGACAGGGCTTATTAGCTGAAGTTTCTTCAATCAGTGAAAAAGCAGAATTAATGTCAGAAGCAGCAGTGAAAGTAGTCGCTCAAAACAGCAAATCCTGACAAATGCAAAGTCCATAATAGAACCACTAGATAACTCCTACCCACCAAATCCCCTTTTGTACTAATTTAGAGCTGTGCATATCCCTTTGAGAATCACTGGCTGAAATTTGGAATTAAATTAAGCATCAAGCCTATTTTATACTAAAGATGCTAGACTACTTTATATCAGTTTTCAGAGGGCGGCTAGTCACACTGTGAGTCAGGAAATTGATATTTGAATTTCCTATGAGTACTGGGGAGCCTTTTATAAATATTCCTCAAGCAAATAAAGTGAACTGATAAATATATTCATGCAAAAGTATAGGCCATTTGATTTAAATGCCAGTTCACTTTGCCAAGAGTTCTGTCAAATGAACTTCATACACATACTTGCCCATTCATCCATTTTCTGTGTAACACTGGAAAAAGCAAATATTGTAAGGCAATAAACATAAGCCAAATGCAAAGATGGTTGCAACTGAAACATGCTTTCTCCAAGAGTACCTCTCCCCAACCTTGTTAGATCACCTAGATCTGGAAAAAGGAAAACAGTTAAGCTGTATAGTCTTATTTTGTGTTTTAAGGTATTTGATGGAACTTCCCTGAGAAATCTTTCTAAAAGAAAAGGGAGGACTACATCTCCTCAGCAATTCAGTCTCCTCACACTAGGATTGCATTCCGCACAGTAAAATGTAGTTGGGTATTATGAAGTTATATGCTATTATGGAAAGAATGGGCTCCACATGTATGTTCGACTAGAATTACCCTCTTCTGTATGGAAGACATCAGAAAACACTAAGAATATCAACAGAATTGTTGAGAATGCATGAAATAGCTGTCATAGATTCATGGTATCTTAGAGTTGCAAGGCAGTACAAGGGCCAACTAGTTCAATTGCCTGTTATGTAAGAATGTGCAACAAAAGCACTCTAACCTCTGTCTAATAGATCGAGAGTCCACTAACTTCTTAGGCAACGTATTCCACTGTTGAACCACTCTTGCAGTAAAAGAGTTCCTCCTAATGTTTTCATGAAATGTGAATCATTGGTTCATGTTCTAGTCTCCAGAACAGCAGAAAACCAGCTTGCTCTATCTTCTACATAACATCGCTTCATATATTTAGAGATAGCTACCATGTCACCTCTCAATCTTCCCTTTTAGAAGCTAAACATATCCAGCTCCCTAAGCCTTTCCTCATAAGGGTTGGTTTCCAGATTTTTGATCATCTTGGGCCATTTCCACACGAGGATATAGCCTACGCTGGGACGACCTCACCAGGAGGTAGTCTACACTGTGGGGTGTGCTAGGATGGCTTGAAAAGGTGAGGTTCTACACCTCAAAGTGCCCTCGCATGGCTGCGGGGGTGGCGCCACATGTTTTATAAAGACCACCTTTCAAGTGGTCTTTTTAAAACAAGATCGTGCTAGCCCATCGCAGCGCCCCGTGAAGAACTGCAGGAGCATGCAAGCGTGTCCCTACAGAGCTGCCTAGGGGCGGGCTTCTGGCTGGCGTGCTGTCCCAATTTGTGGAGCGCCGCCGGACGCCGCCGGACGCCATTGGCATGTAGAGCGGCAACCCGCTCCGTCCCATGGGGATGGAGCCACCCAGATTAAGGGTTCATGCGCCGCTCCGTTTCCCCGCATTTCACGCCCCCCCCATGTGGAAAGGGCTTTGGTCATCCTTCTCTGAACATGTTCCAGCTTGTCAGTACCCTTCCTGAACTGTGGTGCCCAGAAATTGGCACAGTATTCCCAGTCAAATCTGATCAAAGCAAAATAGAGTGGCACTAATACTTCCCTCAATCAGGACATTGTCCTCTTGTTGATGCAACACAAAAGTATTGGCCTTTTTGGCTGTTGCGTCACTATTGACTCATGTTTAGTTTGTTGTCTAGCAAGATTCCTGACATTTTTCACATATTCTTCTTTCAAGCCAGTTGTCACTCACCCTATATTTCATTTTCCCCCCTGCCTACTTTACATTTATTCATTTTGTTAGTTTTGGCCCAGTTCTCCAATCTGATAAGGTCATTTTGAATTCTGATCCTGTCCTCTAGGGTAACAGCCATTTCCCATTTGATGTTATCAGCAAATTTGATAAACATTACTTCTATACCATAATCTGAGTCATTTAAAAATATGTTAAAGAGCACCAGGCCCAGGACAGAACTCTAAGGCACATCAGTTGTCATTTCATTCGAGAATGAAGACCAACAATGGGCAAGTACTCTCATGGTTTTGTCTGTCAATTAGTTACAGTTCCGCCTAACTATCACACTTTCTAGCCCACAGTTCACAGATTGGCTGCAAGAATATGATACAAAATCTTGTCAAAAGCGCCAGTAAAATCAAGATATACTACATCCACAATGCTTCCCTGATCTACCAAACTTGCAACTTTCACAAAAAGAGAGGGGAGAGGGAGTGAGAGGGAGAGAAAGAAATTAGTTTGACATGACTTTTTTTTCTGGAGAAACCCCTGCTGGCTCTTAGGCCATTTCCATACTAGATTGTTATAGTGCTATTATCCCACTTTTAACATCCTATGGAATCCTGGGGTTTGCAGTTTAGGGAGGGGCCTTGGAGGTCCCTGTCTAAACTGCAAACCTCAAGATTCCATAGGATGCTGAAAGTGAAATAATAGCACTATAAAAGTCTAGTGCGGAAATGGCCCTAGTAATCACTGCATTCCTCTCTGTTTGCATAGACTGATTCTTAATACCTTTTGAATCCTTCTTAGAATGTCACTAAGAGAATGAATAATTTCCTTCTTCAACAATTCTATTGTCTAAAAAGAAATACCCAGTTAATAAATACTGGCTGAGAAAATAATAGCAAACTTGGCATCTATGGGCCTTTCCGCATTACACTATGATAGTGCTATTATTCCACTTTCAACATCCTGTGGAATTCTGGGGTTTGTAGTTTCCTAAGACCAAAGAGCTCTCTGGCTGAGAATTCTAAATGCCCCTCCCTAAAGTGCAAACTCCAGGATTCCATAGGAAGTTGAAAGTGAAATAATAGCACTATAACAGTGTAGTGCAGAAAGGTCCATAGATGCCAAGTTTGATGTTATTTTCTCAGCTGGCATTTATTAACTGGGTATTTCTTTTCAGACAATAGAATTTTGTGGTATATAGTTATTTTTGTAGTTACAGTTATGATTGTTTTGCAATTTAATCCTGTGCTCTTTTCATTTGCTATGATTTCAGAGCATTTATAAGTTGGCATAGACTGGCATTCTAGACTAATTTACCTGGCAGTATGCCCTATAGAACACAATAGGACCTATTTCTAAGTAAATATGCCCAATCCAGTTATAGCTCAGTACTCTGTGTGTATGTGAATTTGCTTAGCTGTAACATCCACTAGACTGAGCAGAGCTTACTCCCAAGAAAGTGTGCTTAAGTTTGCAGCCTTACTGATGGAAGCCACA
The DNA here is from genome assembly GCA_948472985.1 of Iguana delicatissima. Classification (NCBI taxonomy): domain Eukaryota; kingdom Metazoa; phylum Chordata; class Lepidosauria; order Squamata; family Iguanidae; genus Iguana; species Iguana delicatissima. The sequence goes on along the minus strand of CAOKZL010000411.1, from coordinate 1,351,725 downwards.
TTGTTACATGGCCAGCTATTCACCCATTTCATTTACCTCACTTTGATACCAGTAGAAAGGTAGATAGTTCAGTGTTTGTATTTGTGTGTCTGTGCGTGTATGGAGGACGAGAGAGAGGACACTTAGTGCTGGTTTTGTAAAATGTTTAAAACTAAAAGGCAACGTGACAATTTTCAATCAGCAAACCCTCCTGTGCCATTATAAAGCAAGATAGGCACTGACTTTCTGCGTTAGGGACTATATTCAGGAAAGCTATTTGTACAAGAGCTTGGATCTACTGGAGTGACCTGACCTTGGTGGGAGCACTCTTAGTTTGGAAATGAGAGTGAGAAAATATTCTCTTCACCAGAACTGCTGTCCTTGGCTTTGATAAGTCACTCAAATAGGAAGCAATTGCCTTACTATCTTCTTAAATTCAGTTCAGAGTATACAAGAAGGAAAACAAAATTTCTTTTTCATTTGCTGCCCACACACCTGAGCTGCTGAACACTAGCAATTGATGGCAGTGAGCCAGAGTTTTCTCTCTCTCTCTCTCTCTCTCTCTTGGTAATACCTGGTTTTGATAAGTAACAAAAGGCACCCTGATAACAGAGAGAGTACATTTATGAATTCCTCTAATCTCTTTAAATTTTTTTCAATAGCTTTAAATTAAATCTCTCTCAATCTTATCCCTTTAGCCATCAGAAAATCCAGAGGGTATTTTGATCCAGACATCCATTGCACCAAGGATCTTTCATTACAACACACAAACGAGCCACTTTTATTGAACAAGAACCCAATTATTTGACCTGGCTTCAGGTTTCATTCTACCTTAGCTGCTTCTACTTTGACACAGGGCTGCTAATCTCCTCTGACGGGCATTGCTATGTATCAGGTTTGATACACTAAGATGATTCCCAGCTTTCCTCACACAGAGCTACTGATTAAACCAAGATGCCCATCTTTGCTTCCAAGGGCCCATGAATATCAATGAGTAGAGAGTGCTGGGTGAAATTTTTTCACCTCAAAATATGAGACACATTCAGAAACAGACAGTGAGTTAAATAAGCTAATTAAGTCTGAGATCTAATGGATAAGAGTAGTCATGAGTATATTTCCCCTGACCCAATCAGAATTTGTTTGGTAATTAAAAGCTTTTTTGATGAGTATTTGGGAGAAATTTACTCAGTTTGTTTTCTGGTATTTTCTTCTGCTTAATAACGTTGGTTCTGCCAAAACATATTTATGATCATACTTCAAATTGTTGAACTCAAGAACCTAGGGTAACTGGCTGTCTATCTAGGTGGATAAACAATAGGTCCATTGTCCAAAATATCCATAGCTACTGTATAAACAAGGATCATAACTGACCATATAGACCGAGATAAAAATCTAATATAGAAATAGAAAGAAAAAACAGAGTTAGAAGGAAGTATGTATGCTATAGGTAAGTTGCTTGAAATGTGGGTAGGATTTTATAGCACCTGCTACGTATAATATACCCTCAGAGTCACCTGAAAATGTTGAGATAGGTTGGTGTTTCAATTTCAAAAGTTAAAGTTCTGTCTGCAGATGACTGGTAGCTCAAGAGTTAAGGTATAACTTCTGGAAGACCAAGAAGACACACCCCTCTCTTAGGTGTGCCTCCTCCTTTCGAAGTGTTATGACCATGCAGCTTACTTTATCATTTCTTGAGAAATGTAGCTACAAGCACCAGACATGGTACAAAAACATTTGAAATTTTAACAACAAGCCTTCTTGAAATAAACAATACACAGCAACAAAAGAGGCTTTTAGAGTAAACTAAGAAATAAAAACAACACCATACAATGCTTTCAAGAAACAGTCAAGGTTGCAGTGATTGTTTGTTGGATCAGCAATTTTCTCAACAGCAGTCTGGCACTGATTCAGTTCTATCATTCAATTTGAATAGGTATCGTTCAAGATCAAATGAATACAGATACATCAGAAATCCCTTATTTGGATTTTAGTCATGCAGTTTTCTTATGATTTACACCTGTGCCACTCCAAACTAAGTAACCTTAAGGGAAAGGTCTAATTATGTGGTTCTTTTCCTACCTAGCTATCCTACCTAGGACAACTCTCCCTGGGAGTTTTATATGCCTACATGAGAAAACTCTTATTGCTAACCTTGCTGTATGGCTTCTCCAGGCAATTATGGAAAAGTAGACACACTTCACATCTGATTTAGAAGTAAGCTTCTCATGTTCAAAGCCAAACTGGATCAGATGTTCCTGAAGTGTGTGTGTCTCCCTGAATCCAACCTACTCCTTAATTTCTGTGTCCCACAATTCAACAATATGCCTCTTCTCATCCCCAGTTGGACCAGACAGCTGTTATTTTTTCAACTTGTAAAAGGTCTTCAGTGATTGTCTTAATTCATCTATTGTCTTCCCATGTGCCCTGTATGTGATGGGATCTGAACCAGAAATATTTAAGAAATTATGTTTGACCATAATCTGGTCCAATAAAAGAAGACAAGAACACATGTTTTACCACTTTAGGAAAAAAAAACCCATATACACATAAACTGTAGCAACATTTTTCAAAAGGTATTATATTATTTACAAGCCTTTATCTGATTGGTCTTGAGCATAATTTTCATCTGCCTTCGGATGCTGTATTTTGAGTCACTACCTCCATGTTCATTCAGATAATGAGTTTAAATGATTTCATCATCATCCCAACTTTGCAGAAAAAGGCAGAGGTGGAACTAATTGAGTGGAGAAAAAGGGGACAAAGTTATGAATAAAGGGAAAGGTGGGAGTTTCTTGTAGGACACATGTAGTGGTCTCCTGACAGGATACACAGAATGGCCTCTACGCAGCATTTCTGGAAAGCTGCTGGGTGAGAGATATATCTCTACTATGTGAGAGAAGGCTGCCAAGAAAGTCTGGCTGAAGACTGAAGTAGGACCATTGGGAGTGATTGTGTCAGCAAGACTGCCAAGTGAGCTTCTCCAGACAATTCTTCTTTCACTGACTGTTGGTTCAATACAATTTGTAAATTTAAGAAATAATACTGTGGCTTGTTTTAGTCTCAGTTTGATGTCTGCTTCTCTACAATTCACCATAAATCAGTAAAGGGAAGCGGGGGGGGAGACCATTTCAGCATGCTGCAGAGTATCTCCACACACTGTAATACAGAAAAAGCTTTGGCAGGCAGTCTTCTAACTTCTAACCTCTCTATCTCAACAGGCATGGGTGAGGATTTTGTTTTGTCCATTTTTGAACTCACCGTAATCCACAAATTTCTTCATAAATTCAACATAAAGAATTAGAGATTAGGGGAAAAATCACATATATGTAGAAGCACAATGGACAGATTCAGCCATCTACACAAAGAGTGAGTGCTTTGCTTTTAAGGATGTGGCTTTCATTTCGTATACATTCAATCACTAGGTTAAAAAGCAGAAGAAACTGGAAACATCAGGTGAATCTGATATAAAAGACAGATAGAATCTCAGGATGTATAAAAGAAGATTTCATTTCTCAAAGTAGCTCAACACGTTTTGACTAGGAAACAGCTGTATGGCTTTTCTCAGTCTCTTAAAAGGAAGCAGGAGGAGACAATTCCCATGCAACAATCATAATCAAGACATAAAAAAAGAATTAATATATGTGTGTGGGTGTGGGGGTCTGTCTTGTATCAAATGGTATGTAAAATGGGTAATATATTAGGCATGTTGTAGTGGTCGAAGTGTTTTATCAGGATTCTGGGAAACAAGGGTTCAAATCCACACTCATCCTTGGAAGCCCCCTGGGTGCTTTTGAGCCAGTCACACTTCCTCAGCCACAGAAGAAGGCAATGGCAGACCTCCTCAGAAGAAATCTTGGGTTTTCTGCACTACATTGTTAATAGTGCCATTATTCTACTTTCAACAACCTGTAGAATCCTGGGGTTTGTAGTTTACTGAGGCCAAAGAGCCCTCTGGCTGAGAATTCTAAAGCCTCCTCCCTAAACTACAAACCCCAGGATTCCATAGGATGTTGAAAGTGGAATAATATCACTCTAGTAGTGTAGTGTGGAAAGGCCCCTTGTCAAGAAAATCCTGAGAGAGAGTCACCATAAGTTGGAGCATGCATACAATGTAATACTTATAAAACATTCAGAAACTGACTTGTAGGGATGGTTTTCAGGAAGTCTCTGTGGCAACCAATAGTTCTCAAAGTAGAAAACAAAAGACTATACTTTTGCATTTTTTTTATCCTATCTGTGTATCTGC